>OU974081.1:11110547-11523528 GCA_918843875.1 Diadumene lineata
TAGTTTTGAAGTATTCATTTAAGGGTCCTGACTACTTTAGAACAACAACGACGCTTGAAACCTGTGCCCGCGAGCAATTTACCGCTGAGAACGCCGCGCGCGCGCCAAATCCCGCCAAAACACAACATAAGAATAACACAAGGAGCCTTCGAAAATTATACTTCAACCAGCCAAAACCCTCATTTTTTGCGCGGGACTCTATATTTTTCTTCATTTTTTCTGAAAGATTTTGTAAAAATCTTTCTTTTGACAAGATTTGAAAAAATCCTGATGACTTTTCAACATTACATGCGATGGTAAGTGGTTTAGGGTTTCACTTTTCAGAGCAATTTTAAGTCAAAGACAAAAACAAAACTGTACATTTTGACAAAATTTTAAAACATATATAATTTATTTTCCCATATTTGTGTAAAATACCGTCTGGTTGAGATTGCCTGTAAAAACTACGTCAATAGCTTTATTAGTTTTTGATTAATAAATATTTTTGTGAAAAATGCATTTTTCGTCATTTGTTCTTCAAAAATGTCAAAACATGGTTCCGTTCAAAAATTTTTATCTCGAAAACGGGCTCGGGACCATATAGATTTCTATCCATTTTTCGATTAATTGATAAATTCTCTATAAAATATCTTTCTAAGAAAAAATCGTGATGACTTTTTGCTTAAGTAATCAGGACCCTTAAGCACATGAGCTCCAGTATAGTATATTAGGATCCTTCTATTTGACTTTCTATTAGCAAAAAAGCAAGTATGTCGTTACTACATAAGCGATTTGTGTATTTTGTTTTATTGATTCGGTAAATGTTATCCCTGTATTGCAAATGGCAAAACGAAGGGGATTTACTCACGAATAAACACATTTTACCTCAACGACAATCCAACATTAGCCAAAATTGAAAATAAACCATGTATATTTCACATTAACGTTTAAACACTACACAAGGCAATGCGTTCTATTAAAACTACAGAAAACACGCGGACATGACGCTGTTCCATTTCTCTATCAACTCTATCCATTTACTTTAAAAATTGTAAACAAGTAATTAGGGTTAAAAACCTTGAAGAATAAACTACCCATTTTGCTTGTGGTATAATTTTAGAGGCATTTCAATCTAAAGAGTTTTGCAGTGATTATTCTGAAGTGTATTTTGTGTGTTTTGTGAAGTCATTTTATTCTGCATATAGAAATGAGGTTGAGGCATATATAATATGTAAATAAGGACAGCTCGCAGGTGACACAACACGGTCGATCCCCGAAAATTATTAATTGATTTGTGTCTCCATGAGTTCACTCTGTGTTCATCGCTACGGCAATTTGATTTGAGAATAATAATTTCAGTTTGAAAAGCTACAAAGGAAAGGTTATATTTCAAACTCAATCTCCATCGAACTAGACTGCGGATCTGCCTAGTAAAGATGTAAACTTCGCGCTTCACAAGCCTAACGTAAGTAAACTGTGCTTTCAATCGTAGTAAATGGTTTTACGTTTGCTTTATGGATTCCATTGCTAAATTAGAACCTATTGCTATGATTTTCGAACGGCGACTTTGTGTGATTTATTGTTGGATGGTAGGTTAGGAATTTTGGATTTATTTTGACAAGGTTTGGTTGAAAATTGCGACTTTTTGGCTGCGTAATCTAGAGTGTGATCAAAGAGAAAAAGATAGAAAGGTCGATGTACTGATCTCGACCGTAGTTGGATCTGTGCGGTGTTGTTTTGTTTTTTGTATGGTATGATCAAGCAATAGAACAAAAATAGTAAAATCCTTGTATAGTAAAATAATATCAAAGTTAGAAACCCTTTACCTAACCGCTATTTTTTCGACTCAATCCACGCGTGCCTTCAGTTTGCTAATTTTTTTTGAAAAAAAATTTCACTTTGACAGATCGATTTACTGTGTGTGGTAGTCAACGCGGGCACTGGCGAGATGAAACCAACATCCTCGCTAGCTTCCTAGTGTTTTTCGTCGCAAAAGATGGACTTCACAGCCAAAATTGGAGGATTTTTTCGAAGCATCATCAATCCAGAAGCAGAGAATCCATCACAAGGAAATGCTGTTCTGTAAGTATAATTTATACCAATAAATATAATAAGTGTATCGTGAATGGGAGTGACGCTGATGGATTCTATAATTTTGCATTTAACTTTTGAATATTTGAACTCTAATGCTTTAAAGATTCGATTTTGAATCGATATTTTGGCATTTTCTCTTTATCTTCTGACAAAGACTTAGCATGATTTTGAGATCAACAGAAATAAACTTCTATCAATGGTTAATGTTACTCATTCGATGTTTCTAAAACCTGATTTATTTATTATTCATAAGGTATATTCATTCGACTAGAGTAATAATCAACATCTATAGTATTTCTTTGAAAAGAAGACTGACTTGAAAAAAACTAAGCCCAGCTGGTTTGAAAACAGCTAATTTTAAAGTCAAATTTATAAACTCCCATATGAGTTTTTCATTTTGATGGATAGTAAATGCAATATGTAATTTGGATTTTGAATATTCATTTTTACATAGTAGCCAACTCAGCTATTTTTTTTGTGAAAGAATGAATGATTGAATATATACTCTTACTTCTGTTGAATGGCATATTCCGCTTTTTGGACTCTTAGACCATTGATAGTATTTTAAAATTCACGTCATTCTAAGAGATATTGTTTTGTGGTATTATGAATTAGAGCCTTTTTGGTTCTCGATCACGATAATTACACAAGCTCTAATCGAATCAAGCATAGCTGGAAATCATCTATATGCAAATGATTACGATGATTTAGTACAGTAAGGCGCATCTCGCAATCTTTTTTCTCAGCACAGTGTTTTAATTTTTTCTCGTTTACTTATCTAACCGCAAAACACAGCAAATTATTATCGTTTTTTCCGCTGCTTTATAACTGACCAATTGTAACCAGATGGAGGGAAGTGGAAGTATCTGTACTTTGGAACTATTTAGAATTAACCATATAGTTTCTTGATACCAAAGGATTCATACTCAAAAAAAAAATTACTAACACTTTGCTACTACGTTTTAAATGAAAGAAAACGATCAAGGTTTTGGAACATGAACTTTCTCGATTTTTTTTTTCGTTTCAAGCGAGCAAAAAAAAAAACATTTGTAAATCAAGTATTGATGAAATCTGCTCAATCCTTGTAGTACGTTAATTTCTAATATGCTTTCTCCGACAGATCATCCCCAAACGCCTCCGATTCGGCGACTCCTTCCGAAGCCGAACAGCTCAATGATCGCGATATCGAGTTCTACGATGACCAGCGTGATGGCAGCGAATTTTCAGCAAGTGAAGGAATTTCACGCCATCGTCAGGGCACGTTTCCCGTAAGTAAACGCAATGAACTCGCGGCGAAGTTACAAGTTCCACGGAGTCCGCAAGCGAGACGTCGATTTACGTTAGCCACATCGGGAGCAAATCTTGGCGCAAGCAGTAGCTCTCTACCCAATGGACGGACTACGTCACATCGCGCGTCAACTCGCAGCGCTGGTGAGACGTACTCAGACGACGAAACGATTCTTTCCCGATCGAATCGCCGGCATGAGATGTTGGGTGGATCGTTGCGTGGCCGAATGCCCGATTCGCCAAGCCGCTCACAGACACCGACACGACATTTTTCAAGCAGTAGCTCAGCGTCTGAAAGTACTTCGGAAAGTCACATCCGTGGTGTTGGAAAACTTATCGTGGTCCTGGACTTCACTATGCACACCTCTAAACTTAGCGTGACGATATCAAAGATGGAATTTCCACCGTACCAGCAACGTGATACCTCGTTACTTGAGGTCAGCGTTATGCTGTTACCTGGGAAACGACAAAGCTTTCGCGCCAAACCGAAAGATTTCAACGACCCTGTTGCTATATACCTGTACCCCCGCGACAAAGTCAAGGACATGTCGTTACGATTTCGTCTCTACGAACACGGCGCGATGGGTGCTCGGCACCTTCTCGGGGAAGGAACATTAAGGCTTAAGAACGTTAACTTAGATAGTGAAATGGTCCCTGTATCTGTGGATTTGCAGCCCCCAGGTTCGTATGTCCCTGAAGGAGCCTCTGGTGCTATTATGTACGAAGGTGAGCTTGCGATATCGGAGGAGGACAGGCCAGAAATTCTTATATCCTTAGAATATCGTCGGCTTACTGGAAAACTTCTACTCGAAGTAATCAAAACACGAAATCTTGGGATGCTAACGGATTCCAAAGCGAAAGAAATGTACGTAAGTGTTCGGCTCATTGGAAACAGTGGGGACCTTATTAGTAAGGGTCGAACCACACCTAGACGTCACATGGTCGATCCCGAATACAACGAAATGTTTCTTTTTCATGTTCCTGAGCAGGAGTTGAACAGCGTTACAGTGTTAATAACCGTTACCAGTGTTAGCAAAACCCTAGGAAGGAAAGTCAAAATTGGTCAATTAGCACTTGGACAGAATTTTAGCAGCGAAGAGGAGCTTAAGCATTGGTACGAAATGACGAGAAGTAAAGAGAAGTCGATTGTCAGGTGGCATCGTATCAATGAGGTCACATAGATGTTGTCTACATACATTATTAGGGATCATGTTCTAATTCAATAATGACATTTTTAAATGTTTGCATTTTGGATATGGCTCTGACCAAAGAAAAATTGGTCAAAATCTCGAAGAAATAAATCACGTAAGAATTGAGATGGAACGACAATGGTTGGAGCAATTATAAAATGAACAATGGACCACTTGTTTTAAGGAGTCACGTGACCTGTTCTACCATCTGTATTAAACACATTTGAAACCAAATAAACCTTACCCACATTCGCTTGACTGGCCACAAAGCAATAGATTCACACCGAGTCTGGAGTGTATAAATCCATACATTGTCTGCATTTATTTTATACACTCCAGCCTCAATGTGAATCTATTGCTTTGTGGCCAGTCAAGCAAATGCGGGGAAGGTTTTTTCGTCCCAGAAATAGATAAAAAATGTGCACACATCGTGGTTATAAAAGGTTTTGCGTTACAGTTCGGAGTAAAGAATAGCAGTATTTTTTAAATTTTTCGCGTAATATTTTGGCAAAAAAATTTGCTGAGATTCAAATCGATACAATCATCTTTTTTTGGAGCCGGTCTAGAAATATAATAGTTGCACTTTTAAAGAATGATTTGACAAATACGTACCGGGTCACGTGACACCTTAAGTAAGCAATTAGATCACGGGCTAAGACGTACACAGAAAAAGCTTATGCATGTAATTGAAAGATGAACAAAACTGAAGACAACCGTGACTAAAGTGCTGTAAGTATTTCTTGTACCATTGCATTAGCAAGATCTAAAGAAAGAAATGAAGGAATTTCTCAATCAGCTGAATTGAATATCACACGAAATTCAGTACCAAAATGAAGAAAAGGAAATGTGCGGAAATGGAGGAAGAGGAGAAGGAAAAGGGTCGGAATTAACAAAACAACACTGTTCACAGAAACCATTAATTCTAGTGCGTTGGCAACCAGACGGCGTCACAAATACTACATCGCGATTACCACAAAACTGTGCATTTGTCAGTCAAACAAACAGTACAAATATAGCATCAGTAATATTATGTAACAATCACATTATAAGTGTGTTGTGAATGACAAACAAAGAAAAGACACATGGACTATATAGGAACCATAGAGCTGAGAAATTAGAGTGGTTCTCAGACACCCGTGAAGCAACGTACGATCAATAAAGTGTCATAACCAAGTGAAATACACAGGAATTGAACAAATGAATACGGACAGTAGAACAAATGCGCGAAAACCATGAAATAAAAACAAACTAAATACTACCAAATATAGTAGCTATTTAGTGACTATTTGTCCCTATCACTCGATTAGAACACAATACCCAGACAAAAGAAGTAGCAATGTTCTGGTCGAGTGATATGGACAAATAGTTACTAAATAGCTACTATTTGTTAAAGTGCTAACACTAAATGTGTGCAACAGTTGTTAGCGTGCAAACACTAAATGTGTGCAACAGTTGTCACTATTTTATAGTAGAGTGCACGCACCAAAAGACAACTAAATAGTGCAATTTTATGTTAATTCTATTGTTTTCTTTTGTTTAATTAGTGCCATTTACTACTAAATAGTGATAACTGTTGCACACTTTTAGTATGTGCACTCTAGTAAATAGCACTAATTAAATAATTAAACAAAAGCAAACAATAGAATTAGCATGCGGTGGCACTATTTAGTGGCATTTATTTTGCACACTGCGTACATGCACTCTAGAATTTAGTTTGTTTTTCATGGTTTTCTTGCATATCTACGACAGACTACATAAAATGCTTGCGTATGTAGCTAAAATGTAATCACGCAGCAAAAGTATGGTAATCTAAAATGCATTTCACGGGTTTTTGGAAATCATTCTGATTCATGCAGATCAGAAAACAAAAATTAACTAGTCTAAAATGAGACAGCGATCCATTATAATGCGCGCCCCAGCTAGCTCTACTTCATTTGTTGCAAAGTACGTCGATAACCCGGGGTCCATAAAGTACTTTATGCATACAAAACCAAGTGTAATTTAGTTAACGAAAATATCACGGAACACTTGGAATGCAATACATGGAGTATTTTCAAATGTACTTTCAATTTGCCTCTGACAAATCGAATGATTTTTGTATGAATTTCTTGTGATACAATCGTCACTTTAACACTGGGGAGTTGTTAATTTTGCCCGCAGTTCCGGAGATTCGCAGGGTGGGGGCCCCGGGGTTACAATAGACGTCTTTCGCTTCCATGTCTATTTTTCCCATTTCAGACCATGTGATGTCACTCTTGGGAAATGATTCTTTTATGCGTAAATATTTCAACACATTTTTCATGAAAGAATTATTCCCGAAAGACTGTCACGTGGTCTAAAATGGGCAATTTGCATACGAAGCCGAAAGGTTCTATTGACACAGACGCGCGCATAGTAAAATCATGCCTTTGTCCATTCTAGACAAATAAGCCGACAAATGAACTCAATTCAGTGATTACATCAACTTAATTTGATCCAAAATCAAAATGACAAGCTAGAGAATTAAGCTTTAAAATAATACAGATAATACACGACAGATTTGACACACCTTAAAAGTAAACTTAAAAAGCAAATTAAGTTCGTTTTAAATTAGGGATGATATGCTCATAGCATTCAAAAGCTGAAAACATTAGGGATGAATTTAACAATTAAATATTTATAATAAAACTAGAAATTCTACTCGTCTGATGTCTGATTGTGCAATATCCGTTTATTTAGTTAAACATTTGTATTACACACAGTGCCATATTATTACCAACTAATGAAGATTTTAAAAGAATTTTTTAACTCTTCCGATTGGCGAGAATTGTTGCTAAAACATGCCTAAAAACCTGTACATTTGCCTATCCGAAGAAAAAAAAATGTGAAAAAGGAATTGTTCTATATATCTATATAAATAGATATCGACTCTGCCTTCTTGTATGTTTGAAATTCCCTTTAAAACTAAAACAAAACTTAAAATGCTATATTATGTTGGACAACCTTTTTGAAACTTGGTGTATCGATGATTGACAGTCTGATTTCGAGAAGTAATGAAGCATCAGAGCTCTTAAGATTACAGTAATAATGTCATTATGTACCTCAAGAGATTTGTTTTCGTGAATTCACTTCTTAAAAGCTAACATTCAGACGGATTGTGCATCTCACTATATTGGATGTACATCATCTATATTTGAAAATATTTCACGTTATTAAGCAATATATCAATAAATGTATCATACCTTGTGCACGCTATATGTCCGATAATTTTAGAAATACAACTTCATAGACACAGTAATAAAGATGTGTCAATAGGCGCTTTGCATTATGACGTCATATACTACAACTACCAAAATGCTTTGCTTACTTTCTTTTGTAGCGCAATTGACACAATAGATTCTGTCAATCTCCAAAGGGATTAATAATTTGAATGTGAAAGAGTGAGTTTGCAAGGAATGCTGGTAGTCGCAGTAAAATGACGCCATAATGCAGATCGCCTATTGAAAGATATAATTTTTTTTAATTGTTCTAGATTCATGCGTATTAATTTAGAGACGGTGTGAGCCGGAACTGGGACGATGACTGGGTACGTATGATACCATAGCTTTTTAATTAGAATTAAAATAATGATATCCAGTAATTATAATGGCATGTGTGAACATTTTGGCGACGCAGAGCAGTTGAGTTTATTTACGTCTACTAAGAACGAAGTCTTGACAACTGTGAAAACATGTATTCCATTCAGCCAATACGACTATCTTTCATTTGATCAAACCCGCGAACATTGGAGAGGATCGGAGCCCTCAGCTCTCAGAAAATCGGCATTTAAAGTGATATAAACAATAGTTTGTTTCTGTCCTCGTTGTCTAATGAGAGATTAAAAAGCTAGTGTGGACGGAAGATCTAGTAACCGGATATTAAAGAAAGGCGTGTTTTCAAATTTATCCGGCTCAATTGTGGACATGGCTTGACAAACTTTTCAAAATTATATGCTCTATATATAATAAACTTACTTGACAAATAATTTCTTACTATGAAGTTACAAAAAGATTTAACTATATGCTCACGCGCAATTATTTACCATATTGATCTGCAAACTATGGAACTAAAATGAATGATTTCATTTTTTTTTTTTTTTTTTTCTTCTTGTAGATTACATTTTGTTTTGACAGCGATAATTCATCCACTGAAAACTGTTTCCGAAGAGTTTCTACTCAAGGAAGAATATTTAGTGGAAGTTGTCAAATGTGGATATTGTAGTTGAATAAGACTGACAATACGAAATCATAGCCATGACCGAATTTTTAAATCAGCAAGAGATTCGTCCTGATTTGCATACAACTTTAACTTGAATTTTCTATAAAAACAGAATAATTGTTGTTGTCCTTTGTTGAATATTTCAGGTACTGAATATGATTTAGGAAATGATTTTTTTAGATTGATTAGACTGATTTTTATGAAGTTTAAAACGGCTCGCCTGCGGCTCGAGCTCGCCGTTTCAAATCCTCATAAAGATCAGCTGCTCATATTATATATATTACTTAAAACTACGTTATTCGACCATTTCATATGTCAACTATTTGCGTTGTAGATTGAGCAAGGTTAAAACGGCTCGCCGTTTCAAATCCTCATGAAGATCAGCTGCTCATATTTTATATATTACTTAAAACTACGTTATTCAACCATTTCGTATGTCAACTATTAGATTGATCATGTGCTTTAGATAAGTTGTGACAAGAGAGTATGAGATAAGAGAGCTGATCCCCCTATTGAGCTTTACATTCATCAGGGGATCTTCTCATTCTATTTTTAAACTGGAGTTATTTTGAAGGTCTTCGAAAGTCAGTCATATATCATGTTCATATTCTGTATTAAATATCGATAGCAAAAGAGAGAAATTGAAGCTTGAGAAAAAAAGGAAATTGATAAACGGTTTTGTTTGTTTGTTGGTTGAATTCCGCAAGATGGCGCTTGGTTGGTGGTTTTGTTTGTTTGTTTGTTTACTTGCTTCCTTGCTTCATTTATTGGTATTTTTATTGTGCATACATGTTTCCAAGATTTTTATTTCTGGACATTTTTTTATTTATTTATTTTTTTATATTTTATATTAATAGTTAAAATCAGTTTTCGTGATTTGGCGTCTTCCTTTTCGTCGTCAATGAACAAAGATGCATTCCATTACAATATTCATGTACAAATGTTTGCATTTTAGATGATATCTCATTCTAGAACATTTTAACGAATTCTTTTTACCGACACTTAATAGTGGAGCAATTTAGTACTTTAAGTCTAACCATTCATTGTTTTAGACAAGGTTGGGCAAGATGATAAACTTCATTTGAAGCTCGAAACTCGTTTGCATTTCGTGAAGATCGATCATAGCGTGATTCGTGAAAATAGCTCAATTAAATGCGTAAATTGAAAAAAAAGGAAACAAAAATCTAGAGCATACTTCAGGTAAAATGCGATGCATTTGGTTCGTTATTTGTAGGAACATTAACGCATGTAATTTGTAAAAAATGGCAGGCAAACTTTATAAATTAAACACAAATTGATAGCTTGAGCCGTACCTGTGAAAACAATATAGCATGCAAGCATTTTATAGTGCGGTTAGAAAAATGCCAACTTTTTGTGGCATTATTTGTGAACAAATTGTACAGCTTGTGTTCTTCTAGAAAAGATAATTTTAAAAAAGGTCGATCAGTTCGATATGCTAAAGAAAACGTCAACTGACATTACTTTGTTTGTGTGAAACATAGACAGTGTGGATCTTTATCTGTATTGAGTCTTGATTGATAAGGGCCTCGGTACTTGAATAATACAGGCTGGGTGATTGTATACCTAGATATGCACATGTCTGAGGAGTTAATGAACGAACGAATGAATGAATGGATAAGTTTCTGAATGAATAAAAAATCGAAGAAAGAATGAATGAATAAATAAATGTTGAGTGGGCTGGCGGGTGTTTGGATGGATGGATGGATGAATGGATGGATGGATGGATGGATTATTGAACCAATAGGAGATAACAGAAGAGATGAAAGGACAAGACAAGACAAACTAGACAAGAGATTAGAAAAGAGTAACATCCAACAATTCAAAATATCAGTATTAATATTACCGTTCGCAATAGTCATATTAAAGCACATTCATTCTTAATATGATCAGTTCTCATCTAATAGACTATAAAGGCGGGCATAGCTGGATGAGCTCATAGACACGATTAATGCATTAAAACATTAGGAAACAGCTGCCTTTATGACTCATACAAGGCAGTATAACTACAGGGAGGACGGAAATTATTAGGGATAACGATATGAAACAAATATTGCACAGTTTTCAAAATATGCACTTGCTTGGCCATTTTAGAAGACATGAATATAGTTCTCAATCGCATAGAGATTTTACGAATGCCTATATAAATAAATATCAGTATTATTAATATAAATAAAACGTTTACAACTTATATCGATGACAATTGTATGGAGTACAAGCATCCCTTTTTTTCCTGTGGAATATGTGTCAAAATTAGCTTAAATTACAACCATATATTGATGTAATATAATTGCAGTTTCAATTGATACAACCGCAGTAATACTGTCTTTAACGTAGTCAACGTTGTTAGGACCTGTTAGAGAGAATGTCGGATGCTGAATGTGAATCGTTCCAGTAAAACGTCTTGGTAAATGTAACAAAATATACACCATTCAATTATCAAAACACTTTTTCAACTATATCTTTACTTATATGTAATGTAATGGTTTAATTCTTGGGCCTTGGTGTCTTACTTTTGATTTTAACTGCATATTAAGCTATACTCTCCGACAAAATGGTGTACACACATTATTTCCCCTACTCTCTTTATATAGCGAACATAACTAACTATGTAAAATAGTTTCAAAAGCGCTTTGCAATGATATGGTATAATTTTGAGCATTTTCCAGTGAAATATACCGCTCAACTCGCCTTCACAATGTACAGCAAATTAGACAAGAATACGAAATGTATTCATTTTGTGCACTTTCAGATATGGAGCCTACCCATTAACCATAGCGATATCAAATTCATCTAGCACACTTTCAGGTGTGCAGCTTACCCATAAATCATAGCGGCCGTATATCCTAAACACTCAAGGATCTAGCTTGAACCAGACAGTAGGATAGAAACATCATCCACTTAAGATTACTGTTAATGTCCGATTGTTTAATTGAATTTTCTCTTTCGGCTTTTCAGTTATGATAATAGTCATGTCTACTACGATTCAGACATAAGAAAAAAACGACTTTGGAGATGGCAGAAATATAATTTGATAAAACATTAAGTAGGTCTTTTAAAGGATTTTGCTTCTGGCACGCATGTTGAACATTTAATGGTCAGCGTTTTGTCTACCAAAAAGTCATTAGTCGATGGACAATTTACTGTGAGGAAAGATTGTTTTTATTATATAGTCCATACACAATCTACTGTAAAAAAATTAAAGTTTGTTTTTATTGACCCATGCACAATTTATAAAGTAAAGAAATATTGTTTTCTTAAATTTTCACCAACAAAATGCCTTTTTTTCTTTACATTTTCTTTTGGTTCAATATTTCTTATTCAAATAATTACGTGTGTTTTTAGCGTTTTTCAATTTCAGAAACACCCTTGTTGATAGTGATTCCATTTCGTCTCTTTAATTCTGAACTATATAAGTTTCAAATATACTAATTTCATGAACTCTGCCTATCTTTGTCAAGTCTGTAAAACGTATCTTGATAGCAGTGAATAGCTCTGTCTAAACAAAAGAAAACAACCGAAGAAGCATAAGTCAGTCGACTAAAGACTTAACGTCCAAAACGTCACCAAGTACTATCTTCTTTTTAAGGCCGAGTTACATCTTTACCACATTGTTTCATCAGAGACACCGACGCAACTCACACTAGTTTTATTGCTAGTTATATACAGGTATAAGTCAAATAACACCATTTAGTAATATTTATCTTGAACATTTTTCGTGTAAGTACTATTCTAATTGAGTCATATTTTTTTCCGAAACGGATGCATGAATCAGCTCAATGAAAATATCTGTACTATTAGTCAAATTACAAAATACGTACTGATGAAAACTTCGTTGGTGTAGGCTAAGAAAATGGTTCATAAATATTTACTCTCGCCAAAGAAATTGGAGCAACCAATTCCGCTATAAACAGTACTCTTCACTCTGTTGTTTTCGACTTCAAGTTATAGAAATAATTTCAACTACAACAACAAGGACGCTTGCATCGCAGACATGATGAGCTCATTTTATTTCATTCTATTTTATTGTTTCACTTTATTTGAAACAATAATTAAGACAAGGAATTGAAGACATGTAAAGCACTATGGTGAACATCGAAGACGTTTTCAAGTACAGCATTGGTGAAACTTGATAATAAACAAATGAAATAAAAAATAATTTGCCCTGCGCTTCAAGATTTCTCCAGTTTCAATTATACTTTTAAATCAATATACAAAGCGTTGTTTGCAATAATTTTTAATAATCATTTTTTTTTTTGCTTTTTTGCTTTTCATATAAATACATGCGTGTAAACATTTGAAAAAAAGCATTATATGAGTGTTTAACGTAGGCGTTGTCATCGTGAATAAAACTATAGGCGAATCAAGATTACAAATTACACAAGAAAAAAAAACAGCCCATCCTTAAAGACCCTTAAATTTGGTGAATCATTTGGTCAAATGTAGTGGCCAAGGAAATACAAAAAACTTTCGAAATAAATCATTACATTTCTGAAATTAAAATATTGGGATTACACTTGGTAAAACATCATCGCCAAGTTATCACCAATTTAACAAATAAAACACAAGATACTAAATAACAACAATTTCCTTTACAAATATATGTATTTGGGAAGTTATTTGTATCACGCTGTTTGGCTGCTCGGCGAACTTACTAATGACATACCAAATTTGGGAACTGAGTTTTCCTGTGTTGCTACTCAGATGCTCATAACTCGATTTTTTCTCTGACTGTAGCTTCAGAATGTTCTGATACTAAGGAAGGTATAGTCTCTTTCCAGAACTTGACTTTATCAGCTACAAGATGCTTTGTAATGGTAGGGCTTGGATGCATTAGGATAACTTTTTCATCTCCACTTACAAACTTGGGCCATGCAGGAATATCGTCTGCATTGGGATCCCTGTGTTGATGGACGATTAATGAAGTTGGATTATTACGAAATAACAGATGATGAAGATCATCGACGATGGTAATGATGGACAAGTTAGAGGATAAATATGATGATGATGAGAGTGGTGGCTACTATAATGATGGTGATTATGATGATGATGATGATGGTGATTATGATGAAGATAATAAGTACGATGATGAATGTGTTTAAGATGGTCATAAGGATGGTGCTTTTCCTCAACATTCGTTGTTGTTGTTGTCGTTGCCTTTATTCTGATGGAGTTTCTACCTACCCTTTTTCTGCAAAATTCTTCAAGTATTTTCTGAACATCACCCCAAATTCCTCACTCTCTTTTCCAAATCCTCCAGCGAACATGAAAAAAGGCGTATCAGTCCCAAAGGTGTAGGGTAGATCGGAACCGTGATAGGCCCCCATCCATTCTGGTGTCGTTGAGAAGTCAAACATTAGTGGGAGTCTGTAATCAAACTGGTAGACGAACGTGTTCATTCCTTTCTTAGCGAACGCCTGCGAGGCTAGTAATGCTGGTACTCTGAATCCGAAATCCGTAACCATATTGAAAAGACTCCTGCAAGGAATTAAATTGTTATGAATAGTTACTTGTTTGTTTTTCACTAGCTTAATAACACAGATCGATGTCAGTTATATAAACTGTTTATCTATTTAGTGATTGTATATGTTTACATGCAATTCGTTTCATTGTTGTTGTTTATGTTTGTACATATATGTAAACTTTTATGCTTGCTTGTTTCATTACAAATGTTTGTATTTATGTTTGGTGGTTGTCTACTTGTCTGTTGTTGTTTAATTCGTTTGCGTGCTTGATTGTATGCTTATTCGTTCTTGAGCTTGTTTGTTTATTTGTTCTTGAGCTTGTTTGTTTATTTGTTCTTGAGCTTGTTTGTAAGTTTGTTTAACAGCTTCTTTGTTTGTATGTTGTTGTTTTTATGTTTGCGTGTCTGTTTCTTTGATTGTACGTACGTTGGTTTGCGTGTCTGTTGTTTGTTTAGCTTGTTGGCATACCTTCTAGTTTTATTGACGTTCTCCATATCATCCATATAAGTGTATTCCTCAATAATGGCGTCCACTACGTTAGCATTCTGTCCTCTCACAAACTGTGTTCTGTTCATGTAGTTTAAGAATTCCTCACGCGTTACTCCATTATCAGTTTTAAGACCTCGAAACATCGCTGTGGAAAGAGTTCTAAACTGAAATACTCTAAATTATGAAGTCAAAACACAGTGCGCATCTCATTGTGCCAATTTATATAACCCTGAGCTGGGTCGATTGCACAAACCCTGGATAGCGCCATTCAACGAATAAATCCCTATCCAATGGACACGATCATATCAAACGATTACTGCCGTTCGTTGGGGTTCCTGTATACATTTTATTTTTGGAGGCTTCCTGCTTTTCTAAACAAAATTCAAAATGGCTCCCAGTTTGGTAAAGTTTTTCACTGTAATCTCTGTAAGTTTTCATCGAATTCATATGTGCATTGTGGCTGTAGATAGTAAACAAAATCACCAAAATAGAATCCATATTCACTTCCAAATAAAGTAAGTTTACCAAATATGGTTATGGATGTGAAGGACAGTTTTTAAAGAGGATTGTTTGATATGACGTCTATATAAGTTTTATGTCCAGTGGATAAAATTGATCAGTTGGCGAATAACTTTACTCGGGCTTCGTGAGTTGAAACATACCTGGTGCTGTAGCAAGCAGAGTACCACCATCATCGTCAGTAAAACCAACGATCACATTTGTCTTCCTGAATTGACCTTTGGCTATTAGATTGGTTGGCAGGTCTGCAGTATGAACACGAAAAATAAGTATAAGTTTTCTTGTTTTATCTTTTTTAAAACAAAATCTATAATTTTACTCATATATTTCTTATCAATTCAATACAAATTGATAGTTTGGGGTACCTGTGCTGGTACTGGACTTACAGGCTTACCACGCAACGTTTTTCTCACTACGACGTCACGTGATGAGCCAGGCGTGATGGTAATGATAGTTATAAACTACCATAGCTTACCAGGTAGGAATTCACCATCTACAACAGGAGCAAAGACAGCAAGAAACTCTCTAGCAGGAATCATAGACTGTTTAGCCACTAGATCTTGCATCGATTGCTTGCTAAGACATTCCTTTAGCTTAGACATGTCGTTGCAGCCACAGTTTTCACCAAGAGCTCTACAAAACGTCGTTAAAAACTTTAATAAACGTAAAAGGAATGAAAATATAGAAGGAAAATATATAAATGAGCAAAAATATGAACATTGTATAACTGAGCGATCGACACAAGAAATCAAACAGTGAAGCAAACAACAAACAAATCGATAAATAAACTATATTTCAAGAAATTTCTCATTCCAGTTCATGGGTTCTCTTTTTTATTAATTTGGAGTAAATTATGAAAAAATAAAACAAAAACAAAAACAAAACATACTTTGCTGATTCCAATGCCTCTTCTGTTGTCATGGCAGCAAGTAGCATGTTGGCATATCCACTCTGTATTATCACACCGCTAAACAAGCCTTCAGTTAGTGGAGATAACATTAGTGTGGCTACAGCCATTCCACCAGCTGATTGACCGAAGATTGTCACTTTATCTGGATCACCACCAAACCTAGAAAATAATGACACGAGAAAAGATGACGATGCTGATAGTGTTGATGGTGGTGGTGGTGGTGTTGATGATGATGATGGTGGTGGTGATGATTGTGGTGATTATGATGATGATGGTGATTATGATGATGATGGTGATGATAATGATGATGGTGATGACAATGATGATGGTGATGGTGGATTTGATAACGATGGTGGTGGTAGTGAGTTAATAGAGGGAGTTTTTCTAGATCTAGAGGTTTACTAATAAATACAATACCACAACAGAGGCTAAACCGCTCCTTGGGTTTCCTGTGTTATAGGTTAGAGACATTTTGACATCTTGCGTGACTGAGTATACAATTGATATGTTTGTTTGTTTGTTTTTGTTTTTTTTCAGGCTTCCATGTTTTTTTTATTTTTTTTACTTTTTCACGTTAAAAGTATTAATCTTTAGTTTTCCAAGCTACTTGAAAAGGCCCAATGTTTCGCAAAGTATGCAATTTCCGAAAAATCATAATTAACAATCTTACAAAGACACCTTGTATAAATGTTTATATTCGAAAAAAAAATTTGCATTTGAAAAGACGTTTTCTGTAAGTGAATAATTAACTATTGAGCATCAAACAAAGTGGCTTATCGCCCCATCATAAAACTTTGTTATTAAACAATTTCTTCATAAATGATTAAGTTATTAAATCGATCTTATTCCTCTGAAATTATATCGTAAAAGTATATAATATTTCAATTGATAGTGCAATTATCTTACTTTTTTATGTTATATTTCGTCCACTTGAGTCCCTGTAGCATATCAAACAAGCCATAGTTCCCCGGTAGGTCTTTGGTTCCAGTACTCAACCACCCAAACGATCCAACTCGATACTGAGTCTCGACGACGATAGCGTTCCTATCTGCAGCTAAGAAACTCCCATCGTATAGCGACATAAAACCAAACATATATCCACCGCCATGGATCCAGTGCATTACGGGAAGATTTGAGTCCTCATTTGCATCGGCCGGTACGTAAACACTGACAGTCAAACAGTCTTCGCTGGGCACCATCGAGGGTGGAAGACCAGGGATTAGAAATTGAGGACACATAACGCCATTTTCAGTAGCATTCAAGACTTCACTCCATTTCTGTGGCGCTGTAGGACGTTCATAGCGACTTGCTCTAGCGAAAGGAAACGCTAGGAAGTTCTTTACGAGTTTGCCATTGGAAAGTTTGACGATCTTGCCACGGACCGGTCCGTATTCAGTGTCGACAACTTCGGTGAAATCTGTAGCTTTTGCGAGAGATATTGTAGCGAATAGTACATTTATAATGACGAAAGCGTAGTACATGCTTCTAGCTAGCAGGTTGAGCGAAGAGATATCTATATTATGGAACTGTTAGTATCCTCCTTATCTCATGTGAACAGTACAAAGGAAAGGCAACCTCGCTTGTTGCGTGACTCGAATGAGTAACAGGTTCCAGTCAAGAAATTTTGTCACGCAACCTTAAAAATGTTTTTTGCGATTTAGCCATACATTAGATCCAATAACTGCAAAGGAAAAACTAAATTAGTTTACAATGAGATATTTTTTCAATCCAATAGATGGATAATGGATTTATAACATTAACTGTAGGTCACCGACGAGCTTACTGATTACCAAACGGTATATAGGTAGACATTGCGTGACGTAACGCAATATGGTTACACCCCCTATGTACACTACGGATTAGACTCCAAACACATCTAAAAATTCTCCGACATACTTAGATAGTTAGGTATCTCTTCTGCTACTATGATGCACTACTTGTTTGTTGTCCTAGTCGTAACTTTCATTTCAATATATTCCTCAAATGCTATTAATTTTACTGAGGTTATTAACACGGACTACGGACCGGTTCGTGGCAAGATCGTCAAACTTTCCAATGGCAAACTCGTAAAGAACTTCCTAGCGTTTCCTTTCGCTAGAGCAAGTCGCTATGAACGTCCTACAGCCCCACAGAAATGGAGTGAAGTCTTGAATGCTACTGAACATGGCGTTATGTGTCCTCAATTTCTAATCCCAGGTCTTCCACCTTCGATGGTGCCGAGCGAAGACTGTTTGACTGTCAGTGTTTACGTACCGGCCGATGCAAAAGAGGACTCAAATCTTCCCGTAATGCATTGGATCCATGGCGGTGGATATATGTTTGGTTTTATGTCGCTATACGATGGGAGTTTCTTAGCTGCAGATAGGAACGTTATCGTCGTCGAGACTCAGTATCGAGTTGGATCGTTTGGGTGGTTGAGTACTGGAACCAAAGACCTACCGGGGAACTATGGCTTGTTTGATATGCTACAGGGACTCAAGTGGACGAAAAATAACATAAAAAAGTAGGGTAATTGCACTATCAGTTGAAATATTATATACTTTTATGATATAATTTCAGAGGAATAAGATCGATTTAATAACTTAATTATTTATGAAGAAATTGTTTAATAACACAGTTATATGATGGGGCGATAAGCCACTTTGTTTGATGATCAACAGTTAATTATTCACTTACGTCTTTTCAAATGCAATTTTTTTCGAAAGTAAACGTTTATACAACATGGTGTATTAAGGTGTTATTGTACAATTGTTAATTATAATATCTGTTTTTGGAATCCCAGTATAAATTAATATTCGTATAAGGTGCAGTATCTTTTGTTTTATTGATTTGGCTTCACGCTTGACACTACACTATTCACATTCTTTTTTTTTTTTTTTTTTTTTGGATATATTAAAATATATCCATTCGACCGATTTACAGTCTATTTAACAAAAGGTCAATAAATAATAAATTACTCTGGTGGTCTTTAACACCACAGCACACAGAAACTACACATGACCACACCACACCACCACATCAATTTACCACTGCACACCTTACCACACCACACCATAACACACCATACCACACCACATCAATTTAGCACACCACACCACACCACATGACACCACACCACACTACACCACATACCACACCACACCATGACATACCATACCACACCACACCACACCATATCACACCACACCACATCAACTTACCACACCACACACCATAACACACCATAACATCCCACACCATACCATACCACATCAATACCACACCATGCCACACTAATGTCTTTACATCACCATCACCACCACCATCAACACTATCAGCATCGTCATCATTTATCGTGTCATTATTTTCTAGGTTTGGTGGTGATCCAGATAAAGTGACAATCTTCGGTCAATCAGCTGGTGGAATGGCTGTAGCCACACTAATGTTATCTCCACTAACTGAAGGCTTGTTTAGCGGTGTGATAATACAGAGTGGATATGCCAACATGCTTCTTGCTGCCATGACAACAGAAGAGGCATTGCAATCAGCAAAGTAAGCTTTTGTCTCATAGGTGTTGGCAGTTGAAAAAAACCTCCATTGATTTAGTAGTTATTTATATTTTTTATTTGTTTTTTTTTTTTCTTGAATGTTTTCATGTGTGATTTGTTTGTGTGTTTATTGATATTTATTAAGTTTTCTTCTTTTCGTTTCTTTATTGTTTTATTAGTACGACGATAAAATTTTCTTTTATCTTTTTTTCTTCATTTCAGGGCACTGGGGGAAAAGTGCGGTTGTAATGACATGTCTAAGCTAAAGGAATGTCTTAGCAAGCAATCGATGCAAGATCTGGTGGCTAAACAGTCTATGATTCCTGCCAGAGAGTTTCTTGCTGTCTTTGCTCCTGTTGTAGATGGTGAATTCCTACCTGGTAAGGGTTATCTTCTTTATCATCATCATCATCATCTTTATCATCGTCATCACTCTAATCATCTTCATCATCACCAACGACATCTTTTCCATCGTTACCATAAACATCGTCATCATTATAATCATCGTCATCATCATTATCACCATTATCATCATCATTGTTATCATCGTCATCATTGGCATCACCCTCGTCATCTTTGTAATCATTTCATAATCATCGTCATCATTATAATTGTCATCATCATAATCATCACCTTCATTATCATGATCTCCAATGCTACCACCATCATTATCTTCCTCGGCATTATCATCATTATCATCATAATCATCATCATTATTATTATCATCACCATCATGATTGTCGTCAATATTAAACAGTCATCTTACCGCTGGCCATCTTATTCCAGATCTTCCAACGACTCTAATAGCCAAAGGTCAATTCAGGAAGACGAATGTGATTGTTGGTTTTACTGACGATGATGGTGGCACCCTACTTGCTACAGCACCAGGTAACTCCAGTACTGTCTTATGTAAATAATACCTATTTCATTATGACGTCACATCAAAACAAATATATTGTTTCAACCGGCTAAGAATCATGGTCGCTAGAGGGGATACAGCATGTTTAATTCAATTAAAAATAGGCTAAAAATCTATTCATAATAAAAGAACAAAATATACGTTCAAGTGCGAAGCAAAATGTGATAAAGGAAAACTGTTTAGCACGAATTAGGTCTGTTATTATTGATGTAAACAAACCATGACGTCATAGTAAAATAAGTGTCGCACATTAGTACTGCCTATGTTCAATGCCTGGATAGAGTAGCTGTATTTTCTTTTAAATAGAAAGCTTACCATTCTAAACTGAAACATTACAAGCACATTATAAACGGTGGACCAGTGAGCACATTTAAGTTTATGCATTTTTTTAATATCAGTTTAATATACTGGTAACATGCATTCCGTCTTCTATATTCACTCGATAGCGATGTTTCGAGGTCTTAAAACTGACAATGGAGTCACGCGCGAGGAATTCTTGAGCTACATGAACAGAACACAGTTTGCGAGAGGACAGAATGCTAAAGTAGTGGACGCCATTATTGAGAAATACACTGATAAAGATGACATCGACAATGTCAACAAGACTAGAAGGTATATAACATACGATGGTTATATGCGTAAATAGCTAGACTCCTTGCAGTTCGTTGGGATGCAGCCCAACCTGGAAGACAAAGCAATGGATTTCAGCTCCCAAAAGAGGAAAAAGCTTTTGTTTTGTCCTCCAGATGGGGCTATTTTTACATCACATGCAAGGGATCTATATTGTTTGGACTTGAAACTACGTACAGACAAAAAAACACATTCACAAACTGACAGACAGACAGGCAACTATCACATTTAGTTATCAAAGGCAATAAAGCTTGCGTTGGCTTTGTTTCACTGGGCTTGTTTCGAAGAAATACGCACATGCACACAGACAATATCATAGCAGTATAGTAACAGGACTATCAACATTCAACAACGATCTCAATGACAAAACTCCATAAACTTTCTGTCATTCGTACTCTCGATCCTCCTTGATTCCAGGAATGTCTTCAACATGGCAACTGACTTTGGATTCAGAGTACCAGCGTTAGTAGCTTCGCAGGCGTTTGCAAAGAAAGGAATGAACCCATTCGTCTACCAGTTCGATTACAGGCTTCCACTTCTATTCGATACCAAAAGCACACCAAAATGGATGGGTGCTTACCACGGTGCAGATCTACCCTATACGTTTGGTACCGAGGCACCGTTTTTGAAGTTCGCTGCAGGATTTGGAAAAGAGAGTGAAGAATTTGGAGAGATGTTCAGGAAATACTTGAAGAATTTTGTTGTCACAGGGTAGGTCAAATATATAGAAAACGATTTCGATATTTTCACAAGTAATATACGTATTTATTCTATTTTCGTTTTCATTTTCATATTATCAACATCATATTTAATCGCCATCTATCATGTACCCTGGCTACCAGAAGCCCCTGGCGGCCTCTGGTACCCAGGGTATCTATCATGCATCATCTATTATCATCTCTATCATCATTGCCATACTCACCGTGCATCAGAATTAATAGACTATCATCAACATCATCATATCGTTATTATCATCATCATCATCATTGATATAATCATAATCATGCACCATTGTCATTCATCGTCGTGCAATCTACATTGTGGTCATAATATTCTACCTTTGCTGGAGTGTCATCGCTATCATCCGCATTGACATACTTACGATCATACACCATCCTCAACACCACCGTTTTCTTAAAATTTAAAGGACATACGGTACGATACGATACGACACGACACGATACGATACGATACGATACGATACGATACAATACGATACAATACGGTACGATACAATACGATATGATACAATACGGCACGATAGAATACTGTTCTTCACCAAAACACAAACTCGACTCTATAACCAATGATTCTTAAATCTACACAGGGATCCCAACTCAAATGGTGTTCCTACATGGCCTAAGTTCGTTAATGGAGAAGAGAAGGTAATCCTAATGCATCCAAGCCCTACCATTACAAAGCACCTTGTAGCTGATAAAGTCAAGTTCTGGCAAGAGACAGTACCTTCTTTAACAACCAAACCTCAGCCCAGCGATAGCCAGCTTCTTGCACCAAAAACAGCTCTATATATAACGGTTTTTTTGCTATCCCTATGTTTTAGCTTCTAGTTTTTTTACGTCTTATTAAAGCATAGTTCTCACTAGACTTTAACTGAATTCTGGTTACTGGAAGAATACCATACGGTAAAGGAATTGCCGACGTTAAATAAAGTGGCGTGAACTTTAACTTTTCAAGTGAAATAGACGCAAGCATAAGCGCAGGCTTTAACGATCAAACATACATGTATCTCTTGTGCTGTCCTCACTTGTGAAATAGACGCAAGAATTAGCGATCAAACATACACATTTCTCTTGTACTGTCCTAGCTTGTGGAATCAGTATCGCAAACATAAGGATCAATACGTTTCGTTCTTCTTGTGCTTGCGCTTATGCTCATTCCATGCTATTTCACGGTGAGGACAGCACTTAAGCTTATGCTTGCGTCTATTTCACTAGTGAAGACAGTACTTGCGCTTATGCTTGCGTCTATTTCACTAGTGAGGACAGCACTTGCGCTTATGCTTGCGTCTATTTCACTAGTGAGGACAGCACTTGCGCTTATGCTTGCGTCTATTTCACTAGTGAAGACAGCACTTGAGCTTATGCTTGTGTCTATTTCACCAGTGAAGACAGCACTTGCGCTTATGCTTGCGTCTATTCAACTAGTAAGGACCTGAACTTACTTAGCCTATACTATCACTTGGGAAACATTTTCAACCAAATTCGTTGCATCGTGACCTGGCATTTTAAAACATTGTTTTGATGATATATGAGGATCAACACAAAACACTGTCAATGTTCGACGACTGACTTGCCTCGTTTCTGTGATCTCGCTCCAGTACATTACCGCGCCGTCCTCCATATATGTATTTTGATTCGTTATGTACCGTCAAACGACTTCATGCGGCAAAGCTTGCAGTAACATGTTCTCATATAATTGGTTGGTTTGAACTAAGCTCCGCCTTTAACTGATTGATAACTAAAATTGATTGATTGTCCATCAAAGACTGACTAAAAACAAAATCAAAAATACAAATTAGTTTGAAAAAAAAAAAAACGCGGTGGTTTGCAATGCTACGAATTTTCTGGAATCGCTAGCACTGCGAAAAAAAACATTTATTTTCCCAGTAAATTTGACTATTTACATTCTGCAAAACACTGCCAGATTTTCTACGATAAAGCGTCTACTGAGTCTTTAAGGTTAATGGCTCATGATTCCTGATTCATAAAACTAGCGCGCGTTGTCGTGAGGATGTTCCAGAAATATAATAGCATCAAGAGAGGTTTTGGAGCTGACTTAGAACAACTATGAAAAAGCCTGCCGTTACGGTTTTTTGAAGAGGAAAAATTAAAAAAACTACGAAAACATCGAAAGGAAATACTAGAATTTAGTATATGTATAGAGATTTGGTAAACCAAAACCCTTGTTCTCGTGACTTACGTCATTGCCGTTGGCCGATTATGTCCTTCACGTGTGCGCGCAGGCATTCGTCTGGTAAATACGTCTGGAACATTTCACATGCAATATTATAAATGCTATAATAACACAAACATTCCCACGTAAAATGACCAAGTTTTCACTTCCTTGATTTTTCACTCACTCTAAAAAACAAAAGCAATTAAATCAAGTGTAGCCATAGCAACATTTATATGACGTCATCAATCTCAGTCCTCGAGTTCTGATTGGTTAGCAATGGCAAAGTGTTTATAAGTCAATGTGATAATGCTCTTTATTGAAGGTTGTCCTGACGTTGTAACTGAGGATTTTTAGCCGGTATTTCAAAGAATTTCTTATTACTTTCAGTTTGGAGGTGATATCTACTGCATCGATCCCTGATTCTTGCGAATTTTGGATCGTGAAGTCAAGGTACGAAAAATACAGACATACACTTATGCTATTTATTGTACTTTTAGAAGTGATCTTGAGACGTTTCGCTCTGTAGAGCAAGAATTTGCTGCGTCAGTAAAACTAGTAAAATTCAAACATCATGTAAAATTAGAGTACGAACAAATTCCTCTGTCATGTATTGTACTCTCAAATCAGATTGTGTATTTTATTTTGTGTCTCGCTCTGTAGAAAATTAAGAATTTATTGTGTCATGTAAAAAAGTCAAAATATATCAAATGGTATTTGTAATTGGTCAAATTAATTTTATCTTCAGAAAATTTGATTAGAGTGCTGTAAACATATATAAAACGCACTTGATTTGGTTTTAAGATTTCATTGAAAAAGTAAAATTGTATATATCGTTTTTGTATTCATGTCCATGTGAAGTTGATTATTAGTTTGCCAGATATCAATATGCATTCCTTTTGAGCTGAAAAATGTCAAAATATGTTAATTGTATATTGAAGTTGCTTGCGTTGTGTTTCTTTTTTAACATATTTATTTAATACATTTTTGAACCAAGAGCGAAGCCCCAACTAGGGGCAGTAAGCTCACATAAAGTTCTTGAAAGCAAACTTGTTCAATCCCAATACAATAGAGAATAAGTGCCCCAATTTAATTGCACTTGCACAAGGCGTTTGTTTTCTAATCTGAAGGAACACAATAGACCCAAGTTCTTCGTTGCTCAGGCTAAACCTCAATGGTAGGAAAATTAACAAAAGCGAAAAAACAAAACCATTTGGATTGGTGCATTCCCAAGGAATGTGTACCCCACACAAAAAGAACATATCACATACTATCGAGGCTTAGCCTGAGCAATAAAGAACATGAAACTGGCCGGGACTATAAGTAAGTTTCTTATTCGAATGAGCACAATAAAGTTACTTACTTTGTAAAAGACGTACATATCCCTACTAGCTAGCGGCCCCGTGGCTCAAGTGAGCAGGCTCTATAAAGAAGTCAAAGCAAGGATGGCAGCCGCAAATGAAGTCACTACGGGATCCTAGCTTGGACCTCTCACAGCGAAGGGCGTGTACTAACCACAAGAGTCAGAGCTAGAAATAAATTATCTAGCATCAAAAAACGTACTGTACCGAATCGAGCCTCTTTTTCGATTTTATTTGACGCTCACCTGTCACCCTGATCAGTTCATCAAACTAAAATGCTTCCTTAGCAACCTTTGGACAATAGTAAATTTGAATAGATATTAGACGAACAACACAAAACACGTGGTTCTAAACAATTGCACTTATTAGATCAAGCATAATCGATGCAAAACAATATACAAACTACTTGTACATTGTAAAATAGATTGTTGATAAAGACAATGTGCGCACCTCAACTATAAGCAATGTTGAAGGCCCCACCGCGTAGATACTTAAATATCAGATATAACGTTTTGGCACTGATTGTTATACTTTTTCAGTATTTCAAAAAGTAATAGTATTTGTGTACTGTAAAATTTTGTGAACGTGAAACTGGAGGCTTGCACACTTTTATAGAAAAAAAATTTCTCGCAATGCATCAAATGTTAGATGTTATCCGTCAATTCATATTCGTAACAAATTTTGTATCTTGATTTATTTTCCTTAAAAAATTGAACTATTTTAGGGAAAAATAGTCGTCCATGAAAAGACAATTATAACAATCAATTAGTTTTATGACATTTTTATTTTTTATTATATATTTATTTGTTGTGATTATCTATTTTTGCCGGAAAAAAAACGAAAAAAATGATTAAAAATAGAAATTGTATCCCTAGCTAAAGTTATTTAACATTTCATGTCCCCAAGTTTATTTAACCTAAAAAAACTCAAACAACAGCTTTCCCAAAACAGAAGGTATATTGTGTTCGTATTGATTGTGACGACTGCAACGCTAATTTGCCTGGATAAATCATTAGCATAAAATTAAGTAGGATCAAATTTGACAAAGAGCAGATCACATTCAATCTAAACAGCCGTGTTTTTATTGTCAAACAGAGCAAAGTTTAGACTAAACGCTCGGATAATGTAGCTAAAGTATAGCTTAAATACATCCTGAATTTAGAATGTTGATGTAGATGAACTAAATGAGGAGATAATTTGGCGAATTTGGTTCAAACACCTTGACTGTAGGGTAAGTTGAGGCATGTTAAATGTTACAATTATACGCACGATGCATTTGAACAACACGCGAAGTTGAGCTCTCCTTCTTCAAAAGTTTTTCGCTGTGAAAACTAAGGAAATTTTGACATTTAGTTATTCTAAGGTAAGGGTTGATAAACAAGTAGTTTTTTGTTTGTTGTCTGTTGGTTTTGTGTTTGTATTTGTTGTTTAACTTAACGAAAAGTTGTGACACACTATGTTTGGTGACTATCTTTGGTGTGTATCTGAAGTCTAGGGTCGAAGTGAGAACGAGCAAAGCACTTTTTTTCTTATTTTTTCTTACAGAATCGATTAGTTTCGCAACTTAAGTTAATAAGGAGTTCTGTTAGTAGTTAATTGTAGAGCAATTTCGCTGGAATTATGTAGAATTTGTTGCTTTCTTTTGAACATGCTACCAGCAACCATCTCCGCACAGTTAAACAGCGATTTATCTAGTTGTAAATCTCATTGCTCAACTTAATGAAAAGATATTAAATATCTTTATAAAATCTAATGGTTTAAGTTTAGTTGGCAAACTGCAATTTACTATTAGATTTATGTTGCTTAATTTAATTATGCGAAATGTTTGACGGCTTTTGAAAGTAGTACAAAGTTTTTGGACAAGATTTGTAAGACTACGCAACTTGATTCAACGTTTGTTTTGATACGGTTTTGGCGGACCACATGCTTGAATTGTCAAGTTAATATCCTCATAATTCTCTTATTTATCTTGTATAACAACAGCTTTCCTTAAAGCTACCGAAGCAAACTAGTTCTTCCATATATGATTTTTTCTTTTTCTTGTGCAAAACTTGTCAGAAAATGAAAGTTTTCATGAATCAATTCGTAAGCCGATACGCGAGATGTCAGTATATTGATTTATAATTAACTTCAAAAAGCTGAAAAACGTTTTCCAAACTTACTGTAAATGCGATAATTATCCGTTTAAAAGCTAGTTTATAACTATGTTTTTGAAGTTATGTGATTTAAAACATTTTGAGAGAATTTTTGATTTTCGAAACGCCGAATGTATTAAATTATTTGAGTGGCAAAAAATTGTGACCGTTTCGAAACGCCAGCACTTTGCGCCTTGACTAATATTTTAAAGCAAGAATTTCAGTGATTTCAAGATGAAATTAAAATTTACACAATAAAAATTCGGATGGGTTTCTGGCTAGAGAAGTGCCAAATTGTGGTTAGAAATTATGCTGATTTTTAATTTTCTAATTGAATTCAGTAATATAAATTGATTTTCTATTAGCACGAAAGTAAAATTTTTAATGGAAATCAATTAAAAACTGCAATTAAAATTACATTTTAAATCCAAAACTGCGGACTTGTCTTTAGTTTTATCTTTCAATGAAAATTTGGAAAGAAATTACTCTAGATTTTATGGAATATTCACGCAAAAATAAATGAATACTGAATGAATGAATGAATTCAATTTCTCTTGTGCCATACACCATTTAAGGCCGGCACACACTAGGCGACAAGTCGCAGCGACTTGTCCCCGCAACATGTCGCCTCAGTGTGCACTGGTGGGTGGGTGGGTGAGGGAGCGAGCGAGCGAGGGAGCGAGCGAGCGAAGGAATGAATGAATGAGTGAATGAATGAATGAATGAGTGAATGAATGAATGAATGAATGAATGAATGAATGAATGAAATGAAATGAAATGAAATGAGTGAGTAAAACATAAGAAAATGAATTATTTTGAAAGTTTAAACTCTATATCACATCTTACTCCCAATACGCAAATTAAGATGTTTCAACTAAAACATGGCGAAATATAAGAAGAATAATTGATGAATGCAGTTGTTTTTAATTCAAATGCGTAGGCTAAGTTGTCTTGTATTGCAATTTGATGCGCTCGAACGTCATACAAACATTGAGATGGACTTCAGTGTATAATAGTGTAAGGGGATAAAAGTCGATCACTACTCATTTGGATAATGTCATTTTATTCGCTTACAAGTTAGATGTCATCGTACAAGGCTAGAAGATGAACCATTTTGATCGATGTAGTTGATCGTATGTTCAATTTTAAACGTAAGTATTGAAGTGCAGATGTGACATTTGTAGAGATGTTTATGTAAAGGTAAAATATTAGGTGAATTGAACGAACAAATTGATGAGCATGCAGGCGATCGATGTCTGACTGACTGACTGACTGAATGAATGAATGAATGAATGAATGAATGAAGAAAACGAATTGATTCATTGATTGAAAAATGATTGTGTGAGCAATTGAATGGAAGAATGAATTGTTGAATGAGTGAGTGAATGAATGCAAGAATTAACCAATCATTAATTATATAAATGAATAAATGGATGAATGAATGGATGAATGAACAAATGGAAGAATGAACGAATTAATGAATTAATGGATGAATGGATGAATATATGAATGAATTAAAATAAATAAATAAATACATGAATGAATAAATGGATGAATGAATGAATGAATGAATGGATGAATGAATGAATAAATGGATGAATGAATGAATGAATAAACGGATGAATGTAAGAATGAATAGATGATTGGATGAATGAACAAATGGATGGGTGAATGAATTAAATATGTGCAAACAGATAGCAAACAGTAACGAATAAAAAAACGTGCGCGAGCAAACGAGTACGTGATGACAAAGTAAATGATCAATTTGAAAATATAGTATAGAATAGTCAAATGGAGGAAATGAATGATCAAATTACAACTGAAAGGCTGACTGAATTTTGGACATTATGAATATTATAATATCCTACGAATAGGATAATTAGTCAAAAACGAACTTCCTTTCTTTTAAAGCTCAACTTTTTTCAAACTGATGCCTTTCAATGGATGTGTAAATTATTGCCATTCATGCTTTCTACATAACAGCTATTTTTCATGGATTTCTAATAATACCTATATTTTATACGAAACTAAACAATTTTCAAACTTCTGCCTTTCAAAGGATGTGTCATTTATTGCGCCTATTCATGGCACTCACGCAACAGTAGCATTTCGTCGACTGTCCATGTTTCCGTGCGAGTTAACGAGCAGCATATGAGCAGTTTGTTATGGATGGTACAATTATATACTCAACACTTACTAAATTTAGAACTGTGAACTATTTTCAATTGAAACTGACGCCTTTCTGAGGATGTTCAATTTATAGCTTTTTGTTATACTCACGTTTGTTGCATATTGCTCTAGCATTTTCCCGACACACGTTTCTGCCTAAATATCATCATCAAAAAGTATTTACAGGTTTACATTATAACCGCTTGCTCCCTGTACTATCAGACCACTTCTATCAGGAAAAACTGAAAGCCAACGCAAAAAGACATTTTTTTTTCTTTTTCACAGACAGCCCAACCGCAGTGTGCACTTTTCTCCTAAATCCAAATTCATCATCACAGGTAACCCGAATCGCATTTTCCTGTGCTTATACGTTTTCATAAGGATGTATTTTGTAAACTTGCTCAGTTGTCTGTTTAGGTGTCTGTATAATCAGCTAATCCGTGCTTTTAAAACTGAAATTGATTTTAGATAGAAAACTGATAGCATCGAGATAATAGGACGTTTGAAATAGTCAAAGCCATGATTGAAATCGCTCCAAAACACTTTGTTGACTAAATTGATTCCGTTTTCACAAGTGCTTTTACTTTGCAGATGTATTAAGGTTGGTGTTATTTTTATGGAAGCGAATTTCCTGTTATTAGAAGACTTTTAATGTGAGGGTTCCTGATCGTTTCAATGTGTAACTTTTTATATTACTCTTCGTAAATCATTTGCTCGTTCGTTTAGTCAATTGTAACGTGCTTTCAATTATTCATACGATCATATCATTGATCGATTGATAATCATTGTTATTGAGTTATCTATATAGCTATTCTCTAAAAGGTTGTCCACATGCCATTTTGTCATTTTCAAGCATTAAGGTGACTTGTTAAACATTTTCGTCTTCACGCGAAATTTCAACTTTTGAGTGAAAAAGATGGCAGAAGCATGTATGTACGTCTGCGTCAGACATCTTTATCTCTTAAAAGTTGAAATTTCGTTAGATGAAAAAGTAATAAGCCACGTGAAATTTGGAAATGGCACAATGGCTTTTGTGGACAATCTTTTCGAGAATAACTGTACATCTAACAAACAAATGATAAGCGGATGATGCAGTTTTTATTTACCAATTATTGGACGAGGCTAAGCATGGTATGAAGCTAAGAGTTGCGCAAACCAAGGAGGCAGTTATCGCCGACGAAGCCCTACTCGCCTGAGGCGGACAACTGACAGGTGAACTGACACCGAGGTTTGCATAATTCTGAATTCATATCATGCAAACACAGTTAACACAAAATAATGAAAATGAAAGTTTATTTAATTGAATTTTTTACTTGAATATTGCAACAACAAAAAATTTTAGTACTAATTTCCCGCTCTTGCTAGCAGAGTCTCTCCTAGCAGGCAAAGCGTGCAATAACTTTACATATAGTACCGAAAATGAAATCATCGTCCAAATATTTTTTTAATTCTTATTGGACAGCTATTCAATTATGGCAAAACTTGGGTTTAGTGGATCGATTTTGACCAATCAGAAACGAATAAATATCTTCAGCTGTGAAGGATTGCTATATGAAATGTCGCCACTACATCTCTGTCCATTTGTCATCAATATATAACGGAATTGGATTATCGCAAGTTCGACTTCCCATGCAAAAGCGTGTGTAGGATTTTTATCGACTTATCTATTAAATGCCAACTTTAAAGCGATAAAATTACCACCCTCGTAATTATGAAGCAACTTTTATCATTTCATCCATTTTTAAAAGGGACATTTATTTGCAGATTATCTGGTCTTAGCGAACACAATATAATTGTATAATTGAAGAGCATGAATAACTTTGAAATGAGTGAAATGTCTCTCTTTCAGTAGGGCTGTGTTAGTAAACGATCGAGGCAAGTGAATATGATCTTTTCGAAAGAGGATATGTTTTGTTATTTTGGAAAGATTGGTGGGTGGCTCAAGGAAATCATTTAAAAATGGAGGAAAGCGAATGAATTGAATCAGTTTTTTTCCCTTTTTTCAACATGAAAGCATAAGAAAGTAACTAGAAAGATTCATCATGCAAGTAACACGCATATCGTTAAGTTAAACTACAATCAGGACGCAAAATAAGTGTGGAGTACGTGCTTCCTTATTTAAGGAAGTTACTATTTCAGCAAAATTAATGTCAACTTGTTTACAATACAAACAAAAAGATAAAATCATTAAAACGTAAACAAATTGAGTACAAATAAAACGTAAGAAGCTACTAAGACACTATTTCATTTTAATTTTCTCATTCTTGAGTTGCCCATGCATAGATCAAACATAATCTTCGAAACTTGCTTTCCTTAAATGATTTGATACTTCGTTAATTTGCGCAAGTAGCCGGTTCAGGACCCCTCGCCCTTCATCTCCAAGTTAAGGTTGTTCAAACTGAAAATCCAGAATTAGAGAAAACCAGGTACAAATTACCATAAATTATTTACAAAACAACCTGCAAACTAGGTTTCTGAAAGCAAAGCTGCGAGAACACCTGCAAGTTTAGCTGACCGAAATGAGGTGTCTGCTTGTCGTGCAACTCGTCTTGTTCCATAAAACCTCGCTCTTTTGCTTTGATTGAGCTCCCTCTTCATATTATGTGCAGTTTAGAAGAGATGTTTAAGTCTTAACCAAGTGTTTGATGCGATGAGTGGAAGCTTTGGGGAACGGCGTAACTTAAAAGTGTACAGTTATTTGGATTTACCGAGAACCCATTTTGGTGAGTTTGAATTGAATTGATTTGTTACCGGTCAGTTTTGTTTTAACAGCTGCACTTCACTTATTTCTTTACCAATTTTCTAAATTAAAAGTTAAAAAACGCTGAAGCTAAATTTCGAGATCACGTTTTAGCCTGGATATATATCAGAGAGGGACGACTTCTGTCGATTTTTGTACGATAAATCACAATATATAGCTAGAAGATACATAAACTGAGCTACTGTGGTGCCCTGCATAAAATAAAGCACCATTTTGTAATAACAGTGGAAACATTCAGTAGGTTTACCTAAACAAGTCTTTTCAATATGTAGATCAGTATAGTATTTATGGATAGTTGTACCTGAAATAATCACAACAAACATGTTAAATATCCATATATGTCAGGAGCCCATTAGTCAGTAATGGGCTCCTGTATATGTTTTAATTTGAGACAAAAGCGTTTGGGCTACCTGTACGATATGCGCGCTAGTTTTGTAGACTCGTGGATCATTCAAGCAGAGTTTTGCGAAGCCTGGTTCGCTCTATTCATCGGATACATTCTATACAAATTCTATCCTCAGGCGTCGTTAACCTTCCCCTCCCCCTTACAATTTTTCTCGTGCTAGTTTCTCATGTACCTCATGTTACTCTTTTGTCGGAAACTATTGTTGTGTTAAAGTATAATCATAGATCATCAAATTCGGTGAATACGGTCGTGGGAAAGTTTACTTATATCGAAAAGTAATCATACATTGCCAGACAAAATATTTCAGTACAGGAAGCAATATGATAACATCACAAAGCGGTGAGAATCAGCTTGCGTGGGAATTATATTGGTAGTTTTGTTCGTTCACTTTTTCCTCTCGTTTGCTCAGCCATTTATTTCTCTCGGTAAATCAATTCCGGATTCCATCAATATTTCCGATTCGCGACCATGTTTTTAGTTAGAATAGTTTGCGTATTTGGAGTATAGGAAGTGATGTTCTTAGAGTTATTGTACATGTGTTAAATATTTTAGTGTTATGTTATTTTAACATTGTTTTCAAGTTCATGTGTTCATTGCTTCAAGTACTCACTCGTCCATTGTCTCTATCATTTATTCATTCATTCATCCATCCATCCATCCATCCATTTATTCATTCATGCATTCATTCATTCATTCATTCATCCATCCATCCATTCATTCATTCATTCATTCATTCATTCATTCATTCATTCATTCATTCATTCATTCATTCATTTGCTCATTCATTAATTCATCCATTCATTAAGTTATTCTTTCTCTCTTTCGTTTGTTCGTTCGTTTGAATTCATTCATTCAATCATTCATATATTTGTCCACTCATTCATTCATGAATACATTCATTATTCCATACTTTCATCTATTCTTTTCACGCTAAAAAAGGTCACAACATAATGAGGTCTTGATGTAGTTTAAATATAACTGTGGTCTGAAGATTGCCTGTATTAACAGATTAACTTGGACCTTTATCATGTCGGATCTATTTATACGTACATTGTTAAGCTTGTAAGACCATCTGTATGATTTGTAAGGTCGGTAATCATCTGTAGCAAGCCCTGATCTCCATAGGGTAATGGAGTTAAAAAAACACATGTTATGCGCGCGATGGTTATCTAATAGTCTACTTGTATAGTAATCTTTGCTAATCGCCTAGAAACGCCAACGATCAGGAATTGGACGTGGTTTTCCCACGTACGTAAGCAATTTGATATGCAACTATAAAGGACGGCCAGTAGAATTAGTGCACACAAATTTTAATATGCACAGTCCTTACGGGAAAAAAAGAATTTTGTACGATGAAAAGAAAAAACAAAAACACCAAAAAAGTATAGTGCAGTTTAATTGAAAGAAGTTATCAGCTTTAAATGGTTAAGTGAGGTCCGGATTGGAAAGGGTTATCCCACATTGTGTGAGAAGAAGAAAAATACAAATACTGAAATTAAAGCCTTGTTTGTAAATCTCAGCGACTGTAGGCAGGCTTAAGCAAGAGGAGAAAACAGAAAAAAAACAAATCGTCGTTGAAAAGGTTTTCACGTGTTTTTTCCTTACATTGTAGTTTAACTTCAAATAGAATGGTTTTCATGAGTTTTGTACCATTTTTTCAATAAAAACAACACAGCCGAAGATGAACTGTTCACCAAGACGACTGACTAGCCTCGTTCTCGAGATCGTCCGCCATTTTTCGATTCGGTGAATGGTTATCAAAAGATTGCCCAGCGCTCGAGATTGAACAACCTGTTGATGACGTCAATCCACTATTATCATATCAGATCACGCCATCTCGCAACGGTAATAGTGCTTTGAACTTTACTTTTTGTAGTTAAAAAAGCTATCCAAATGCTGCTTACTTATACGTACTGAACCATATTCTAATTTTGTTTAAACAAATTTTAAGAAGAGGTTTCCCCCAAAGCAGAGCTCATCTAGGGAGCTCACATACAAATTCAATTACACAAATAAGGAAATCGAAAAAGAAAGGAAAAAAATGAATCTAAATTGTACATTGTATTATTAGGTTCACATACAAATTCAATTACACAAATTTAAACGTGGAAATAAGGAAATCGAAAAAGAAAAAAATGAATCTAAATTATAAATTATGATGGAGTTTCATTTACTCGGGTTGAGTTTTAATTTTCATTATACGCAGTGAAATATGGGCCGCGACCATGTTTGTCACACGGCACTCTTAAAATTAGGTACGCAATATTCTATAGGCAGGCGCGCACTGTTGAATAGCGGGCCCAATAAAAAAAATTGTTTACACGACAGTATTTAACAGCAGATTTAGCGTGTGTAGAATATAATTTGTGAGCCGTGAAATAGCCGTTAGCCTCAATTGTGGAAGATGCGCAACGTCCTCTTAACCACACCAAAAACGTACCAAAAATAAAACAAATGTCAGTGTGCAGCTTGCAGCCGTGGGCAGCTGTTTCGGCTTTTTTTAGAGTGTCTAAAAATAAAAATATCTAAAATAATACCTGGAAATATCGGCCCGTGTAGCCGAAATATGAGTGTCAAAAACGTTCTTCTCTTCTCATCAAAGCGACAACTTAAATCTAGTTTCCATAAACTCGCTACTACCGCTAAATCGCTGCGATCGCCGAAAAAATGATCTAAATCGCTGGGACCGCTCAAATTCTATGCTCCGCGATCGAGTTGAGCGATCGTAGCGATCGAGCGCATCTAAACACAGTTTTTTTTTTTTTTTTTTCTAGGAAAAACACGAAAAAAACCAGCAATTTTTCTGCGATCATATGGAAAACAACTTAGCTTTTCTAGGAAAAATACGAAAAAACCTGCGATTTTTCAGCGATCGTTGCGATCGTAGCGATCATATGAAACCAGGCAGGCTTAACGAAGTTCTTACGTATTTCAATTGCGTTGACGTAGCGTCCGACTGAACCACGTGTTCAAAACAAATGTTTGAGTAGAGCGGTCAGACAACCTTCAGTTCTGAGGTCGCTAATAATAGTCGCTTGCTTCAGCTAAATGTAATGTGTTTTGGCGTCAGTCAGCTTGAACAGATTTGACTGAAAAGCTTGCTTAAAAGATATCGAGGAACTGCCCCAGATCTTTGGAATTGGTTACAATTAGTGAAGTAGTTGAAATCTGGAGAAGGTTCAAACTTGATGTCGAACTTTTAGCTGGAGTTTCTTCCGATGGTTTTCAGTTTGTTCGGAGAAAACAGCCGATAAGGTTTATTACCTTGGTTCTGATAATCGAAAGTTCTGATGCTAAAATCGTGGAATTAATTGCAATCTATGTCAGTTCATTTATAAGAATGTCTATAGATAAATTGGAACATTTTCAGATGTTTTGGTGAGTTTATACTAATAGTCCCCTGGCTCAGAGACAACAAAAAGATATCAAGAACACTATCCTTATCAATCTCACATTGTCAAGTATGCAGTCCTGAGCTATTTTGAATGGAATTACACAGAACATCTATTTAAAGAATCTTAACCTAAAACCGTAATCTGCTTGAATCAAGGACATCGTTCGATCGTTGCTAGTATTTAACTCTGCAGTTTTGTCTACGAAATATCCAAGAGGCTTTAATGATAGTTGACATCGTTTTGGTAAGTTCTATTTGCATAATACTGTACAAATGACACAGAAGCAAAGGCAAGTTCGATATCCTTTTACAGGGAAAAGTAACAAAAAACCTTCTTCTTGATGAGTGGCAAATTCTTTGTTGGTTTCAGAGCTCCTTCGGACATTGTTATTTGCCCACAAACATTTCGATACGTGATCCAATTACTATTCGAATCAATTGATAAGGGAGAAATTTTGATCTAAAGTTTTTAGATGTTTTTATGGAGATTACAAAAAAATTGATATATAATCGATAATCTATCTACAAAAACAAACTGTTGATTTGGACTCTTTCATCTTAAAGTATTAGATCAAGCTAGACCATCTTATTTTGAAAGGTAGATCATAATATTAATGGTATATTTCAGTTTTAGTTTGAGGATTACGTAATGGAGTGATGAAGTGAAATTTTCTGTTTTAATTTGAAAATCATTATGTTGGACTGAATTGGTTTTGTTTCCAGAGTCGATAATTTTTTACATCACCGAATTATCGTTTTTCGACGCGAAAAAAACAATTGCTGCATAAAATATGTTCTTTTTTCATGGGCGCAAGTAAAACTTATCGTTTTGAATTGAATTTGAATTTATTTCTTTTATTGTAATTTCATCCCATTATTATTTGATAGATTTTTAACTTTTTTGATATTGTACATTTTGCAAATATTTTGTTTGATCAAACCCTCATTGACTGCCGTCAACAATTTCCTTTCGATTGTTCACACATATGTAAACATTTATATAATTGCTTTATAAGAGAACATTGACGATATAAAATCATCCTAGAGAATGTTTGCATTTTTGACCATTTTGTGGCTTTGTGGGCACATTTCTGTTGACTCGGGTTGTGTGGTCGTTCGTGAATCAGTTGAAATAGCAAAACATTATAGTTTAATCATAGAATCTGTAATCTACAATACTGGATTGTTTTGATAGCGTTTCAGCGAATGTCGTCAATGTTTATTCGTTTATTTATTGATGACGTCTTTATCGTTTGCTTCGCTACTTAATTTTTGTATGTTTGCTTCGCTACAGTTTATTTTTGTATGTTTGATAGTCTGTTGTTTGTTTGTTTTTGTTTGTTTTTGTTTTTTTGGTTTGTTTGTTTTTGTTTGTTTGTTTGTTTGTTTGTTTGTTTGTTTGTTTTTAAACCCATTCAACTACATATGTTCCAGTTTTCTCACACTCCATTACGACATTACATGTAACAATGTCCTACTCTCACTGATGAAATATAAAGATGTCAAATATTTTAATTACTCATGATTTATCAATCTTTTCTCTTGTAGGTTTGGCTCGGTCGTCATTTCACAGTACCAGCTGTGAAGAAACACTTAATCTAATGTCAGAGGTAAACCTTGAAATCTCCGACAGCAATCACCATCATAATGACCACGAAATACACCAAGAAACATCGCTAAACCAACCACAACTTCAACAAAACACGGTGCCAAACTCGTCTCGAGAACTCACTGAAAATGCGTTGGATTCTTACAAAGTTAATTCAACTGCTAATGATACGATTGGAAGCGACAGTAAGGATGTGCCTAACTGCGGCTGTGCCAACTTTGCTGACTGTAGCGCGACATCAGAAATTCATCCTAAAGTTAGAACTTTGAGTTTTACTTCCAACAGGGACACAGAAAATGCACATCCAAACGCCATTAAAGTAACTGTTTCTTCGTCTTCAAACCGCAAAGCCGAAGACGTGGACTTGCGTACTGCTGCATCTAGCACGGACAGTTTGAGCTCTGCTAAAGATGTTCTAACTAGCGGGGACGATTCGCAAACCAGTGAAAACTCGGAAAGTCTTTCAGTTGATTTACCGAACTGGGAGCGAACGCAAAGCGAGCAAGACTATGAAAGTATTCCTACATGTCGTATATGCCATTGTGATAGTGAAGGAGAAGCTTTGATTAGTCCATGTCTTTGTACTGGAACTGTCAAACACGTTCATCATTCGTGCTTGATGGATTGGCTGAAACGTTGTGTGAAGACGAAGTGTGAGTTGTGTTTGCAACCGATTTCGGTGGATCGCAAGACAAAGCCTTTAAAACAGGTCAGGCAATATTTTATTGTGATTTATATTGGTAAATTTTACTTTCTCTTTGAGAGAGCATTCTTTATTCATTTATCCTTTTTTCTGTTCAGTATTGTTTTGATTTGTTTTCATAAACATTTTTGTGTTAATTTTCTCCACTCTTCTCAATTTTCTGATCTCAATCTTAATTCAATTCATTTATTCATTCATTCATTTATTCATTAGTATATCATTAAATCATTATTCTTTTTTATTCATTCATTTTATTCGCTCAATCATCCCTTAATTTATCATATTATAGAATCATGTCCTATTCGTTTGTGCATTCGAATTCTTTTTTATTCATTTATTTATTATTTCAGTATTCTTTCTTTCCCGTTCATTTCTTCGTTGTTTTAGGTAGAAGGTCATCTTTGTCCTTCTTTCTTTCCTCTTGTTCATGCATCGGAATTTTGCCAGTTTTTACTATAATATTTCGATGAACTCAGAAAAACCGTCCTCTTATGATATGCGTTAATATAACTGGGTGTCGTGATTATTGCACGAGAGTCGTGTTTTCAATTAGTAAACTACTACTTTACATGTAAAGTTGATAACCTTTTTAATGAGGATATGTTCGACTCTTGAACATTACAGATAGCAGATATGGTATGTCAAGCATTACAAACATTTTGATTAAGAAAAAACCGACACTTGCAATATTCAATTACTCGTTATTCGTGATCTCAGTCTTAAATATTCCTCAGTAAATTTATTAAACAGACTGGCGGCGACAACTGTTGTTCATTATAAATGTATGGATTTATTCATTAAAATTGCCTAATTCACTGTGACTTTCATTTATCCAACCATTCTGCTTCATACCATCTGATCGTTAATTAATTTATTCATTCATTCATTCATTCATAATTCATTAATCCATCTATCTGATCATTCATTCATTTATTCATTCATTAATCATCGATCTGATCATTCATTCTGTCATTCATTTATTCATTCATTCATTCATTCATTAATCCATCTATCTGATCATTCATTCATTTATTCATTCAGTCGTTTATTCAACTGTTCGCTCATCGATTCATAGATTTACTCATCTCAGTACTTGGATTCAGCCCCCATTAATAAAAAACGTTCCATACCACTCTGTTCATCCATCGATCGATTTATGTATCTTTCATACCAATTACTATTTGACTTAATTTCGCGAAATAGATGACACATGCATGACTTAAATTTCGCAATTTTGCCAAAACGCTTCATTTTGCATAACGTTTCGCAAAACCTTTTTTTCGCATGTGTTAAATTCCGCGATTTTTGTGAAATCGCGAAAATTAAGACGTACCCGCAAAAATTAGTAACCGACAATGCTAACACGACCTAATATGATCATTTATTCTAACATCTCTATTTCACCTTCTTCTATGTCCACAGTGGCGTCGACCAGGACAAAAACCAACACCGATAATATGGCTTCTTACTTTCGTTGTCGCTCTTACTCTAAACATCGCATCAATAGCTAAAGACGGTAGTCAAAAATGCGTCTCGAACCCATGCATCATTTTCTACGTTGTTGGAGCGATTGGAGCTCTTCTTGGCTTTGCTTTCTTCTATCATTTTCTTCTCGTTAGCATTCGCTATGTAAAACAATGGATGGCTTTGAACGAGGACTGGACACTAGCCGGTCTGAACAAATCGAGCGAACTGGGTAATGCTAATTTAGGTTTGTCAGATAAGTCATTGGGTGTAAAGGAACAGCGGGATCTGCAAATGGTCGAGATTGTATGATACAGTGAAAGTGCGTGTTTTATGAATTGATTGGGACACACGTGGACCTAGTCTTGTCGGTTTTGGTACGTTTCCCAGTAATCCTTTTCGGTATCACATAGGTCAGTAAAAATTCTGAAAGTCGTGGTGTTGCATCACGTCATGTGCGTAAAGGCTTTTAAAAGATAAAGACAAAAGACACACATAACCTGAGTTTTTCCCAACAAGCGAACAAACTGCATGTTCTTGTGGAGATTACCAGATCGTTGGTTAGTTAAAGTTGAAATCGAAACATTTCGTATTTCATTCTAGGTTTATTTCTTTACATACAAAAACTATTTACATCTACTTTTTATTTATATATAATCTTATAAAGCAGCTATATACCAGTAGTTTTATATACATACGTTAAGAGTTTTTGCAAAGTGTTTTGTTTGGCGTGATCACAAGTGCTTGATTTGCGCATTATAGTTGTTTAAAGTGTTTATCACCGATATTGACATCATACTGCTTGTTTTTGTCCTCGGCCTAGGTCTCGCTGGCCATACCTTCCACACAGCTAGCTAAAAGATGTTTTCGTCCCAAGGGAAAGATCTCTGCTGTATAGACTAGCTGTGCGCATAATCGGCCATAGCTTGTTGGTAAATTTAGCTCTGGCACGCTTAAGTCGATTGCTTTTTTTTAATTTTTAAAGATGTTATTAGAGTAGTTGACCTTTTTGTAGCTATCAAAGCTCGGCTGTATCCCATAATGACAGATTTGACTTAACAAAGACACACGTACAGCAGAAAAAGAGCCTTAGATTCGCTTTCGGCTACGACAAGATTACTTTCTTCGACTGAAAATACTCTTACTGGAGTGCAAACACTAAATGTGTGCAACAGTTGTCACTATTTAGTAGTAAATAGCACTAATAAAAAAAAAAGAAAACAATAGAATAAGCATAAAATAGCACTATTTAGTGGTAGTTATGCTACAAACTCTTAGTGCGTGTACTCTATATCCATTTATCAAAACGCGAGAAAAATGTTCAAAAAAAAAATGTCAGCTGCTGGCAACGGTAGCGAGCTGTGGGGCTGTTTGTACCAAGCATTGATAAAGTTATCCACTGGATAAAGTTATTCACTCCACAGGATTGCTTTAGAATTTATCTGCTAAATATCTGTGGATATCGCATTGTTCGTACATCCGGCCCCAGCACTGTAAAGTGCCCATTTCATTCAAGATGCATTGCAAGCGTTCTCAAATGAATGAATTAATGAACAACAGATACGTATTTTGAGATTGTAGCAAGATTTAGTAAGATCAAAGTAAACGGTAATGTTCGAGCACAGTTTTCACTTAATGAAATTTCTACGTTGTTGGCGTCCGCTGGATAAAATTTGACGGGAGAGCGCAATGCATTCTGGGTGAGACGGCTTTTTTTAAATAAGTGTTAAAGTTTTTAGTTTTGGTAAGCATTTGGCGCAAACATTTCATAAAAAGTTTATTTGCCATATGAAATAATTTATCAAAGAAAAATATATCAAAAAATATTATTTAGTTAGAGACATATTTTGAAATATTGGAGATGTGAATTTAAGAAAATATGTTTACAAAAATGTGGAAAATATTATAGTTTGGAAAACATACAAAAATAAAGCTATTTTACTTTAAAATTTATAAACATATTTGTTTTTTTGTGTGTATATTTCTTCAGAGTAAATGTATGCAATGTTTCATCGAGTGCACATTTCAAGTGACAAATACAAACATTTCATAAAATCATCTATTTTTTGTTCATCTTCTTTCATACAAACACTTGATTTCAAGTACTGCCATGTAATGTCATTTGTAAGAGATTGGTGTCTAGATTAAACATACAAACACCTTTCATCTATATTTCACTTGTACACAAGTACATTCAACTGGTCGGATATCTTCACCAACTGCCTTGAATGATCATCCTTACACCATTGTCCTCGTAAGAGATGGGTGTCTTGATTAAACACACAGAAACCTTCTTTCATCTATTTCACTTGTAATGCTTCACCAACTGTCTTGCATGATCATCCCTACATCAGCTATCGTAAGAGATGGGTGTCCAAATGTCACGAGACCGACCCAGGCCCCCACCTTGGACACCCCCCAGTCCCTCGAGTCTTCCCAACAGAGGACAAAGTATTACACAACTTATGTTTAATAGATATCCAGAAATATTCATATAGAACATATATTTATCTTACTTAGTATATTATTGCTCAATAGATATCTAGAAATATTCATACAGAACATATATTTATCTTACTTAGTATATTTATGCTCAATAGATATCTAGAAATATTCATATAGAACATATATTTATCTTACTTAGTATATTTATGTAGAGATTGAATTACAATTTGATTGTTTACTTATCGTAATGTTCAATGTTCTGGCGGCTCTTTCTTCGGTTTATAGCTATAGCTTTCTGTGACTTGTATAGAAGTGTTGGATGACGTTTTGGTTATTCGTTGGGCCTGACACCAAGCTTATTCCAGTCGTCGGTGGACTAGCCAGTGTAAACTCCTTTGAATGTAGAATAACCCCTCGCTGTCAATCCTATTTCGCTGTAAGCTTTCACGTTTTCGTCACTTATACAATGAAAGGGACACTGAGTGTGTCTGCTCCTCTTTCTCTCTCGATTAGGGACTCTTGAGTGAGTCTGCTCCTAATTATCAGAACTCTCTGGAATCGCTCTAGCTTACGCTTTCGAGCGTCGTTGAACTTTTCTTTTTTAGCTCTTCATTCACTGAGTTCTTGCTTCTCTCTCTGTCTGTCGCCACCGAGCCGCGTTGGGCGTATATATACCCAAAAAATAACAATAGATCAAATATATTTACACAGGATGAAAACAAAACTATACTTACTTTAAACGAATACTATTGGACTAAGGTATAGATGTATTGTTCGTAAGGAACGCCCTATTATGTACTTAATGTAATGTACTAAAGGAAATAAGCTAAATGAAGCTTTAAGTACTATTATTATGCAAATTTAATATATGATTGTATAGGCTATCTAAGTAAAGCGTTGTATACGAAATGAATTTCGTCACACCAAACAAACACACAGACACCTTCTTTCATCTATTTCACTGTCTTGTAATGCCACAATACATTCAACTGGGTAGATATCTTCACCAACTGTCTTGCAAGACCTTTCGTACATCATTGCCATCGTAAGAGGTGGGTGTATCGATTAAACACACAGGCACTTTCTTTCATCTATTTCACTTGTAACGCCACAGTACATTCAACTGGTCGGATATCTTCGCCAACTGGTTCACCACATAGTGGACATGGAAATGACGGGTCAGCTAAGCTATTGCCCTGGTAAAAGCATTTAACATCATCATTGATAATAATAATAATGATAATAATAATCAAATAATATTATTAAATAATAATCATCAAGTGAATCAACAAATCAACAATTCATCACCATGGTTAGGATTGACCAAACAATCAATCAACTCAAAATCTGTCAAGCAATTTATCAATCAATCCGCCAATAAATCATATGTACACGCCTTCCTAGTGATTTTTGCTATGTTATGTTTTTACAGTGATTTTCAGATGGTATGCAGAATATTTGACCAGCTTTAAATTAAAACATATATATTTACTCCAATCCCCATAAAAATTGCTGTGAAAAATCGCAGCAAAAATCACTTGTGTGAACGGGGCTTTACCTTGATACAGTAGTAACAAAACACATGATCACATGACCCCTGATGAGGGGCTGTTGGGGCCTCCCCACAGATTCTGCACTCGTGATATGCTACCGTGGCAACAGGTTTAGCACCAAGGCCTGGACGAGTAAACAATCTCATGATGGAATTATTGATCTTGCGAATGTTGATAAGTGGAAGAAGGAAAAATAGAAATTCCTGGATATAAAGAAAGAAGTCAAATAATGAATAAATAAATGAAAGTGCACAGAAATGGTGGTGATGGTGATGATATTGATGATGATGATGATGGTGATAATAATGATGGTGATGATAGTGGTGATAATGTTGGTGATAATATTGCTGATACTGATGGTGATGATATTGATGATGATGGTGATGATGATGATGGTGATGATAGTGGTGATAATGTTGGTGATAATATTGCTGATAGTGATGATGATATTGATGATGATGATGGTGATAATAATGATGGTGATGATAGTGGTGATGTTAGTGATAATATTGCCGATACTGATGGTGATGATATTGATGATGATGGTGATGATAATGATGGTGATGATAGTGGTGATAATGTTAGTGATGATATTGCTGATAGTGATGGTGATGATATTGCTGATAGTGATGGTGATGATATTGATGATGATGGTGATGGTGATAATAATGATGGTGATGATAGTGGTTATAATGTTGGTGATGATATTGCTGATACTGATGGTGATGATATTTATGATAATAATGGTGATGGTGATGATAGTAATGATAATGGTGATGGTGATAATAATGATGGTGATGATAGTGGTTATAATGTTGGTGATGATATTGCTGATACTGATGGTGATGATATTTATGATAATAATGGTGATGGTGATGATAATGATGGTGATGATAGTGGTGATAATGTTGGTGATGATAGTGGTGATAATGTTGGTGATGATATTGCTGATAGTGATGGTGATGATATTGATGATGATGATGATGGTGATAATAATGATGGTGATGATAGTGGTGATAATGTTGGTGATAATATTGCTGATACTGATGGTGATGATATTGATGATGATGGTGATGATAATGATGGTGATGATAGTGGTGATAATGTTGGTGATAATATTGCTGATAGTGATGATGATATTGATGATGATGATGGTGATAATAATGATGGTGATGATAGTGGTGATGTTAGTGATAATATTGCCGATACTGATGGTGATGATATTGATGATGATGGTGATGATAATGATGGTGATGATAGTGGTGATAATGTTAGTGATGATATTGCTGATACTGATGGTGATGATATTTATGATAATAATGGTGATGGTGATGATATTGATGATGATGGTGATGGTGATAATAATGATGGTGATGATAGTGGTTATAATGTTGGTGATGATATTGCTGATACTGATGGTGATGATATTTATGATAATAATGGTGATGGTGATGATAGTAATGATAATGTTGATAATGTTGACCATAATAGTAACAACAGTGAGAATGTGAGAATTACAACACTCAAAAAGGTGATGAAGATGATGGATTATCATCATTAGTACTCTTGCACCTATTAAAGTACCCAATATTTGATTTCGGTACAGGTTAAAAATACATTTTGATGGTTGCACAATAGACAAAATAGCATTGTACTTACAGCAAAGCCATGCCAAAGGAGTTCTCTTGTCATAAACTCAAAGCTGACCTAAAATCGAACAGTGTACAACACCATAATAAGTTTTAATTATTTTCAGCTTGAGAGATGAATTTGGTGGTAAAACTATACCTGTCTGACTGACTGTCTTGTTTCAAAGACATGATGGATGCCAAAAATTCTCTCCAATAGTGTCTGGAATCTAGAAATTATAATTGTGCAAAGAATCAAAAACAATTTTTAATGTATTAGTCTTTTTTTAATTAGAAGTTAAAATGAAACATTTGCCATTGCATGACAGTCAACATTTGACAAAATGTATTTACTTAGTGAAGGGTATTGTTTTTGTTTGTTGTTGTTGGGTTTTTTTTTTCAGAGTGAATGTGTCTCATAATGTTTGAAGTTGGGTTGTTTATGATGTTTATCAGTAGAAATTTTTTACTTGCAAACAAAAAATTTTGTTGCACATCAACTTTTTAACATATCAGTTTAACTGAGTGACAACATTTCACATGCCTCTGCTTTCCTCCCATCAATATCATTTTGCCCAAATACTATAACAACTTACCTTCCTTTTTGAAGAAACACTAAAAAGTTGATAAGAGATGCAACATGGTAGAACTTCTCTGATAACTGAAGAAACTTCCAAAACTAAATTGAAATGCATAAAAAAATTTAACTTGCATTTGCATGGAGTCTTTCACAGAATGATGCATTTTATGTCATCATGCATCTGAGCCAATCTCGACACAATGCATTATGACACAAAATGCAGAATTATTTCACAAACAAAATTATTATATTTTACTTACAAAATTGAAATTTCCATATTTTCTGGTAAAATTTTTAATCTCAGTACTTCTGTCTTGTAGATATTTGCCACCAATGAATATAAGACCAAGTAAAATTCTCTTGGACACTGTCAGTGAATCACCTAAATAAGCAAGATGAGACAGTGTTTTACAATGTATAATTCCAAAATAAAACAATTAACACCACACAATGCACAAGAGATTTTTTTGAAATTCTGAAGAAGTCTGAGGGATTGAACAATAGGCTCAAGAAATTTATTCTGAGGTAAATTCAAGCAGGATTGTGGCAAAATTGGCGGGAGTGAAAACCTTTGGCTTTATCTACAAAAACATTTATCGCTGAGGTAACTTAACAACAAAACTATTCAAATATAAACTTACTGTATTTTGTGTTCAACATTTGTTGTCCAACAGTGGAACCTTTGTTGTATATAGAAAACTAATTAAAGAAAATGAAAAAATAAAATAAAATAAAAGTCTTGTAAATTCAAAAGCAAAACTAAAAATGATTAAACTATACCTTCCACACGATGGCTCTCAATAACGCATTCAACTCCGGTTCCACTCTAGAGAATACCCCAGGCTGTCGACAAAAACAAAATCTAACATCAAATCAGTTACAGTGGAAACCTAGGTTATTTTGTACAGGATTTTACCTCGAAAAATTTAAAGGCTTTGGAAAGTTGAGACCTCAAAACAGTGATAATTTCGCCATCCAAAAGTGTTGCATCCAACTAAAATGATACAAAGTTGTCATCGAAATACTTATGAGTCTTTTCAATGTCAAGAAAGAGGAATCAGAATTAGCCTTTTACCTGATTTACACGTAAAACTCTTTGCTCTCCATGTTCTTCATCGCCGGCCGCCATTTTGTTTGCGACAATACACAGGAAGACCACCTTTTGTTTACAATTAAACACAGGGAACCCGAATTTGTAAACTTAGTACACAGGGAGCCCAGGGAATTCGCCTTTCCGGAATTCAAAAAGGGACTGGAGACAAATTTAGAAATATTTATTTAATCAAAAAACAAATCCCACCACATGAAAGATCGCACTAAGTTTACCAAGTTTCAGAAAGTTTAAATAAATACTGACTGATTTGTAGGTTTCAGAAGAAATCTTCACATTTAGAAAGAATGTATGGTTTTGACTTTTAAAAAATTGCCAGTCAGTACATATTCATTCATAAACGCTGAAACTTGGCGATAATACTAATAATGGTACGCTCTTTCTTGTTTGGGGGTTGATATCTTAATTTAAGAAAAAATTTAACTCAGCCCACAAAGAAGTGAAAATCAGTTAGAAACTGTTTATAACCGAATCTTCATTGGTTTTTTTTAATGAATTTACACAGTTTTCAGGCTATCAATTTTATGTTTTCGGGACTTTTGAAAGATCTTGCTGAAATTAAAGCTATCAATGACGTAATGCTAGTCTCTTTACGTGATCTTGATTCGCATGACTGCATGAGTACCCGAGGCGCGTTTACGTAAAGAAGCCACAACACTCTGGGACTTTTATCTACTTTATAACAGCTCCTTCGAATCAGTTTAGCTGTAGTGTGGTGCAGTGCAGTGGACAAAGTGTATTAATTGCGTGATAATAGTACGAATAAAGTTGGTCTTGTTGTTGTTCTTGTTGTTGTTGCAGATCACATCACATCGTGTAAACCCTTATTTATATTTTTTTAAGAGTAAAGAAGACTAATTATTTTCTGTCGGTATCATCTTGTAACGCAAAATAAACTGAAACCTGACTTGAAGCCGACTGGGTGTCATTTTACTTCTCCTCTGTCAGTACGTGAGTGAGCAGGTTATTACTATCTAGATATAAAGTACTCCACGCTTCTGCAAATACATGTATCAATATCTTATTTTTACGTTAATAACACAAGTTGATAGCCGGTTTCAGCTGAAAACAACCACCAAGTTTTGTTATCTTCTCCCTGACAAACTTGCATAGTCTATGAAATAGTTAGTGTCGTCGCTAAGATGCGGAATTTAAGGTACCACTGCCATTGCTAGTGGCTTTTTGCTACTAAGTTGAGATAAACAGATGCACTGGTAGAGTAAGTTAAAGGCTTTTTGTTTTGTTTTGTTTTGTTTTGTTTATTTATTTATTTATTTATTTATTTATTTATTTATTTATTTATTTATTTATTTATTTATTTATTTATTTATTTATTTATTTATTTATTTATTTATTTATTTATTTATTTATTTATTTATTTATTTATTTATTTATTTATTTATTTATTTATTTATTTATTTATTTATTTATTTATTTTCTATTTATTTTTTTGTGCATGTGTATACGTAGTCAGTATACATAGCTTATAGTTATTTCACAGGTGAAAATCACAACAGGCTGTCAGAACTCATTTACTATAATTTTTTCATTCCTACTCCATCCAAAGTGTGAAATAACGGTATATAGGGTCTCAGCGTTTCACAAGTATAAGTCAAGATATTGTTCGTTTGTTTAGAGTAAATATCAAACATATAATAGATAGCAAACCAATACTGCTTATATCAGGATATCCTCCAAGCTCCCCCTCCCCTCCCCTCCCTTTATATATCCGGTTTTAAATATCCGGCTTTAAATTCAAGTCGTTAATCAAGTCCCCAAGGGCTTCGGATATTGTAAGTTTGCTTGAAGTAAATATTAACTGCTAATAACTCGACGTCATCAGTGTTTAAACAGACACTGCAAAGCATATGAAGGAATTAGAATTTAAACATTAAATGAAATTAGGGGCAGAAGGATTAGCTTCTGTGTCCAATAAACTTGTGTGTGGTAACATTTCTGAACATTTGGTAGAGACAGCACATCACTCTCTAGATCGGCCAAAACACTGTCTTATCACTGAGTATACAAAACCACAACTCCAAAACAATCCAGCACTCTGACACACACAAAAACAAAAGAAATACATTCAGGTATATATCGACAAAAACAAAAGAACAAAACAAACAACGACAAGTATTAAACATTACCGCTGACGGTACTTAGATTAAAATGAAGTCTAAAAAAGTTAATGTCACGGTGCATTTTTTTTTTCTTAAATCACAACACCATACCGAAATATTGGCTTAATGGTCTTGGGCCAGAATATTTCAAACCAATCCGAAATGTACTTTTTAAAATCATGTCAGATTCGTTAACTCTGCTTAAACGAAAGAAATGAAATTGCTTACTATAGTTCTGAGCATGCGCACTGTTGATGTTCATATTTCTACACCTAATTATTTGTCTAAGGCAGTGTTCGCAAAACAAGTCGACAATCTGTTGTAATCCTTGTCAGACAATCACAGGCTATTACCATATTCAAGAGACGTGACTCAACGCGCCTAGTCACGGAGTCTTCTGATAAGTGTTTGGTATTCACTTAACCGCTTGCTACGAAATGATGTTCAAATCAAACACTTACACATACCAACATAACAATTCACTTAAAACAAATTGATGACATTTAAATATGGTTGTTTACGAGTTTTTGAATTCTGAATAAATAGTACTAAAGTGATAACTTCTACGAACTAAACGATGACTAGATGTTTGATGGGGGATCACTTCAGATTTTATTAAAACCTTCTCGCGATATTTTTGGGGTATGTTGGAGTTTGCTTTTCCAGACTCCCCTTTTATGGTATTTTTTGTGTGTTGATTATATGCCGTCAGCACTCGATAGTAAATTAAAGCATCCTTTAACTAGAGCTCTAACTTCAAGCGACTCTGATCTTGACGACCAGCTTCAATAGACTTTCCGAGTTCAACAGAGCTTGCCCCATTCTGTATCTAGATGATGCAAATCAGAGCCAGTCTCGAGACGTAGTCCCTTCAAATATTCATTTAATCAGTCTATTGCTATCACCTTATGAGCTTTTAATAAACTACACTGTCAAATACTTGAGTACTCTTGGCTTAATTCGTCTGCCAAGCAATTACGGCATTGTTCAAAAGCCTCTTTTAGAGCCCAACACAAAAGGGTGCTGATTACAATTGTAATCTTCTGTAAAGTTTGATCTGCTTAGCCAATGAGCACACTCGCTGCTTGGCGTCCTTTTTTTGTACAAAGTCTGAGCTATCGAAACGTCGGTCACTTGGGCTTTTTGACAAGCAAGAGCTTGGTAAGCAACCATGGTGGACTCGAATGTGAGATTTAGTGGTGGAGGAGGCTTTGAAAAGTTTGCGGAGGAGAAAATCAGTGACGAAGAAGAAGATGTTGGCTATCAATCACTTGGACGAAATATTAAGGTAATGTCTTGTACTTTGTATATGTTTGCAAACGTTTTGGGATTGTAGAACAATTTTTGCTGAGTGTATGTGTAATGTACTTGCATTGTTTTTCTTTTTGTTGTTGTTGTTTTTTTTTCGTTGGTTGATATATGTGGTTAGAAGTCAACGCCGCACGCATGCATGAAGTGAAATTGTACGTGTACAAGCGGTTCGATCAGCTAGTGTGGATCAAGTCCGGATTACTTCAATTTTTCGTAGAAGAATTCAGTAAGATTAACACTAGAGGTTAAACCAATGTAAACAGAAAACGCTTTTCTGAGAAATACTAAAGCTATATGCAAAACTAGACTTTCTTTTTAGACAATTTTTTAAGTACTTTTACGTATTTTGCTCTTTCTGAGATAACATTATGCAAAGTTTCTAGATTTGCAAACTTAAATTCAAAGATACAATTTAGGTACAAATTCAGTGCAATCGGTCAAACTTGTCAAACAATATGTGCTGTGCAATTTTTCCAAGGAAGAACAATCGGGTGTCAGATGAGAACTGAGCAAGCTTACTCAAATTGATATTATATTGTAAAACCTGTTTCCGTTATTCAAATGGGAAAAATTGTTTTTCGTGTTCAAAATATGATTTGCAAAATAATCATTATTTTCTTTTGTTTGATTGTTTGTTTGTTCGTTTGTTATAATTGTACAGACTTTAAATTTCCCTCGACAGCCATTCTATCACCTGTCTTTTAAACTTTTACTGTCTCCGTGGACTTTAAATTTCCCTCGGAAAACAAAAAAAAAACATATCAATAATTGCAACATTATACTAAATTTTCAAATTTTGCAATTTTTATTAAAAGATTCAAAAGAAATATATACGATCAGAAATTTCAAACAGTTTTAGAGATATAAATTTTAAGACCGATTAATTTGTGTACTTTGGTTGCGTAAGTCTGGAAGCTTTCACAATTTGTCCAGTGGACTGTATCCGTGTTGTGGATTATGTTTATGTATTTTCATCAGAAAATGCAGACGGTATTTGATTTTGCATGTTTGAGTATTACTTAAGTTTGACTTTTATCTGTCACAATTAGGCGGGACACTGACATTCGGAGACTTTATTTTTTCACCAAGAATTACTGACCATTTGTAAAGCTTGTATTGTTTTCTCAAACGTTTTTATTTTTTCGTTTTGCCCAAACAAAGTAAAACACAAATGGTAGGAAAATTGATATTTTTGTATTTCAAGATGACATCGCCATAGCCACCATGTAGCGGTTTTCTTTCCTTTTTTTCCTTTTTTTTTAAATATTGTTTTAACATATGACCGATTTAGGACTATGTCATCAAACGTTTTCTCGATCCAAGTGATGAAAGCTAATGGACAATTTACACCAAAAAGTTAAAAATATTGAGGCAGAAATAACCACAAAACTGTGAAATATAGTAATTTCTGGATGTCATTAACAATGTTTAAGTGTCAAGTGCTAAATTATGAATTAAAGAAGTGATAAAAACATGCAACAAAAATTGCGAAAATATTGTTATGGAAAATCAATTATGACTTTTTTGCTGCTTCACATTGACATGTAAATGACATTTTTGAGAATATTTGCTATTTTTTGAAAATCTTTTTTTTTTTTTTTCATCAAAATACATTTTTGGCTGTTTTGAATATGATTTCCCGTTGAAAACGTTTTGTTTTCCTTTTGAAGTTTAATACAATTTTATCATTGTAAATATAATATATATATCAGTTTATGTTTTCAAAATATAATTTGTGATGAAGTTTGCACTATTGTAGATATGTCAAAAGTGGCACGAATATGCTCACGACTATTTTTTGTGCATTGATGATGACCTCACTATTTTCAAAAAAGTTTTTATTGTAGAGTGAGAAAATTGAATGCCTGCAATAAAAAAAACGTGAAAAAATGAATTTCAATATTTGTTTCCTGGTTAACTTGCCTATCTTACGAATGGTCTTCAATAGAAAAATCTTACAAAAATGCAATTTTCTAGAGGGAAAATGCATGTTTTGTTTTATTTATTTTTCCTTTCTTCATAAAATAGGTCTATATATAAACATGTCATTTATCATGATATCGTTTATAAACAAAAACATTTTAAACTCTCAAAATGTCTTCCTTGACGTCAAGATTGCTATTTAAAAAAAAATAATTTTCTAAGTCTATTTATTTTCGTAAAAATAACCAAATTTAGGATTCCAGAATCGATAATAAATATCTGGATTAAAAACGCTCTAGCAAACTATAGCTAAATAAAGAAACTGAATATATTATATTTCTAGTTCAAGCTTACAAAATGAAGTGATTAAATCCATTTTTTGTGAATTGTGCAATTCGATTCCTTGTCAAATCTCAATGAAATGAGCTTTTCAGTATTGTTTACAACGTTTGACCTCTCTACACATATATATAATGTTAGTAAACAAATCGGTTACCATGGCGAAACAAAGTATACTCCGTCAGATCGATAAGCAATATTTCAGATCAAGGTTTCATTTCAGCAAGCAGTTAGCATTATGCATGGCAATTCAATGTCAAATTACCAAAAAAATTGTTCTAGCTGTCTTGTGGGAATAAAAGTCGATTGATTAATCTAAGAAGTTTGTGAATTTTAACGAGTAGAAATTTCGCACGGCAACTCGAATTAGCTTCTGTTCACCTGCAGTACCAATCGTACTGACAAAAGATAATTTGGTCACCATCTTCGCAGTTTGTAAGGAAATCACTTAAACTTGTACATATTTCGTGAATTGTTCAAAGAAGTACAATAAGACGGGCAGTGCTTAGGGCCTTGTTGGAGTAAATGAGGTTTTTTGAGACAAAGAAAGGGGAGGGATTAGGTTTTTTGAAGCCATTTTCGATTGTGTTTTTGTCTAACACCTCAGAGCTTAAATGTACAAGAAATTTAAAAGCTTAGATTTTCAGCAGTTAAGATTCATTCTTCAGTTTTATTAAAAAACTAAAATTCACAGACGTTTTTGCAAAATCTACAGCTGGTAAGCTATTTGTATTTAATCTGTATTTACTATTATTATTATTATTATTAATATTTCCAGTAACACATCTCGAATTCAAATTATTTGGATAATTTGTCTTTTGTACTTTGAAAGAATGCTTTTAGTAAAAATAGTACAAATTAACTCGAAGATAATGCATTTTATTTTACTAACAAAAGCAAAACTATTCATTATCGTACAAATTGAATTGATTTTCAGCAGTTTTAAAAAAATATAAAGACGCAAATTTTGACTTTTACCGAGCCAATGCGAAGACCAAAATTCAGAAGAGTTCGACGCGCATTTTGAGCTAGCAACGCAAAAGAATAACAACACTTGAACAAACTTAATATAAGTCAATCAAATCGACATATCGTACGCTCTCTAAATCCAAACACTTCACTTGAGATTAATCCGGATTTTTTTATGCAAAAATCAAGACAATGTACAGTTTATACGTCGTCATGGTCACTCAAAGTTTGAACAAGAGTCATTTAAAGATCGTAATTTTTGCTTTCAAATTTCTGTTTTTCCACTGAAAAAGTTTGCTAAATTTTTAAGTACAAGTTAAAATGCTTGTTTTTAAATAAGTGGAAGACTAGCTGTTGTGAAAATTAAAATGATATTTTGTAAATCAGCATATCAGCATTCGACAGAACGTGCAGCCAAACGCGCTTTTGATCGCCTTTCGGGTTGGCGCACAATTTAGTTGTTTTATGTCACAAAAAAATTAGAAATACTGATTTTTTCCCGAATACAAAATAAACTATTTTTTCCTTGTTTTGCAGCTTTAAATTACCAATTTCTGGCTTAATGTAACTCTTTGTACGCTAAATTTAAAAGTAAATAAAGTATTCAAAATTTTGGATGGCGTTCCCTTGGGTTTATTAGCCAATCAGATTGAGCGTTCTATTTGCTTAATTCATGTCATTTGTTTGCATAAGAAACGGTCGCGGGACGCTGAAATCAGCTGACTTCAGTCGAGTAAGAAGGTGCAAATCGTTCGCGGTGGTATATTTTTTGCAAGGAAAAGTGTCCTCCCTAGGTAAGTGAATTGCATTTAAATCGTAAAGCTTGTCATTATAATCAAAGTCACTTTACAAAATGTTGCAAAAGTTTTTGCATTTTGTGAGCCAAATGAAAGTAAAATTTAGATTGTTTTGACGAACTCTCAACCTAGAAATTACATATGCATTTGTACATTAATTTACTGGAAACTGACTTGTAAACATATTAGAAGTTGATTGTATTGTATATATTGCTTTCTTTTTGAAGTGGAATTATCTTCAATGGTGCACATGTGCCCTTGTTCAACTTTCTGGTCTTTCTGTATCTACGATCTACCACTGATTGGTGTTCTTTTTATTTGATGCTATATAAAAATCTATCTATTTCTACGTAGAACTTAGTACTTGTAAAGTCTTACAACTAAATTATTCATTTATTCTTTCAAGTAAATCATTTTGCTAGTATGCGCACTTCTACTCTTGCATTAGGCCCATTCTTGCATATTACTGATTGACAGTCTTAGCAATGATTGAATTGAAAGACATTTTTAGTTTATCTTGAAAGAAGAACCCCTACTCCCCTAGACTCGGATACTTTTCCATAAGATCTTCAAGTTCGTTTATGTTCGAATTCATATATTCATATATATTCAACTTATATCAAAATGAGTTATGGTTGGCTTGTTTTGATGTTGTAATCACATTTCACTACATTAGACAATACCATTATCTGGTAGTTTTGTTTTGTTCCAATTGTGTGTTTTCGAAATTTTGTTTGATCATGACCAAATCATAATTAAAATCTTATTGAAAGTACTGTAGTAATTGCATTAATTTTATCTCGTCCGAATCCAATTCTATCAATCAATTATTATCGCGTACAGAAAAAAAAGAAAAACTAACAATCATGAACAAAAAAGAGCTTACAGGCATATTTTCAAATCGTTCATTTTTTATTCAAGTCTTTATATATTATGAATAATGATTTTTACATAATCAAATAAATAAACCAATGAATCAAATATCTTATCTACAGTAATTGAAAATAATTTCAACAAAAATTTAGCTGTCATTTTTTATCTGTGATATTTAAGTGATCCAAATGTTGATCCAAACTATGCTTTTGGATTCAGCAAATTCAAAGTTCAACTATGATCATGAATGCAAGCAAAATATATCATTAATATCAATATATAGTTCGGATTCTATCTAAATTCATTGTTGCACTGATCTCGGAAAACTGTCAACTACAGTTTAACTAAATGAAAGTCGATTGTTCAATTTCTAGGCGTCGTTGGTTTTTGTTGACTATCAAGAATTTGGTGTAGGTTTTTCTGAGGATTATAATTTAATCCTACTAAAACATGAACATGGAATTATGAGTTGATTACTTCGGCAAACTTTTCAATTAATCAAATTATGATTTTGCAGAATTTTTATAAAATTATTTTCACAAATATTTAATTTTTGCTTAGTTTAAATCGATCGAATCAACATTTTCATTCAATTGCAGAAAAATGAAATACATTTCTGTTACCCTTTGCTGTTTTTTTAATCTAATTTGTTCTGCCCGCGTTTAGCACCAGTTTACAAATTAAACAAAGTGGATGAATTTGTGGTTTTTAGCATTTCAAAGGCTTCCGTACGGAATTTGCGCATTTTATTGGCTTCCGATTGGAATTTCAACCCTTTGCTGGCTTTCTTGAGAGATCGCATATCGTAAAAATTACATTTAACTTTATATTTCCTTCTTTATTGGATTCTATAATCCTCTTAACTCAAATATTCAAGGATGTAAAAAAATTAACCATAAATTAGATACCCCCAAAGCAGCTGTCAATGCTAGCTAAAATCCACGAAAATAGCAACTCCTTGCTTCGGATGTCCCAAAAACTATTCCCTTTAACTTTTTACTGGCATGTTTTAAAAAAAAAATCTGACTTCCCAAAATATTCCCAAAAGTAATAACTGAAGAATAGCACTAACTTACAAATGATCTCGAAAAAGGGTTATTTTAGCAAAAACTAAAAAAATGGCTAATTAGGAAAAATTGTTCAAGCGAATAAACCAGGTGTTCCTTTAGAGGCGGAGAGGGAGAAATTAGAAATTCGGGACAATTTGCATTTTTTTCTCTCTTCGTGAGTTTTGCCTCTGTTGTTGTAGATTTAGTGTAAAAGTTACTTTTGTAAGAATAAGCGGACACTGTAGTTTTGACTACAGTGGAATTCAGTTCGCTATTTTTTCCGGTATTTACAAGAATTGTTCTATTTTTCGACATCAAAATTACCTTCAAATTTGATGCAAAATCGTGCAACGACGACAAAAATTAGCGCTCCTTTGAGATTTTTTTCAAACGCAAAATTCTGTTTAAATCTCTATAGAAATTGAAGCTTTCCAAAACCCACCGAAAGGTCCCTAAAGTAAATTACAATACAATAGAAATCTGGGTTAAACAAAAGCTCTGTTTTCCTATATTTATTCAAAGCGCTTCGGATGACACTAATTGAAGTCGGGGGAAGCGTTCGGTCGTCATGGTGACGTGTCGGGAAGGTCAATGCGCGTGGCGTCGTTGGCGACCTGGCTTTCAAATCGGCTGCCACTTTTACTTAGCATAACTTTCAATCACTCCTAATTCGACTGCTGCTCTAACTCTGCACTTGAATCACTGCAGAAAAGTCACCAAAAAAATTTCTTGCGCAAGATTAACTTTAAGAGTCAGCATAAATTATAAGATCTCAGAGAGACCGCCAGCTGTAATTTCGAACAAAGAAAATTGGGTTGCCTGTGTGTTCTAAGCGAGGTGCCTGAAAAGAAAGTCTTCAGAACCGGTTGCTCTCGAGTTTGTTGGTGTTTTTTTGATAGTATGAGAAAATGAGCTATCAAGATTATAGAAGTTCTTCCTATGGAGGAGTTTCGGAGCCGGGTTTAAGTTCAGTGATAAAGGTTCGTGAAATTTTTCGAGTTTTTACTTCGAATCTTGCACGTGAATTTATACGGCAGTTGAATAGTGGAAACTTCATGTGACTAAAACGTACTTCAGATGCTCTAACATTATTGTTTTTCTTTCATAGAAACTTGAAGAACAGCATCTCAACGGAGATCCAAGTACGAAAAGTCCTACAGTTCCAACAAAGATTCGAGATATTGTGAACAAATCCATCTCTCCCGACCCGAAAATGGCTGGTGGTTCGCCATCTTATGGCGGACTCGGTGACGATTCTCGTATGCTTCAGTCTGAAGTTAGCCGTCTTGAAGATCTTCTAGCTGCTACACGAGCTGAACGAGATGAAATTGGATCAAAATACATGGCTGTAAGCGATCGGGTGAGTAAATTAACTCTTAAAAACTTTGAAATGTTCAGTTTGAGTAAACTTGTTAAATGTTCGTTTAAGCTTTAGTGTTTATGTGATCAACTTTAGGTCATTGACCGAAAAAGTGTTCATTAAATATTGGGCATTGAAAAACTAACCCCAAAAACATTTCACTAAAAACTTCGTACCTCACGGTTTTCAGATAATTAAATAGTTAAAAGTTACAATGTTTTTGTTTTTTTTGAATAAATTTCCTGCCAAAGAGCCTATTTCATCTCATTATGCAGAAACTAAATTTGTTGTCTCCCAGCTCCAAATGTGTCAACTTCCTCTTAAAGAAAGTGCGATTTTTAAAGCCTTCATCCACCAATATTTTTAAACTCCGAGGGACGCTATGTTCCTGAATATATTATTGTAGAATCAATTGTGAGATTGACATGAGCACAAACAAAAACTGACATATTTTGCCTAAAGTTATTCGATGATTGCACAAAAATAATCCCTGAATTTGTTCAAAAAAAATCCTTGGAAATTTTTTGAAACTTTTTCTAGAAGTATCAAATTATTAGTAACACTTTGTTTTTGTGTTCTTAATGATATTTTGGAAGTGTACAAATATCGAGAAAGCATTCCTCAGTTGCGTAGGACTCCTTCTCTTTTATTAACTACATAAATTGAAATATTTTCTTGTTGTTTATTTGAAGTGTAGTATTAAAAGTGCATTGTTCTTTTCCATATTTCTATCGAAATTTCAAGGGAATATTCCTCGTTTGTGGTATATTTTAATAGGACAACTCTTCTGACATTTACACTATGTTTAATAAACAATAATTGTATCAATTACATGTTTTAACATAATTATCAATTCTGTAATCATCAACCAGAAAATTATTCTGGATATCCTAGTTGAATATTTTACAAATGCTCTTTGCTATTGCATGCCCTTTCTTTTTTTCTTAATGTTTTTCTTTCTCTTTTCATTCTTTTTTTTTTTTTTTTTTTTTTTGCTATTGAGTTAGGCACATTTTTTTCTTATAGAGATTCATTTTCTTTTTCAATTCATATTTTAATTTACCAGTACTTGTACTAACTTAATTTAATTGTTATAAGTTTGCAGTCATATTTTATTCATATTGCTAAAAAAGAAATACCATATAATTCTATGTAACTTATTTTCTTAACTTGATTATTTAAAACACAAAAATAATAATATTTTAAGTTTATTTGCTTTTCAAATTCAAAATGCTTTAAATATTACAAAACTTTCGTTCATTCTTTCATTTCTAGCCTGAATTTGGGTGCATTTGTTCAATAAATAGATAGTCCATATTTGCATACGAACACCATGGAAAACAATACTTACTCCAATGCCAACAATTCAATGTTCAAAAATAAATTCAATCCCTTGATAATAATTAAACTTTGCATTGGGAGTAATTTTACTGTTTACCAAGAACAAACTTTTCATTTTTGTCTGACTCAATCTGTCCAAGATGTTGTCTGGGTCCCCATGACCTTTATTTGCAAAGAATAAATTATGCTTGCAGGTTGAAAGAAAGTAATATTAAATTAAAGAGAAATACAAAAGTCTTTCAGTAGTTCTAAGAAAATTTCAGTTTTAGTCAGAATTTATTTTGTTAAGTGTATGGATTTTTGTTTAGCTAAAAAATGTGTACCTAAAATAATCAATGAAAATTGTAGCATATCTAAATAAAACCCTTTTTGTGAAACATAAAAACATCTTACAAAATTAATTTATTGATTTATTAATTTCATATGATACAAAAAGAAATAACAAATTTGACAGAAATCTTAATTGTTACAAAAAAAAACATTCTGCCAGTTGTAATTTGCTCAAAATATTGTCTGAAATATCTTCTTTCACAATAAAGAACAGTATCTTTATGTCTTGAAGACACCTAAGGTGAAAATTCTCTTCTCTCAAAATAGACAATCCTCTTTGTGGTCGACCAAAAACAAAACCTCAGCTTCGCAAACCAGACAATTGCACAATTTATTTTCCAATGCTTCAAATTGTTGTACAAATTTGTGGTTTTCACTACAGAGATTTTACAAAAGTTTTTACATCATTGTATAGAAATACTTTTATCTGGGACAATCATTTGAGTAGAGAATTTTATTAGTTTTTTAATTAGAATCAGATATGGTTTTTTTATTGGCAAATATAAAGTAAACAACACCAATAAAGATAAGTTTTGTATGTTTTTAAAACAACACTCATCAATATTGAAACTAAACAAGAATAATGTTGATATATATTATTATAACAGTCAGACAACTTGATTGTAGACAACTTATGAGCATCGTGACATGATGGAATTTGGAATCACTGTATTTGGATATCACAATCATGACCTATGAGCCAATTGATAGGCATCCACCATCTGACCAATCATATCTAACTGGCCAACTATACAATTGTAAAATGGTCAATCATCTGTAAACCAAGCAACATACCATTTAATTTCCACCAACTTAACCAACGCATCCATGACCTAGTTCTATTTCAATCTACTATAATTCATTAGATTAATTCATTAACAGAAGGCAAGACACCACAACAGCTCTCACCAATATCTATCAGTCCAGTACTAAAAAATAACTTTAGTTATTGAACTGTTTCTTGTTTTGTGTTCCAGCTTGAGCATTACATGAAAGGAGGACCCAATGTCAGTGGAGGAAGCCCAGAACGCTCATCCTACACACCAATCTCACCATCAGCCACAGACCTCCTTGCTAGCACACCAGGTGACAACAACAATGCTCCACAACAAGTGGCCTACTTGAAGAACAAACTAGAAGAAGAGCATGCAAACTACAAACGCAAGTTACAGGCGTACCAAGATGGACAACAACGACAAGCACAGTTGATACAGAAGCTACAACAAAAAGTTCTGCAGTACAAGAGAAAATGTGGGGAACTAGAGACCAGTATGTCTGAGAAGTCCACTGCTGAAGAAACAGCTAGAAAGGAAGTGAGTTACATGTTTTATTACTAAATAAGCCAAGAAAACATGACAATGACCAACAATTTTAATTATCAAAATGTTAATACATAATTGTTTTTGTTTGGAATGAGAGTTTCACATATGCTGTAATTTCTCAGAGATTCATTCACACTTACTTTACATTGGTCTACACTCAATAGAGTCAATTCCATATGGATTATGAGTGGGAAACAGTACTGTATCATATCATAGCTGTAGTTAATAAGAAAACATTGAAATTATCTGTGTAGCTGTATTGTAACTATACTGTTTTCCACTCATTTGAAGATGACTCTACACTCTGCTCTACACACATTGTACACTATTCACCTCCGATACGTTTTAGTGAGGGAGGAAAACTTGGCATATGATCATTTATTCAGTGCCTTGTCTACATTTTAAGATTCCAACTCAAATCATAGTAGGAAGTCAGTGCTTACATTCCAATTCAAAATAACTTCTGTATGGAAAGAAAATGAATGCACCGTATCTGTCTAAATGCATGTGTTTCTGACATTGAATAAGTTGTTTTCATTCATTGAAATCATGTTGAGTTTTGTTTTGCCATATTTTTGCAGTTGAAGAATGCCACTGAGAGTCTAAGAGAGAGAGAACAAAGATTGAAAGAAACTGAGGAGGAGGCTAGTAGTGACCTTGAAAATGCTCTCATCAGACTGGAAGAAGAACAACAAAGGTGAGATGCCCATTCCAATTACATGTCATTACATCATTGCCTTTTTGCTGCATTGTAATCAAAGTACCATGGTTTGTTTGTAAATATGATTGAAAGATTTTGTAATCAGGTTTCATATTGAAAAAGAAGATGAAAGTTTATAAATGTTTTGTTGTTTATAAATTTTAAAAATATAGAATTAAAATGTGTATTGATTCTGTTTATCTGGTTGATAGTTTGTTTAATAACTTGTTTGTAGTTTTATATGTTTTTTTTTCTTTGTCTAGTTTACGCATTGAATTTATTTTTGTTTTGTTTTTGTCAAAATACTTCTATTTATAGATTAACAGAACATTTATGTATTTTGCATTTAGCATTTACAGCTCATATTTCTTTACAAGTACAACTACAACTTGTCTGCATGTCTATCCTAGTATTTGTTTATCCATTCATTCCTTCTCTGACATCTCTCTTGTTATATTTCCTTTCATCCCAGGAGTGCCAGTCTACAGCACGTTAACAACATGATCAGAGAACAGCTAGATCAAGCAGCAGCTGCAAACCAACAGCTAACAATGGAGAACCAAAAACTCTCCAACGACTGGAACAAAGCAAGAGAGGAGCTTGATACCAGAGATGAAGAGGAGCAGGCATACTTCACTAATGAACATGCTCGTCTGATGGAGTTATGGAAGACCTTGAATGGATTCCGACGACAGTTCAATGAAATGAAATCAGCTACTCAGAGGTAACATAAATTATTACTAAACATCTTTTAATAACTGCTGATTGTATGAGTTTCAAAAGTGTCATCTATACAATTATATTCTGTCAGCACAGATGAATTTATTTACTGCTAAACATCAAATGTTGACTCTCTTTGGCCAGGACAAAGTTATCCACCAGTTAATCATTAAATTTCATGAAAAACTGGATAGGACTATCCATTTGATAACTTTCTATCAAGCAGATAAATTCCATACAAATTCTTTAAAGTGGTTAAACTGCATCGACTTCACTGAAATTAAATTGGATTACCCACTGGATGGGGATTTATCTGGGGTCGGTTGCACGAAGCCTGAATAAAGTTATCCACTCCAAAGGATTTCTTTATAATTTATCCACGGGATGGCGATTTATCCGCTGGATAACGCTATTCAGGCAACGTACAACCGGCCCTTGGTGGATAATAATTCAAGGCCCCTAAGTTCAGGACTCCATGTACCATAATTACCGCAGACAGTCATTATCACTGATATAAATTTTAACATTCATATGGCACGTTTTCCATGGCGAGATGATCAAATAGAATAATAAATCTGTTTTGTTCATTGCAGGGATCTGTCCATGGTTCGTGCTGATGTGAACAAGTCTGTCCGTGTTGTGCAAGGAGCATGTATGGACCTTGACAAGAACTTGCGAGGTATGGATGCCAACACACAGGCTGCATTGGAAGAAGAAAGAAGCAGACGCCAAAAGGTACATAATGCATTTATCTCACTGAATGTTATTTTTCAATTTTTTCACAAATACATTGAAACATGACCGCCATGTTCACGCATCAACTATGTTGATGTTGATGTTGACATTGATGTGCAAACTTTAGTCTAAAAGAGCAGTTGTTGTTTTTACATATTTCTAATTTTTACAACAATTTCAGGCTGAGGAGCAGTTGCGTGACAAAGTCAATGAAATCATGGAGCTTCAAAAAAAGTTCGATAATGACAGGTCCAACTTAGAAACCAAGTAAGTTATAGCTAAGGACATTCAATGCAATTGATCCAAGCTGTTACGACGTCCACAAAGCCATGCACAACAAACTATGAATCTTATGAGAGACAAAACAGCCTACAAAACTACAAAATGGAAGATTATAGATTATTGAGAGTTGATGATGATGATGTTGATGATGATGATGATATTGATGTTGATGATGCTTATGATAATGAAAATGATGATGGAGATGACGACGATGATGATGTTGAAAAGACCTCAACTGATAACCTTATGCACTAGGTTGGAAGGCCTGACTGCTTTGAAAGACAAGCTAGAAGCTCAGCTAGACGAGAAGTACAAAGAACTGGAAGAGACTAGAAAGCTACTCAAACACACGGTGAGAAAATGCAGATAAAATGAAATAGAATATTGACAGTTCACGCCTCCTTGTATAACAACATTATATTTGTGTTTTCAACCTCGGCGTTGTAATTAGTTATTCAAACGTTTTTCATCATTTGTATTAATTTCTTTTGTCGCCTGCATATCATTCAACAACATATATTCCGTCCCTTCTAATTTCCATACATTCATTTTTCCAGGAGTCTGGATTCGCTAGACAGACCGAGGAATGGGAAACCCAGAGCGAAGCTGGCATGGCTGCTGTACGCGAAGAAGCCGAAATGCTTAACAACACACTGCGTGAAGTCGTCTTCCTCGTCAAACAAGACACTGAAAACACAGCCCGCCAACTTGGTGCACCAGGGGGTGAGATCGAAGACCTAACAGAGAGCATGCTTGAAGAAGAAGACTCTGGCATTAGGCGCTCTGTTTCTCCATCACGTGGTTCTCGTCTACGTTCGGTGTCGCCAACTCGTGCCAGATCCCCGGCCATGGCTGACAATGCCATTGCCACAGTGAATTCGTGTATACATAAGAGAAATCTGCAGTTACAGGTTAGGGTTATAGTACTGGTGATAGTAGTGATTGTAGATGATGGCAGCGTACTGTTGATGTACTATGAACTCTTGTATGCATAAGAGAACTCTTCAGATACAGACGAGGATTGATGATGGAGCATAAGAATTCAACGGAGAGCAACTTCAGATCGATAATCTCTTGTTTATCATGATCTTGTTTGGATTGTACTTTGAGATAATCTTTAGAAATACGGATGGGGTAGTTTTTAATCTATCGAATATATTCTCTTACATTTCAATTGATTTACACTTGCGTTTTGTGCTGTTATTGATAACGAACACATTCAAGTTCGCTGTATTACAATTAAGTGATCTCCCTAGATGAGTTCGTTAACGAACTCTTGGAGAGAACTTTGAGAATATATATGTTTAAATAAAAAAAAAAAAATAATAAAAAAAAATAAATAAATAAAAAAAAAAAGTGCTAATTAGCACTATTTGTTAGCGGATATTTCGTAGGTATAATATACGCTTTTTCGGTAGTGATTTTATAGTTTAATTTTTCCTCAATACGCCCTTACGCCATTTCTCTTAATCCACCAGGAACTCAAATCACGCGCTGATGCCGCACGCGAGTCCGCTACGGTATCCAAGAAACAACTCGACGAGAGCGAGAACGAACGTCGACGTCTCGAAAAGGCGTTGTCGTCAGCACGCGACGAGGTCGACGCCGTCAAACAGAAGGTCACAGAACTCAATCAAGACCGTGAACGCTTCAAGTCGAGCTCTGACGTTTTTGAAACTGAGAAGCAGAACCTCGAGAAATTGCGTCAGTCGATGAACGAACAGATAGATGGTATAACGTCCGAGAACGAGAAACTACAATCTGCCAACAACGAGCTACAGAGACAGAGAGATAACTTGGAAGACGACAAAGAAGATCTTGAGAAAGAGAAAGAAAGAATTGGCAAAGAATTGGCAAGATCAAAGCAGGTAGGAAAACCCCTAATTTGTTCATATGTGCCTTCGCTTGCCTATTCATTCTTATCTATTTATACATTCATTCGTTTGTTCATTCATTTATTCATTGGTACTTCACACCATTGATTCATTCATTCGTCCAATCTGTCCTTCATTTCTACATTGATTCGTTTATTCGTTCATTCATTCATCTGTCCATCCATCCTTCCATCCATCCATCCATCCAACCATCCATCCATGCACTCATTCATTCATCCATCCATCCACCCATCCATCCATTCATCCATGCATGCATTCATTCATTCATCCATCCATCCATCCATCCATCCATTCATCCATGCATGCATGCATTCATTCATTCATCCATTCATCCATCCATCCATTCATTAATTCATTCATTCATTCATTTATTCATTCATGTATCCATTCATTCACTGCTGTTCTTCATTCTTTAGGTTATTGAACAGCTTGAGAACAAACAGTCTTCTCTCAAAGAAGAAGTTGTCAATCTAAAGGAGCAGTTGTCTCGTGCTCTACTAGACAAGGAGGTACTAGACCAAGAAAAGGGCCATCTAGCTGATGTGTTGTCTAAATCAGAGGTACAACGTGCTGAACTGGAACTCGAAATAGGTAAGAATGATACAAAAAGCAAGGAAAACACTATACTCTATATACAGACGCGTTTTATGTGGTCACCCAATCACCACAAAACATTTGAGATTGTTTGAGAACACAAACCTGGTCTGTGTAAGATGCTGCGAAAACACAATTTTTCTAGGGTGCTTGAAATATGTCTTAAAATTTCTAAGTATATCTCACAAGTATGCTATTTGATGGTTATAATTGATGATAGACTTTCCGTCTCAAGATTATTTAGCTATTTATAAGCTAATTGGGGACATAAATTTTTGTCTCATCAGGTAAAATGAAGTCTGAAGAGATCGCTTTACGAGATGCTCTCGTGAAACTCCAGTCGCTCAACGAAGGCCTCGGCCAGGACAAACTGGAACTGAACAAGATTATCAAACAAATGGAATCAGACAAGAACGCCATTGCTCAGGAAAAACGTGACGTCGAAGCGGAAAAACACAGCATCCGACAGGAGCTGCTCCGTGTAGAACAAGAGAAAGTCGACTTGGACACGGAGAAGAGTACGTTAGACCAGAACCTCAGTCTACAGGAAACAGGGCGCGAGAAGCTAGAACAAGAGTTGATTCAGAGTAATCGCGAGAGAGCCGAGTTGAGTGACGCATTGAATCAAGTGAGCCGTGAGAGGGATGCACTTCATGATGATCTTCTGCAGACTAGACGTGAAGTCGAGAGGCAGAGTTCGAATGTGGTTCGATTGGCGAAGGAAAAAGAGGAATTGACTAAGGACAAGTCTAGTCTAACAGTGCAGGTATGTGTTGTGATGGTGATGATGATTGTGGTGGTGATGATGATGATGTCTTGATTATGATGCTGATGTGATGCTAATGATGGTGATGATAATATCTTGTTAATTGTGATGATGCTGATTGACTATCATGATAACAATGAATACAATGATGATGATGATGATTATGGCGGTAGTTAAGCGATTGTCAATAATAATGATGCTGAATATAATTACAACCAATAACAAGATGTTTTATTTTTTTCAATCCCAGGTAAACGCCGCCGAAAGAGACAACCGTGCCCTAGCAGAGAACATCGCTAGCCTAAAGAGCGAGAAAGAATCACTGGAGAATGCCTTGTATGAACTACAACAAACTGCAAGCAAACTAGAATCCCGCAAAGAAGCACTTGAAGGCGAAAACCAAGAGCTTCTCCTCGCCAAAGAAGCACTCACTGTAGATCTCCAACGCGTACGAAAGGAAAAAGAAATTGAAGAAGCCAAACTACAGAAGGACAAAGAACTTCTCGAGCAAAAGCTGACCCAGACACAGAGAGACGGGGAAGTAGCCATCAAGAGATTAGAGCAGAAACACGAAGAGGACACTGAAAGGTTGAAAAGAGAGAAGGAGAGTGCGTTGTTGAAGGCTAACCAAGAGAAGGAAGAAGTTGTAGTTGCAGTTAAGAGCGAAAAGGTATGTTAATAATTGCAGATCATCTGGCGACAGTTTTGGGGGTTAGCATGTGGTAATAATCTTGACGCGTAACAAGAATATGATTGCAAAAATAAAACGTTCATCAAACAATAGCTCGAACTCATCGCAATAGGAATTCCATGATGCTGGTTTATGATAATGACGATGATGATACGTTAATAATAATGACACGACGATGAAGATGACGATTAATTTATGGTAATGAAACTACAGTACCCGTAACGAGTAAGGCATCCAGTCTCGCGTTCGAGTACTCGTTGCTCGCGAGTCGCAAGCCGGTAACAACAAAGAACAATGATCTTGATAAAAATAAGTACGCGCAAATCAATATCAACGTTTGGCAATGAAATTTTACTGACAAAACCTCTATTTCAAAATAGGATGAACTACAAAAGAGAATGGAGAAGGAGAAATATGCCTTGATGAACGAAGTAGCTATCGTACAGAAAGAGCGTGACGACCAGCTTCTCATGGCCGAGAACGAAAAGCAAGAAGAGATGCATCGCGCTGCCAACGAGAAAGCAATGCTTGTGGAAAAGATGGGTAAAATCCAGAACGAACGAGACAACGCTGGCGTGGAGATAGATCGTCTGAAACGTGAGGCGTTTAGCCGTGCTGAGCAAGACAAGGCCGCCATCACTCGTACTCAAGATGAACTGAGGAACACTAAGGCACAGCTTGATGAAACAATGTAAGTTATGCAGACTGGATTCACTTTATTTTACATCAATATATTTCGGTTGTATTTGTGCGTCAAAACGTCAATGTAAACCCAATTTTTTGCACAAATATTTTGCTTACTCAGTCAAACTAAATATTTGCATCGAGTATGCCAAAAATTATCAACAAGAAAAGCACGAAGATATGTCGTTAAGTTTAACGGTTTTACCACCTGATGAATATAACGATGGTGATGATAACAAATGCAATAATTATCTCACTTTAATGTACTTCCATTCCTTACCATCTTTCCTCTATCCACTAGTAAACGAACACAAGCTGATGCCAACAACCTCAAGACCCAAATCAAAGAACTCACTAAAGTGAAGGAGAATGCTCTTCGTGAGATCAGCGAACTGAAACTACAACTCAAGATGGCCGAAGAAGCTCGCGATGGCGTCCGTAGAGAACTGATCGATGCACATCGTAAAATACGTGAAGGAGAAGAGGCAAGAGAAGTAGCAAGGAAGGAGAACACTGACTTGAAGCGACAGCTGAAGGACGAGGAGAGAGAGAAAGAGGCTGTGCAGCAGACTGCTAATGATCTTCGTGGAAAGGTACCTCATGATATAATGTGATACGATGTGATTCGATGCGATGTGATGTGATTCGATGCGATGTGATATGATACGATGTGATGTGTTGTGATGTGATGCTATGTGATGTGATATGATATGATTTGGTTGATGTGATACGCTCGGATATGATACGATACAATACGATGATGCAGTGTAATACGATGCGATGTGATGCGACGTTATGCAATACTGTAGAGTCAAAAGAACCGTTTGCTATTTAATATATCTGTATAGCTGATGTTAATGTAATACGATGCGACGCGTTGGGATATAGCCGGTGGAATTAATTTTATGATGAAAACACCAATTTAACGAACATTTCCTGTTTTCTTTAGGTCAAGAAAGCAGAAGCAGAAAAGACGAACCTCAAACGAGTCCTAGATGAATCCGCACAAAAGATTGCTTCCCTGGAAGAAACCAGAAATGGTTTACAGAAAGAAGTCAATGATTTGAGAAATAGTCTGAGAGAGGTTGAAAAGGCAAGGCTTGAAGCTCGTAGAGAATTACAACAGTTACACAACCAGGTAAATATGGATGATGATGATGTGGTTGATGATGATCAGATGATGATAATTATAAGGATAATAGTAATGATGATCAATTCATTTCATCAAGTTTAGAAACAGCGAGTTGCGATGTAGCCTCTCAGACAGGGCTGAAGTTATCTAGCCTCTAAGACAGGGCTGATTTTCCTAAAAAACCTGTCTTAGAGGCTACTAGCGATGCAACAACATTTATTGTATTCCTTTTAGACAGACGAACTTGTTTTCTCAAATTTAGTTGCGAATACAAACATTTTGTGTTGTCCTTGCCAGGTCAAGATGCTTGATGGGGAATGCCTCAAGGGAAAGAAAGAAATCGCCGATCTTAAAGACCAGCTCGCCAAAGAAGAACAACTCCTCAACGAGATGCGACGCGACAACTACAACCTCAAACAGAAACTCGTCGAAACCGACGGACAAAAAGAAGCTGCAAAACGAGAAATCCAGAACCTCAACCGCAAAATCGCTGAATTTGAAGAGGATACCCGCGTGAGAGAGAAAGATCTGAGCACTTCCTTAGACGAAGCACGACGGGGCGAGATGAAGAACATCGAGAAAGTGAAGAACCTTGAGAACGTCATCGAGAACTGCAACCAGGATAACAGCGATTTGAAGCTGAAGTTAAGCGGTTCCGAGGGAAGGATAACTGGCTTGGAATCACAGCTAGCTAGGATGGAAGGAGTGAAGAATGACCTTGAGTTTAAGCTTGCTAGTCTTCACTCGACACTGAGGAGGACTTTGGGTATCAAACCTCCAGGCGAGATGGGAAGGTAAGGATATGCTACCATTTTTGAACAAATAATTATCTTGTTATAATATATTTATGCATGTCGCACTGTTAAACTGAAAGTTAAATCATATGTCATCATGAATTTGATTTACTTCTATCTACAACAAACAACCACTGATTTTATTGACATTATTTGGCATGATTAAGACAAGGTCACTTCGTTTTTAAGTTGAATAAATTTAGCCAAAGATTTTGGACCACCATCATCACACTGTAAAAAGTGTCTGGTTAAAACAACGAAATTAACAGACTTTTCTCCATTCAGATCACCCTCGCCATCCAAAGCCCGCAGCCCCAGTCCTCGCCGCCGAGGATTTGGCCGCAGTCGATCCAGATCCCCTGAGAAGACAATGGACGATACGGATGCCGGTACTAGTCGTCGATCGACGTCACCAATGCGTCAGCTCTCACCATCTCGACTGGGTGATTCGACTATGTCTGGTGGTGAGATTGATCCCGAGACTGTACGTCTAGCATTGAGAGACTTCGCTCAGAGTATGAAAGAAGCCGAACGTGAAAGAGACGAGGCTGTCACCAAGGTAGTTTGCCGTGTTGTGATGTTGTATCATTTGTAAAAAAAAATGTAAACAATTTTGTATTTTGAAAATGATCTGTGTAAAACTGTATCAAAATTGTCCTGGGAATTTATTAAGATCGAATGAAATAGATTCTTCAACATCTTTGGACGTTTTTTTATTTCTCGCTTGTAAACATTTGCCACTGCACTGAACATTGCAAACAACAAAGTTGAAACATCTGTTGGGTCAAATATTGCTAACGATTGCAAGTGGATTCATTATTAACTACTATCACTAACTGATTATTTATTGTATTGTACAGGTTAATAATCTACAGAAGGTTCTTCGCGAAATGGAAGAAGAACGAGCCAGAATGGATCAACGTATGCAGAACATCCAAAAAACACTCGGAGAGGCCGAAGAAAACCGACGAGGAGCCGACGGACGATTGAGTAGTGCCCAGACCGCTCTCATGCTTCAGGAAGAAACGATTAGGAGACTGGAGCGAGAACGTAAAGGATTAAATGAGAAGATTGCGGCGCTTGATTCCAGTCTTACCCAGGCAGAGGCTGATAGACGTCAGTTGAGGGATAAGATTGGTGCGCTACAGCAAAGCGAGGCTAAGAGTGACCAAGAGAAAGAGGCTATGAGGGCACAGATCGAGAACACCGAGTCACGATTGACCAAGATAGAACTGAAGAAACGTTCTCTTGAAGGTGGGTTTACTAGTTAATAGTATACGTGTAAGATGACTAGTGGAATGTGTCGGTGCTCCTAAAAAGAAAAAGTTTTTTTTACTTAGTCCGACGAAGGACTAGCTTCTCTACAAATCCTCACGGTGATTAAAATTACAATCTATTTAGTAGATGATAGATATGAAACGAATGATGACGATGCCGCTGATGATGATGGTGGTGATGATTACGATTGTTGATTAACATGATAGTATTGATGATGATAGTGATATGGTGATGTTAGCGAAAGTATCGAGGCTCATGTCGTTACCTCGGTAATGATTGTGATAAACTCGGTAAACTCTTTGTTTCTACTGACAATAATTCATCTATTTTCTATGTTTTATTTCATTGCCAAAACCAAATTTCTTTTTAATTTTAAGAATTAAATTATCAATTATTAACAAACGTTCATATTCCAGGTGACATTGATCGTCTCCGCATGCTAAACTCCGAGACAGAAGCCGAGAAGCAAGCCCTGCGAGATCGTTTAGATCAGATCCTCAAAGCACAACAAGAACTAGAATCCAGAGCAACATCGCTGCAGCTCACAGTAGATCGACTAACGCTGGCGCTCGCAAAGACAGAAGAGGAAGAACAGGCCTTCAAGAACAAAGTCACAGAACTTTCCATGTCGCTTAACGACAGCAACAACACCTCACAAACTCTACAAGAAAAACTCCAACAGCTACAACGTGCACTCACTAACAGTGAACACGATCGAAGAGTAATGCAGGAAAGGTTGGAGGCGTTGAAGAACGCACAGCAAGAAGCCAAAAACCGAAGCAACGCCATGCAAGATCGTATGCAGCAGATGAAGAACGAGCAAGCTGACTCCGAAGTACGTAGAATGGAGCTTGAAGGATCGATCCGTCAGCTGCAACAGATGTTGCGACAGCAGAAGGAAGCAGAGGAAGAGCTCGTAGCGAGAATTGGAAAGTTGCAGGAAGAGAAGAGAGAGTTGCAGGATCGTTTGGCCAAGTTCCAGCATAACCTTGCATCTGCCGAGCAAGAGAAGAGAGAGTTAGAAAGAGCTCATGTACGCTTGGAGAAGGATAAGAAAGCATTGAGAAACACCCTTGATAAGGTAGGCGGTTATTAAGTTTGTACTTGAGTCTCCACGTATAGTCAACCAGTTCGGTTTTCTGTGGCTTTTTTCACTTATTGTTTAGTGCTGTTCATGCATTTATTCAACCATTTATTTGTTCGTTTATTGATTCATTCATTTTATTAATTCATTCATTTATTAATTCATTAATTCATCCATCCATTCATTCTCTCATTCAGTTGATTTTTTCATTCGTCATTCATTTAATCATTTATTCACTTTTTCATCTATTCATTTAGACATTCACATATACACTTAGTCCATCTATAGCCTCGTGTATTCTTTCAATACTCTATAAGCGTTCATTCATTCCTATTCTAGTTTTGCCATACCTTTTGTCTTGTTCGTATTGTAGTTGTTTATCCTATCCTTACAATTACGATTTTTGCCGTGTTTAAATATCACTAAGCTGTAACTTTCTCTACCCCTAAAAAATACTTACATCACCTTATTGCCGTTCCAGATCGAACGCGAGAAGCTTGAAGGGGACGAAGTGAACTCGCGACTTCGCGAAGACCGTGAACGCCTCGACCGCTCCACCGCTTCCTATGAACAAGAAAATCAAGAACTACAACGGCAACTTCACATGGTAAACCAGCAACTAGCAGACACTGAGCAAGAACATGCAAGGAAACTTGTCGATATCACGTCAAGACACAGACAAGAAATGGAAATGGAGTCCGATAGATCACGACAGTCGCAAACACAGATTGAAAAGACACAAGTAGCCAGGGAAAGAGCTCACAAACAGAGGATTAAAGGCTTGGAGGAACAGGTAATGGTTGTGCATACAACCAGACATGTGTATATTCCGTTAAGTCTTCACGCAATATGCTCTTTTTCAAGTCAAAGCAATGACCGCTGTCTTAAAGTTTACAAAGGAAAGCAAGGAAAATTGTATTTTTAGTATTCATTTTGAAGAAAGAGTAAATTTATAGAGTCTATAAATTTTGATTTTCTCCGATTTGAGACTTACCAGGTTTTCCCAAAATGTTAAAAACTACAAAGGATTGAACGCACCTACGAAGAATTACTCGCACCTCTTGAATGTGAACAATGCATAACATTGACTTGGGACTTTGATACCACACAATAACAGCGTCTTGACGATAACAAATTGTTATTTAGTATTTTGACCCACGATCCTTTCTATTTCAGGTTGCTACACTAAAAGATCAACTCTCCAAAGAACTCCAGAAGAAACAATCCTACCTGACACGAACTGCACAGAAATCTGACGAAATCAAGGACCTGCGCAGTAAACTTGAAGACTCACTCAATACCGTTGCACGTGATACTCTGTACGAGCCCACGGTCCTCGACCGCGAGTCACAGAAACTCGAGGAATCAATCGTGGACGGCAGCTACTCTTCTCCATCACGTGGCACTAAATCGGGTTCTCCACCAATGAGAGTCACCAGTACTCCAGCCTCGCCCCTGAGAAAACCACTCGGTGCCACCCGCAGAACAACACCTGGCATGAGCCCACTGCGCAAGACAAGAAAATCGACAACATAAATATATTTAGATAAACATTCTTTGGATTGATGCATCACGTGATTTATACACCACTGGAAGCCCGTACCTTTTTATAGCAAAATTTTAAAATACTGAGTCCAAATGAATTTCCCTAAGATTAGAAGCTTTCATCCCAAAATCCCCAAGTAATCGTTTTTTCCGTTCTGTACGTTCTATTTTTAGCAATCATTTTGCGTACCTATTTTAAACGATTTTTTTGTGTTTTGACTTTTAAACTTTCTCATTTTAGTCTGAAAATGCCTTTTTTTTCTCTCTCTCAGTGTGAATAGCAAAAAAAAACAATACAACCTAGCTACTATGTGTGTGATAATTTTTTAATGTCCTTTTGAAGAAATCCATATAGGGAAAGAGAGTTTAACAAATTTCCTCATCAGATCAACATGATTTTACATAATTAGGAAAGTTTTCAAAGTAGTTTAGAAACAATGCTATATAATATATAAATATCAACTAATGAATTTTTTTTATGATAGAGTGATTGACATGATTGGAAGATGACTGAGAGAATGTTTCTTGATGCATGTGTTGAAGTGATTTCAGTTAATATATATACCCATTCGAAGCATATTTACGTTATTATTTTCTTTTAAGATTTTTTTATAACTTATTGTAAAGCGTTCTTGTTGAGTGTAGAATAAAAGTAATGTAACAACATATTTTGTAGCCCACTCGTGTTTGTATTAGCCCAACAAAATCACCCAAAAAGTGTCATTTTTTACTAAAATGCATGGACTTTAGCCCACCAAAATCACCCAAAATGTGTCATTTTTGACCAAAATGCAAGGACTTTAGCCCATCAAAATCACCCAAAAAGTGTCATTTTTTACCAAAATGCATGAACTATAGCCCACCAAAATCACCCAAAATGCGTAATTTTTGACCAAAATGCATGGACTATAGCCCACCAAAACCAACCAAAATACGCTATTTTTGACCAAAATGCATGGACTATAGCCCACTAAAATCACCCAAAATGCGTCATTTTTGACTAAAATGCATGGACTATAGCCCACTAAAATCACCCAGAATGCGTCATTTTTGACCAAAATGCATGAACTATATCTCACCAAATTCACAAAAAATACGCTATTTTTGACCAAAATGCATGGACTATAGCTCACCAAAACCACCCAAAATGCGTCATTTTTGACCAAAATGCATGCACTATATCCCACCAAATTCACCCAAAATACGCTATTTTTGACCAAAATGCATGGACTATAGCGCACCAAAATCTCCCAAAATGCGTCATTTTTTACCAAAATGCAAGGACTATAGCCCACCAAAATCACCCAAAATACGCTTTTTGTGACCAAAATGCATGGACTATAGCCCACCAAAATTCACCCAAAATACGCTATTTTTGACCAAAATGCATGGACTATAGCCCACCAAAACCAACCAAAATGCGTCATTTTTGACAAAAATGCATGGACTATAGCCCACTAAAATCACCCAAAATGCGTCATTTTTTACCAAAATTCATGAACTATATCCCACCAAATTCACCCAAAATACGCTATTTTTGACCAAAATGCATGGACTATAGCCCACCAAAACCACCAAAAATACGCTATTTTTGACCAAAATGCATGGACTATTTCCCATCAAAATCACCCAAAATACGCTATTTTTGACCAAAATGGATGGACTATAGCCCACGAAAATCACCCAAAATGCGTCATTTTTGACCAAAATGCATGGACTATAGCCCACCAAATCACCCAAAATACGATATTTTTGACCAAAATGCATGAACTATAGCCCACCAAAACCAACCAAAATGCGTCATTTTTGACAAAAATGCATGGACTATAGCCCACTAAAATCACCCAAAATGTGTCATTTTTGACCAAAATGCAAGGACTTTAGCCCATCAAAATCACCCAAAAAGTGTCATTTTTTACCAAAATGCATGAACTATAGCCCACCAAAATCACCCAAAATGCGTAATTTTTGACCAAAATGCATGGACTATAGCCCACCAAAACCAACCAAAATACGCTATTTTTGACCAAAATGCATGGACTATAGCCCGCCAAATTCACCCAAAATACGCTATTTTTGACCAAAATGCATGGACTATAGCCCACCAAAACCAACCAAAATGCGTCATTTTTGACAAAAATGCATGGACTATAGCCCACTAAAATCACCCAAAATGCGTCATTTTTGACTAAAATGCATGGACTATAGCCCACTAAAATCACCCAGAATGCGTCATTTTTGACCAAAATGCATGAACTATATCTCACCAAATTCACAAAAAATACGCTATTTTTGACCAAAATGCATGGACTATAGCTCACCAAAACCACCCAAAATGCGTCATTTTTGACCAAAATGCATGGACTATATCCCACCAAATTCACCCAAAATACGCTATTTTTGACCAAAATGCATGGACTATAGCGCACCAAATTCACCCAAAATGCGTCATTTTTTACCAAAATGCAAGGACTATAGCCCACCAAAATCACCCAAAATACGCTTTTTGTGACCAAAATGCATGGACTATAGCCCACCAAAATTCACCCAAAATACGCTATTTTTGACCAAAATGCATGGACTATAGCCCACCAAAACCAACCAAAATGCGTCATTTTTGACAAAAATGCATGGACTATAGCCCACTAAAATCACCCAAAATGCGTCATTTTTGACCAAAATGCATGGACTATAGCTCACCAAAACCACCCAAAATACGCTTTTTGTGACCAAAATGCATGGACTATAGCCCACCAAAATCACCCAAAGTGCGTCATTTTTGACCAAAATGCAAGGACTTTTGCCCACCAAATTCACCCAAAATACGCTTTTTTTGACCAAAATGCATGGACTATAGCCCATCAAAATCACCCAAAATACGCTACTTTTGACCAAAATGCATGGACTATATCCCACTAAAATCACCCCAAATGCGTCATTTTTGACCAAAATGCATGGACTATACCCCACTAAAATCACCCAAAATGCGTCATTTTTTACCAAAATTCATGAACTATATCCCACCAAATTCACCCAAAATACGCTATTTTTGACCAAAATGCATGGACTATAGCCCACCAAAACCACCCAAAATACGCTATTTTTGACCAAAATGCATGGACTATTTCCCATCAAAATCACCCAAAATACGCTATTTTTGACCAAAATGGATGGACTATAGCCCACGAAAATCACCCAAAATGCGTCATTTTTGACCAAAATGCATGGACTATATCCCACCAAATCACCCAAAATACGATATTTTTGACCAAAATGCATGAACTATAGCCCACCAAAACCAACCAAAATGCGTCATTTTTGACAAAAATGCATGGAATATAGCCCACTAAAATCACCCAAAATGCGTCATTTTTGACTAAAGTGCATGGACTATAGCCCATTAAAATCACCCAGAATGCGTCATTTTTTACCAAAATTCATGAACTATATCCCACCAAATTCACCCAAAATACGCTTTTTTTGACCAAAATGCATAGACTATAGCGCACCGAAATCTCCCAAAATGCGTCATTTTTTACCAAAATGCAAGCACTATTGCCTACCAAATTCACCCAAAATACGCTATTTTTGACCAAAATGCATGGACTATAGCCCGCCAAATTCACCCAAAATACGCTTTTTTTGACCAAAATGCATGGACTATAGCCCATCAAAATCACCCAAAATGCGTCATTTTTGACCAAAATGCATGAACTATATCTCACCAAATTCACAAAAAATACGCTATTTTTGACCAAAATGCATGGACTATAGGTCACCAAAACCACCCAAAATGCGTCATTTTTGACCAAAATGCATGCACTATATCCCACCAAATTCACCCAAAATACGCTATTTTTGACCAAAATGCATGGACTATAGCGCACCAAAATCTCCCAAAATGCGTCATTTTTTACCAAAATGCAAGGACTATAGCCCACCAAAATCACCCAAAATACGCTTTTTGTGACCAAAATGCATGGACTATAGCCCACCAAAATTCACCCAAAATACGCTATTTTTGACCAAAATGCATGGACTATAGCCCACCAAAACCAACCAAAATGCGTCATTTTTGACAAAAATGCATGGACTATAGCCCACTAAAATCACCCAAAATGCGTCATTTTTTACCAAAATTCATGAACTATATCCCACCAAATTCACCCAAAATACGCTATTTTTGACCAAAATGCATGGACTATAGCTCACCAAAACCACCAAAAATACGCTATTTTTGACCAAAATGCATGGACTATTTCCCATCAAAATCACCCAAAATACGCTATTTTTGACCAAAATGGATGGACTATAGCCCACGAAAATCACCCAAAATGCGTCATTTTTGACCAAAATGCATGGACTATAGCCCACCAAATCACCCAAAATACGATATTTTTGACCAAAATGCATGAACTATAGCCCACCAAAACCAACCAAAATGCGTCATTTTTGACAAAAATGCATGGACTATAGCCCACTAAAATCACCCAAAATGTGTCATTTTTGACCAAAATGCAAGGACTTTAGCCCATCAAAATCACCCAAAAAGTGTCATTTTTTACCAAAATGCATGAACTATAGCCCACCAAAATCACCCAAAATGCGTAATTTTTGACCAAAATGCATGGACTATAGCCCACCAAAACCAACCAAAATACGCTATTTTTGACCAAAATGCATGGACTATAGCCCGCCAAATTCACCCAAAATACGCTATTTTTGACCAAAATGCATGGACTATAGCCCACCAAAACCAACCAAAATGCGTCATTTTTGACAAAAATGCATGGACTATAGCCCACTAAAATCACCCAAAATGCGTCATTTTTGACTAAAATGCATGGACTATAGCCCACTAAAATCACCCAGAATGCGTCATTTTTGACCAAAATGCATGAACTATATCTCACCAAATTCACAAAAAATACGCTATTTTTGACCAAAATGCATGGACTATAGCTCACCAAAACCACCCAAAATGCGTCATTTTTGACCAAAATGCATGGACTATATCCCACCAAATTCACCCAAAATACGCTATTTTTGACCAAAATGCATGGACTATAGCGCACCAAAATCTCCCAAAATGCGTCATTTTTTACCAAAATGCAAGGACTATAGCCCACCAAAATCACCCAAAATACGCTTTTTGTGACCAAAATGCATGGACTATAGCCCACCAAAATTCACCCAAAATACGCTATTTTTGACCAAAATGCATGGACTATAGCCCACCAAAACCAACCAAAATGCGTCATTTTTGACAAAAATGCATGGACTATAGCCCACTAAAATCACCCAAAATGCGTCATTTTTGACCAAAATGCATGGACTATAGCTCACCAAAACCACCCAAAATACGCTTTTTGTGACCAAAATGCATGGACTATAGCCCACCAAAATCACCCAAAGTGCGTCATTTTTGACCAAAATGCAAGGACTTTTGCCCACCAAATTCACCCAAAATACGCTTTTTTTGACCAAAATGCATGGACTATAGCCCATCAAAATCACCCAAAATACGCTACTTTTGACCAAAATGCATGGACTATATCCCACTAAAATCACCCCAAATGCGTCATTTTTGACCAAAATGCATGGACTATACCCCACTAAAATCACCCAAAATGCGTCATTTTTTACCAAAATTCATGAACTATATCCCACCAAATTCACCCAAAATACCCTATTTTTGACCAAAATGCATGGACTATAGCCCACCAAAACCACCCAAAATACGCTATTTTTGACCAAAATGCATGGACTATTTCCCATCAAAATCACCCAAAATACGCTATTTTTGACCAAAATGGATGGACTATAGCCCACGAAAATCACCCAAAATGCGTCATTTTTGACCAAAATGCATGGACTATATCCCACCAAATCACCCAAAATACGATATTTTTGACCAAAATGCATGAACTATAGCCCACCAAAACCAACCAAAATGCGTCATTTTTGACAAAAATGCATGGACTATAGCCCACTAAAATCACCCAAAATGCGTCATTTTTGACTAAAGTGCATGGACTATAGCCCACTAAAATCACCCAGAATGCGTCATTTTTTACCAAAATTCATGAACTATATCCCACCAAATTCACCCAAAATACGCTATTTTTGACCAAAATGCATAGACTATAGCGCACCGAAATCTCCCAAAATGCGTCATTTTTTACCAAAATGCAAGGACTATTGCCTACCAAATTCACCCAAAATACGCTATTTTTGACCAAAATGCATGGACTATAGCCCGCCAAATTCACCCAAAATACGCTTTTTTTGACCAAAATGCATGGACTATAGCCCATCAAAATCACCCAAAATGCGTCATTTTTGACCAAAATGCATGGACTATAGCTCACCAAAACCACCCAAAATACGCTTTTTTTGACCAAAATGCATGGACTATAGCCCACTAAAATCACCCAAAATGCGTCATTTTTGACCAAAATGCATGGACTATAGCTCACCAAAACCACCCAAAATACGCTTTTTGTGACCAAAATGCATGGACTATAGCCCACCAAAATCACCCAAAATGATCATTTTTGACCAAAATGCATGGACTATAGCCCACTAAAATCACCCCAAATGCGTCATTTTTGACCAAAATGCATGGACTATAGCCCACAAAAATACACCCAAAATACGCTTTTTGTGACCAAAATGCATGGACTATATCCCACTAAAATCACCCCAAATGCGTCATTTTTGACCAAAATGCATGGACTATACCCCACTAAAATCACCCAAAATGCGTCATTTTTTACCAAAATTCATGAACTATATCCCACCAAATTCACCCAAAATACGCTTTTTGTGACCAAAATGCATGGACTATAGCCCACCAAAACCACCCAAAATACGCTATTTTTGACCAAAATGCATGGACTATTTCCCATCAAAATCACCCAAAATACGCTATTTTTGACCAAAATGGATGGACTATAGCCCACGAAAATCACCCAAAATGCGTCATTTTTGACCAAAATGCATGGACTATATCCCACCAAATCACCCAAAATACGATATTTTTGACCAAAATGCATGGACTATAGCCCACCAAAACCAACCAAAATGCGTCATTTTTGACAAAAATGCATGGACTATAGCCCACTAAAATCACCCAAAATGCGTCATTTTTGACTAAAGTGCATGGACTATAGCCCACTAAAATCACCCAGAATGCGTCATTTTTTACCAAAATTCATGAACTATATCCCACCAAATTCACCCAAAATACGCTATTTTTGACCAAAATGCATAGACTATAGCGCACCGAAATCTCCCAAAATGCGTCATTTTTTACCAAAATGCAAGGACTATTGCCTACCAAATTCACCCAAAATACGCTATTTTTGACCAAAATGCATGGACTATAGCCCGCCAAATTCACCCAAAATACGCTTTTTTTGACCAAAATGCATGGACTATAGCCCGCAAAATTCACCCAAAATACGCTATTTTTGACCAAAATGCATGGACTATAGCCCATCAAAATCACCCAAAATACGCTACTTTTGACCAAAATGCATGGACTATAGCCCACCAAAACAAACCAAAATGCGCTATTTTTGACCAAAATGCATGGACTATTTCCCATCAAAATCACCCAAAATACGCTATTTTTGACCAAAATGGATGGACTATAGCCCACGAAAATACACCCAAAATACGCTTTTTGTGACCAAAATACATGGACTATAGCCCACTAAAATCACCCAAAATGCGTCATTTTTGACTAAAATGCATGGACTATAGCCCACTAAAATCACCCAGAATGCGTCATTTTTGACCAAAATGCATGAACTATATCTCACCAAATTCACAAAAAATACGCTATTTTTGACCAAAATGCATGGACTAGAACTCACCAAAACCACCCAATATGCGTCATTTTTGACCAAAATGCATGGACTATATCCCACCAAATTCACCCAAAATACGCTATTTTTGACCAAAATGCATGGACTATAGCGCACCAAAATCTCCCAAAATGCGTCATTTTTGACCAAAATGCAAGGACTATAGCCCACCAAAATCACCCAAAATACGCTTTTTTTGACCAAAATGCATAGACTATAGCCCGCCAAAATCACCACATTTCAAAGTAACACATTTATGTATATATTTAATGTTATGATTATAAATGAAGTGACCAGGGGTCAAAAAGATGATTGTTATTTTATTGTTGATTAGATTTTCCACACTTTGTGTTTACATCTGAACAAATGGTCGAAAATGATAATTTTGCGTTCTGTCCCATGAATGTTTTCAATGCAGCACTCGTTAAAGTTGAACAAGTTACCTAGACAAAATATGTCCCAATTAATGTTGGATTCTTATTTCTTTTTTCCCGCCCTTCCTTCGTCCCTGTCTTTTCTTCGCTTATTATGGATATTTCCCGCTCTTAATTCATCACGACTCTCTGTTTTAAGCCGTCTTAGGATAGCAATGATGCGCAATAAACAGTTAAGACTGGTAGAGGGAAGCATGAGCACAAAATACGAAAGCGCTTACAACAGGTTAAGATTGGCTGGGTGTTTTGCATTAATCAAGTATAAAGAGTTTACTAAGAGCGAAGTATTATTATCTTCTGCTTTTGTTTGCGTTGCCAGTGTTTTTTCGTTTTAAATTAAAGTTACTACGCTTGGTAAACGAAGAAAAGTCAGACAAAAATTAAAGGTGCGCTCTACCGCGTCTACAGCAGAATATATGTTGCTTATAGTTATGTCACAAATAAGTATCAGGCTTTAATTCGAATTTAAATTTTTATAAGCAATTCCAGTGAACATAGCCGTTCTTGAATTAATATAGAATAAATTAATACCTTAAATAGTCGTTAATAATATTATCATTTGTTACAAGTTAGCATCCCAATCTGCAGACGCTGATACTTCGTTGTCAACGACTGCAAATTGTATAAAAATAAATTTTTTCATTTTCATTTTTGTTCCCACAAAAATACACGTACTTAAAAGAACGTTGAGGGAGAAATTGCCAACCAAATCATTGACAATCACCATTTTTCTCTAATAACATTTTTTTTAATTATGTGTATTCGAACACTGAAATACTGCAAGAGAATATGAGATAAGAGAGCTTATCCCCCGTATTGGGCTTTACACTCATGAGAGGATCTTTCCATTTTATTTTAAAACTGAAGTTATTTCGGGAACCGAACGTGATTGCCCAGATTGCAGGAGAAGCTGTCGCATCGTCAAAACATCTCAAGACAAAAGTGCGGAGATTGGTAACAATTTTCTAAAAATAGTACGACGAGTAGAGCCCCTGATATGGTCCGGGAATAAACTCTCTTATCTCATAATCTCTTGATTACTGTTAGCACCTTTTATATGTCTAATGAGCCCCAAGTCTCAAATAGGAGCTGGCCAGCGGTTAAACATTCAAAACCGAACTCATTCATTTTTAGCCAATATTCGAAAGTGTTATTGTTTTAGTTTGTTGAGAAATAGCTGCTGATCGGTTCCCAGTCGAGACTTGAAGAAAGTTGTATTAATGAATGGATTGTTTTCCCAAGTGATGTCATCATATCATTCTTGTTCTCTAATAAGGTCCTAAAGCACGAGGACGAGTACTAGTGGCGATCACCACGTAGAAATAGTCTATACTTAAGGTTCTTACTATGCTACGTACGTAAGTAAGTACAATTATCTGCTTCTAACAACACATAGAGGAATTAGCGCTTTAGTGCCTTTCGAACAAAATTCAATCATGTTTATTGCGTTGAAAACGTTCAAGTCTATCCTCACAAAGTATTACAATTTCTGATTCCTTTGTTGTTTCTTTTTCAAAGTAAATTAAAAACCCAATGATAGGAAAAGGGATACCACAGAGACCAAATGCAAATCTAGATTTACGTAGTCCATGACAACACAATAGCATAACAAACGAAAGAGTATCTAGCACAAAAAATTTATTTCAGTCTTCTTAAAATTGTCGATATTGTCATGATGGAAAGGGCGCGTTGGACGATGTTTAATAATGAAAGCCTCTCATCGCTGGGACCCGGACGAAATTCAAAATTTGGCTGATGGGATATAAAGTGCGCTTAGTAAATCGAGATATCTAGATAACGCATCTGTGTATATTTATCTATCTATCTAAACAGTTTTTGTAATTGTTAAATAGCTAAAAAGTAGTAATTAGTAGGTAATGATATGAAGACGTCATAAGGTGAATTATAACTAAATTATTCCCCTGTACCGTATTGTACTAGAGACCATGACTTAAGTTCTCCGTAGAAATCACTACGAACGTCAAATATATTATAGGATTCTTCTCGCTTGTAATCTCCTTCGCCTTCCGCTTCGTTCTCGCTTTCGTCCAGCTCGACCTCGTGACGGAACGGCATTTCTCTTTCTTGGAATCTATTTTCTTCTGTTTCATCACTTTGCTCGGTATCATATTCTGGGACGCTTCGTGTTAGAGAATCCCCTTCGTCGTTAAGACCTGTTTGTCGCAAAAGTGCCATTCGCTTCTGTGTGATTTTGCTGTTATCTTTGATAGTCAACTTCCACTCTCCCGCCGGGTTTTCGCCCCAGAATTGCACGGACATGAAAGGCCAATTGATGACGCCTTCTTTAGACTCGTCGTGTGGTCGAATGGACAGCAGTTTACTGTTTGTATTAGACGCAGATTCAATGGATATGCTCAGAACACCGCGATGACGATGTCGTAGAGTGATGACAACTTGAACGTGCTCTAACTTAGTGATGTGGTTGGCCGTTCCCTCGCAGCCGTCGGACTTCAACGTCATGACAATCTCTCCATCACGTCGTAGAAGCTCCTTGTTTTTGATCTGCGCTTTTACGACACACTTTCTCTGAGGCGGGACTGTCTTCCATTTTTTCGCCATTTCAATAAGAGATGGTGCGTAGAGCAAGCCGAAGCCAAACTGTGAGCTCACTTTGAAACCCGCAGCGTTAGTTTTCCAGTTGCCAATCAAGTGGTCTCTTTTTGCCGCTTTAGTGATAATGTGTTGGAGGTCTCGCCATGTGAGGTCCTTGTTGGCTTGTAGGACGAGAGCGAAGACGCCAACAGCCAATGGAGCTGCTGCAGATGTACCACCAAAGTGTTCAATACAACCATTTTCACCTATAGAAAGATATATTATATAGTGTTATGGCATGTGGTCGAAGGATGCAGTACAATATGGGGGTACATAGAAGACCTTTAATGATGAAACTCGGTCAATTTTTGGTTGGGGATAATATAACGGACTTGCGCGCCTATATTGACATTGTCATTGTGATTCAGCTCGCTGATATTCTCATGATATGTTTTGTAGTCAATAACGTTCATAATAGAAATAAGAAATCTTTTATTCATCCGTGACATCTTCAGTAATGATATTGATCATCTGTATCCAAACCATTCAATGGACATGATGATTTATCATCACCATCCTTATCATGATCACTATAATCACCACCATCACCACCACCGCCATCACCTTCATCATCATTGTTATCACCATCATCATCACCATCATCATCACCTACATCACCTACATCACCATCATCATCACCTACATCACCTACATCACCTACACCACCATCATGATCATCATCATCATCACCTACATCATCATCATCATCACCATCATCATCGTCATCACCACCACCACCACCACCATCACCTTCGTCATCAATCAACATCATCATATCACCTTCATCATCACTGTTATCACCATCATCGCCATCATCATCATCCCTATCGTTATCGTAATGGGTCCTAACCTCGTGCAGTTGTAACCAATGGTTTCGATCCTCCAGACGAATCATCACCACTGTAAACAACAGCCATAGTAGCAGCACATTTCTCGTCATAGTATGTCGACATTCCATGAGGTCCAACGGAACCAACAGCAATAGTATAGATACTAGACGCATAGCCGTCACACCCACAGTCGTCCTTGAAAGCACCACCATTACCACTTGCCCACACGTAGATAGATCCCTTTCCTGTAAGATGAAACAAAGAGATACAGATACTGACACAGCCGCTACAACATACGAATTTTATCTTTAAGAATATAGAATCAAAGGATGCGGAATTGTAAAGAGGACTCAGAGTGTTGGTCTCGCAATGCGGCGTTCATAGGTTCGATAACCGCTCTGACGTTAAAGGATTGTAGATTACGAAAAGTGGTAAGGTTCTACATCGCCTACAATAATTAACACGAGCAACAGCATGTAGTTACAAAATAAACAGGAGTAACAACAACAACAGCAACAACAACAATAGTAATACCACTGCAGTTACAACACGAACAACACCAACAATAACAACAACAACAACATCATCGCAGTTACAAAAACACAACAACAACAACAACAACAACAACAACAACAACAACAGCAATTTAAACAAACTTTGCTAGTAATTCATATATAATACACCTTTTGCTTGTCATTAACCGCACTGAAACATTCATTCAAGCAAAATAGCATTACCATTAGCGCGAAGAAGCATTCAGTAACATGAACAAACACTCAATAACAGCAAAAACAATGTTTGCAAACAATGTATTTGTAAAGAACCATTACTCTTATTCACTGAGTGTTCACATTATTGAATGCCTCATCGCGTTAATGGTAATCATCTTTCGCTTGAGTGAATGTTTCAGTGTCGTTAATGAACAGCAAAAGGTGTATAGTAATACATTGCAATAACAGAACTAAATCACATTTCTAACTAACAACTTCAGCACAACAAAGCTATCCTTCCGTCCAAACACACATGACGAATCTATGAAAATAAAATGATTTTCAAGTAGTCCCGCATCTTTGATGTCTAAATAATTTCCTGTTGTTGGAAAGCCCCCTCGATCACACCACAGCATTCAACTACAACAGGGCGGAACTGCTCCACACGCTTCAAACCATTAAAAGAAAATTTACTGAGACATCACGCAGATATATTAAACGTATCTCATTGTAAGGGACTTGTATTTTACTTTGTATTGTATATGTATTTTATTGTTTATATTCTCGATATTTTGGATATGTAGCTACTCAAAATGAATATTATTCTTCGTTTTCAAGTGACGTCATCAAAAGTATGACAAGTTCATTTTTAATCAAATTGAAACATAACCGCTATATGTTATAGCTAACGATTATTAAAAGACTTTGTAGAAATATGGGTCCAAAAATGTTCTTCATTTGCGACATATTTAGTTAAAAATTGTGTCACGCTATCGCGTAATTCGAATCGAAGGATAAATATCGCGATAAATTCATCTTTGTTATGATACTTTGTCTCAAATAGACTCCTGGAGATTCAATTCAACTACACAATTCAAAAGCCTGATCTAAAATACTGAATTTGCCTTATTTTGAGACCACTAAAGTTCTATCCGCCATGTTGGATGATATAAGTCATCATCCAACATGTCGACGCCATATACATTTTTACCAAATAACAATAATCTTTGATCGTCAATAGTTCGGTAACTATTTGCTCTAGAAGCTTCAAATTTGGCAGAATTACATTGTTTTGAATGCTCTCAAAGGATATAAATGTAGTTTTTCAGTAAGATTTAAAATAAAACATTTTGCCTGAATTATCACGTGGTTGCAAACGAAGAATAGGTCCAAAGCGATTGATTGTAGTGATCATTGTGATTTTGCTAATGTGCGTTATATACTTTGTCGATATTTTGGATATTATACAGGTTCAAAGTGTCTTGTTATAAGCATATTAAGTGGGGTATATAAACCTCAAAATTTGGAATATTGCTTTGGCCAAACAGGATATTATAACTTTCATATACGGTCTTAATTGTGATTTAGAAACGTGCGCCTCTTCAATTGATAATCATTTGTTATCGCGCAGACGTCATTCATCAGGAGATATGTAGAATATCCAATTATTTTGAGTCAATGCAATGGTATCACTTTTTATTGATTTATCTATTTTCTATGTTAGAGAATTTGAAGACTAAATAAAAAACAACTGCATGAAATACGATTCAGTAAACTCAACATAAAATAGTTAAAGCGCTAGCTTTATAGATTTAAAAATGACTATCAGTTTTGTGATTTGCTTCGATGTCTTTTTTTAATGTACATTCTATTTCAATTTTTATTCCCTTTTGTTGGATTGCTTGCTTCGTATCTTAATTTTACAAAAGTATATTTTGTGTAAACATTCAGACCTAGAAGCCATTGTAAAGTATAAAAAGGCCGCCAGAATAAAAAAAAGTCAACTAGATACTATCTATTCCTTTTATGATCATTTGATGGCCAGCATCCTATGTTTTCTCCATTGTCGAGGCTTAACATTTAAAGCCATTAAAGCATGGTGGCTCAACGTGGTTTAAATGGATAACTTGACCGACATCTGTGACAGATGAAACAAAGCCAAATGAAATAAAATATGAACGAACAAATGAATGATTGGATGAGCAAACAACGAATGAATGTATGAATTAACAGGGGAGGGTGTAGGCGAAGGAGGGATCCCTCTTTGCTAAACAAAAATAGAAAGAATTGTTTGGCTTTACTGTGGACTAGAGAAGATTTCGCCCCTGCGAAGCGGCCGCTACGATTCTTTGATCCCAGGATCCTACGACCTTATAAATGAACGAACAAATGATCGAACAACGAACTAACAAACAACGGACGAACGAACACCGAACGAACGAACGTTAACACCGAACGAACGAACAACGAACGAACGAACAAACAACGAACTAACAAACAACGAACGAACAACGAACTAACCGGCCAACGCACGACAGCGCAAATACTATCTTTTACAAGATCAACAGCGCGGGCGTCTGGTAAATGAATAAGAATAGCTATTTTGTAAATATCGTGGGAACCTAACAATCACATTATTGACGTCAAAGGAAACGACAAGAACAAAAAGGAATAATATCCACGTGGAATCGCCTCGAAATTAGAAGATTTGCGCGAAGATCAATTTCAAATACATATGATCTCATAGCACGTTTTTAAAAATAAAATCTTAAAAATAGACGGTCATATTGTGAAGCCGGAATTTTAGGTACGTTATTATATTCATCTTTCTATTTGGCTAGTTGAAAACTGTGCATATCGACAACTTGATTGTATACATAGATTTGATGTTAGAACGTCATATAATGAACAAAACAAAAACGAAAACACTCGAATTGATTGCCTGTTTGTTTAGTATTTTAAATCCTGTCATCTTAGAACTTCCGACAGAAGTGAAAAACGATTTCTAATATTTGACTTTTGAGGTCGGATGATCAAGAATGGTACTCATTCGATCATTTGTTTGCTTGCTTTGTTATTTACCACATTCATCAACCATTTCGTTTATTTGTACATTCATTCATTCATCCATCCATCCATCCATTCATTCATTCATTCATTCATTCATTCATTCATTCATTCATTCATTCATTCATTCATTCATTCATTCATTCATTCATTCATTCATTCATTCATTCGTCCATTCATTCATTCATTCATTTATTCATTTATTCTGTCATTCATTTATTCATTTATTCTGTCATTCATTTATTCATTCATTCATTCATTCCTCCCTTCCTTCCCTCTTTCATTCATTCACTCATTTGTTCGCTCGTTCATTTTTACCTTCAACCATCTCCGTCAGTAAGTCAATAACCTTCCATTTATATGATAGCAGCCGGATTTCGAAAACTATTCATGTTTTCTCTAAAAAAGTATCTTATTTGCTTAGGATAATCGATTTTTGTTGACATTGGCCACAGAATAACATGAAATATTACAAAAACAACCTTTTCCTCAGGTCGATGATCATGAATAAATAATTCTTTTTTCGACCAAATTATATGACAGGATAAACATCATTAAAACTTTTAACATATTGAAAATGGCATTTAAATTTTAAAAAATAGTATTTTTAAAAGTATTTTATATTTATATTTGTTGTTGTTGTTGACATTGTTGCAAATGATGTTAAATTACTCGAAACAAAGTAAATACTCAATGACAATAACAAAGAGAGGAATAAAAAATATATATTTTAACTAAATACATTTCAAAATTCTAGATTTAGTGACCTTTAGTTGATTACGCGGACCTACAAATATTATGGCAAACATTTTCCTGCACTGAGCCAGACTATTGTTTCCATAGGAAGCTGTATATCTTTAAAAGAAATCCGACAACAAAATAATTTTATTTAAAAAGAAAGCATTTCCACTAAAAAACAATATTGTCTTTTTAATTATCCAGTTTCTTTGTGGCTGAAAAGCTGTTGGTTTCTATTCGAAATAGATTACATTTAATTCAGTAATTTTACCATGAATTCGTATATTAAACAATAAAACCCAAAAGCATTATCAATCCTTTTTCTATTTTTTTAAAAATAGTTTTAAAAATGCTTCCTTAACTGAAACTAAATAAAGCTAAAACATAATTTGATTTTTTTTATATTTCCTTTGATGATATTTTCATCCATTCAAAAAACACTTTTTTCATGCATTAGTATTTTTTTTCTGTCAAAAACCATTAGTCTTTTAAAAAACTCATATTTTCCACGCAATTTTGTGAGACCATTTACAGCTTTCTAGTAAAATGTTAATACTGCTTTAATGGACATATAGCCGCACATGAAAATGGATCTATATTACACCGAAATCTTCTAATTGGGACATATATTTATATCCTTCAGCAATCAAGTCAGACTGCATGTCAGTTATATTATTATTTTTTTTAGGATGAAGTTTATCCTTTGGCAATAAAAGGTAGAGCGACAGTTTTTGTTGTTGTTGTTGTTGCTGTTGTTGTTATTGTTGTTGTTATTGTTGTTGTTGTTGTTATTATAATTGTTGTTGTTATCATTGTTGTTATTGTTGTTATTATTGTTTTTATTCTTGTTATTGTTGTTGTTCTTGTTGTTGTTGTTATTGTTGTTGTTATTGTTGTTGTTATTGTTGTTGTTATTATTATAATTGTTGTTGTTATCATTGTTGTTATTGTTGTTATTGTTTTTATTCTTGTTATTGTTGTTGTTATTGTTGTTGTTGTTATTGTTGTTGTTATTGTTGTTGTTATTGTTGCTGTTGTTATTATAATTGTTGTTGTTATTATTATTATAATTGTTGTTGCTGTTGTTCTTGTTGTTAATTGGCTTCTTGCGGGCTCAGTGGTCAAACTAATCCTGACAGTAAGGAAACTGGGACCTACTCATCATGTCTTTATTAAAAAAAACAATATAATTTCAATTGTTATATCAATAAACTAATTAGACATCGCATATATCAATTTTTCAGTTTTTCCTTTAATGATATTGACGTTTTTTCAATATTGTTCACTCTCGTCCTATCTCACCATCATACAGTTTGAATACGCGTAATTGTGTTGAGATGAGATTCCTGCTTTAGGCTCATAGTAGATTGAATAAACACCATTGTCTACTGTCACCGTCTATAAATTCATGACTATTTTTGGCTTATTGCAGCTGAAATAAGGATTACTTTTGGATTTTTGGATGACTTATACTGATTAGTTACTATCAACGTCGAAGTGGTTTCTTAGCAACGGGATATACTCTTTGAATTCATATATCATGAACATTACTGTCTTGATCGATCGTCACCTAGATCGGCAACATCATCGCAATCCTTCGCCATCATCTCCACTGTTCATACCTGTATTATCCTCTTTTTCAAGCACCATCATCATTACCACCACCATCATCACCAACATCACTATCATCATCATCGACACCGCCACCACTATCATCATTATATCACGACAGTATATAATACACACAACCATAATACATCACGAGATAATAAAAGCTTAGAGCTTGAACACAGAAGATAATGTACTTGAATGCGCAAAGTAATTCTAAATCTGTTATGGCTGTGACCACGTTTGTAGCAAATCATCTAGCGCATTATGTAATTTGCGCTAAAAAAATGTTACTTATTATTATTATTATTATTATTATTATTATTATTATTATCATTATTATTATTATTATTATTATTATTATTATTATTATAATTATTATCATTATTATTATTATTATATGTTGCTTTTTATATTTGAGTGGATAATAAATTATCCTGATTAAAACATAGATCAAGATAAACTGATGCCATTAAAATGTTACCCGCGGAGGTCTTACATTTGAAGAAATTTAAATCTTTTCTGTTTTTGAATATCTATAAAAATAAAACTGATTTGTTGCATGTCAATGTAGTTTGGGTTTTTGTTAGAGAATCTGCATTTTCTCGATCATTCATTCATTCACTCATTCATTCATTCATCCATCCATCCATCCATTCATCCACTCATCCATCCATTCATTTATTCATTCATACATTCATTGATCGTTTTTTTTTCATTGCTTTACTTTGTTTTGATCATCAATAATTGTTTTTTTTTTAATTTTCCATACATTGACATATTGAACTCATCCATCCATCCATTTATTAATTCTTTCGTTCGTTGGTTCGCTTTTTCGTTCGCTCGTTCATTCATTTGTTTATTTATTTATTAGGGCATTCATTCATTCATTCATTCGTTAGTTCAATTCGTTAACTTGTTGACTTTCATTCATTTTACTTTGTTCGTCTGCTTGTTTATAACTGGCATTGTTTGATTTTGCTTTTCTTTGTTATGCAACATAAAATCTAAGGCTAAAGTAATTAAGACAAAAGGTTTTTCTTCGTTCCTTATTTATATTGCATTTTACTAGCCGTGTAGTTTGCGTATACTATGGTTTTATTAAAGAGCCAATCAAAAACAAACGCGATAAACCAATTTTTGAATTAAACTACTATTTCTCTAAGGATACTGCTTATCTCAATGGCCATCCGTGTTGTTTTTTTAGCTCAGTAGCTTTAGGGGATTTATTCATGTGTCTAGTTCTATTTCAAAATAGTGGCCTTAGCTTGCTGTTAAACTAATTATTATTGAATTTGTTCTTCCTCATTTTCTTTCATTTATTCATTCATTCATTCATTCATCCATCCATCCATCCATCCATCCATTCATTCATTCATTCATTCATTCATTCATTCATTCATTCATTCATTCATTCCTTTCAGTAATGGTACATTGATGCCATGAAAAATAAAATAAATATGAAATGCTAAACAGTAGGCTACTTAGTTTTAGATTATGAAAGTGGATTCAGTAGCTTTTCAAACTCACAAAGGACTCATATCACTAAAACGACATTCAAGTTCAGTGTTTCAAGCGATTTTTAAGTTGTAATCAGAGCAATTTCCTATTTTTATCTAAACTGAAGTGGGCAACATCCGAAAGCACAACACTAACTTACTTTTTTAAGGTTTCTTTGTAAAATGTGTGTTTTACATAGAGTTGCTTGATAAATGAATAAAATCAACTGTGTGTCGAAAAGATGTTTGTAAAATAGTAAATATATGGCGATAGTTAGTGTGAGTCTCTCCAATTAGTAGAAATACTAAATATCTTAACACCATAAAAAGGTTATAAAAATATATAAACTATAAGGAAACATTGATGAAGCAACGGTCTTCCAGAAGAAGTCAGTCCCAGTATAGTGCCGACATTTCACACTTTCCCGTCAATGCCCATTCTTTTTCATTCTTTTGCGTTAATATCGAGATCGCAAAATGAATTTGTAGTTCTCAATTCATTGATTTTACAACTGAATTTCAATTCATACACTTAAGCCTGGTCCAAAGGAGAAGACCAAGGAAAGAAGCCAAGCTAGCGAGTAACATAAGACATGATTCTAATTCCCTTCTATTCGCTAAACTCTTTTGTTTTTCTCCTCTTGCGCTATTGCGCCAGGATGACGAGGCTTTACAAGTGGAGTTAGTCCTTTCACATTCACTCTCTGATCGTGTTTTCAGCTCTGAGTAAAATCCTTTTTACAAATAAGTTAATGTTGTATCGATTCACAGTTTTCATCAGTGCTTAACAGCAAACTTTACTTATAAACTTGATAGTACATTAGATTTAAAACCGTTCAGATATTTAACTGCCTTATTTATACTGGTACAATTACGTTTTTTCTTCCGTTCCACTGAAACGTTTTCTACCACAGGTTTTAGTCTTACTTGACTAGTTTTAGCTCCGTTAAACATCCCTCGTTATTTTCAGTTTTATTCTTTTGGACTATTTTCAAATTATTGCTTAAAATAACTTACGACAAGCAAATTATTTTTATAATTTGTCAGCTTCTATCATCTTGGCTGATGGCTTCATCTCGTGTCTCAAAATTTCCTTATTTTTTTCATCTTTATTCATGAATAGAAAGTCGTTTTTAACAAATTTCCGCTTCATCTTGTAACTCGCTTTGTTTATTTTCTCATTTTTTTCCCAACAATTTTCATTCTGTTCACATTAATGCTTTAAACTGAATTTTATTTTCCATACCTTCTTAAATTTTCGTGTGTTTAATGAGATTCAGTATTTTAGAAACAAAATTAACGGATTTCGTTTTTCAACGCACTAATTTCAGCATAAATTTCTGATTGCTTTTAGTTTAATTGTCCCTTCGTGACACTTACTCATCTTCTAACAATTACTTTGTAATTTCACTTATCATTTCTCTTTAATCCTTTCGACGACTAGATTCTCGTTTGTTTCAGCAATTTAAAAAAAAAATCAAAATAATGCTTACACGAATACGTTCAATATCACTTCTGCCTTCATAAAAGTTTCGATCGAGTCCGTGCGCGCCTACCAATCGATCAACTTGAAAAGTAGGCAGTAGTTTTCGACATTAATTTATCATAAATGTAAAAAGTTACCTGAATTATAATTATATTCTTTTCAACACGTATATATTTTGCTTTGAACTTCTGGTTATTTTTGTAAGAGTTTCTTTTTTATTTTAATTTTCATCAAACCTATCAATGATAGCCCCCAGGCTAGGCCGTTCTCAAGAACGTAAAATTTCAAAAAGGAGAACAGTCATAGCCGTCCCTTAAATATTTGACTGTTCTTATCTCTAAACAACTATTTCTATAACAAAATATATTATTAATTAAAGTTAGAATTCAACATTCTTCTCTCACTTTCCAATTTTTCGGAAAATTGGTATTTCTACTTCTCATACATTTCTATTCAATCATGTCAACTTTTTTGCACCAGACAAAATATATAATTAGGAATTTCTTTTAAGAGATTTAAAAGAATCATAAATTGAAATATATTGGTCGACCTTAGCTTAGCCGCGGACGTCGAGTGTAAAGCGATTTTGGTGTAAAGCGGTGATTCTAGAGTAGTTTCTAGATCGCGAGCGGTATGACGTTAATTATAGATACCCTTGAATATCATACCCTAAAATCTCCAGCTCAATGCGTTCATAACCCACTATCCAACTCACCATTTCGGCCTTTAGTTACTCCATGTTCTAAGGCCTTTTTCCCCAGTGATGATGGCCCTGCCAGTGTCTGTCCATTATCTTTTGGTCCCCAAGAAGCGCTATATATATCGATATAATCTGGCTTCAAACCAAACGCTCCAGCCTCAGTAATCCCAGTGACTTTACCATCCAACATTCTAACACCTCCAACCTTCACATCAGGAGCTAGGCCGACTCCACAAAAGTTGTTGTTTGCCTCGGCAGCTATCTCCCCTGAGCACTTTGTACCATGGTACTGGTCAAGTTCGTCTCTTGGTTGCGGGTCACCGTCGTTATCATTGAGGTCTTTACTAGCTGCAGGGTCAAAGTTCTTCTTAAGGTCTCTGTTAGTATGATCGAGTCCATCATCCATTACTGTAACCACAATTCCTTTACCAGTATAACCCATTTTCCAGACTTTCAAGATACCCATATCTCGTTCTGCAGGTATTCCGGGAACTTGGTTGGAACCTACGTTGTTGATGTACCACTGTTTAGGGAACATCGGATCATTGTAGTACTTTAATTCGGAATTACTTCCTTGCTTGTCGTTCTCTGATGACTCGAATAAATCTTCGTAATTTAGGTAATTGTCTCTTTTCTCGAGGTTTAATTCTCGTTGTTGTTCATGCCATTTAACATTAGGGTGTTCGTTTAACTTTGGGTATGGTATATCGCCTCGCTTATCATCTTGGGAATGATGTGACTTACGAACAAGCTGAAAATGTCCGGGTAAACTTCCTATTCTACCCCCATATTCAAACCCATGTAGTTCAGCAACCTCTCTAGCTAATGCTTCGTCATCTTGGTCCAGCTGTACAGCATAGTAATCCGTAAGATCTCCTTCGTGGTCCTGTTTCCCTCGAGCGTCTAAAACTTCTATAGATTGTACATAAGCAATCGAAATAAATACGATTGCTATAGCAAAGCGAAAGAGCTTCATAATAAGCTCTTCGACTTGTTAAGTCAAAACTAGAATAAAATCCCTTCTTAATGGAACAATTTCAGTTCGAGTAAAGCAGAAATTCGTGGTAGAAAATGGCTTCTTTAGCCAGAGTTTTGAATCGACGTGTTCTTCCCTGCTTACTGGACTGTGTCCGTGCCTATAATGTTGTTATACAGAAGAACATTTGAATAAGGTAATACGTCAAGCATTTGCATCTATTAAACTGGGGCTTCATCTCAGTCGGTCGCCCACTCATTCCATTCCGGTAATTCTAAACAAAATTTTAACAAATCTCTGAGAGCTTAGCTTAATATTTCACCTTCATCCAAAACACATCTGTTATGAGCGTTTTTCTATCTACATTATAGTGGCAGTTTTGTTGTTCTTTGAGGTTGAAATCAGTCTATGCATAATTTATGCGTTTCCAATAATGTTACGTTTCAAAGGTTTTTAATTAGCCTCTGAAATATGTTGCTATGTGACTATGAGATTTTCGTGTAAATTTCGCAGGAAAAGTGAGAATTTCTTGTGATATTACTATAAAACAACCCCATCAATCTATACTCGAAAGATCGTTAAATATAAGAGGACGATCATAAATCAACAAAAAGAATTACCTTACTTTTATACAAAGAACATGTTTTCAATTGGCTCTCTCATGCACGACATCAAATATGATCAAACGTTCTTGAATTCTTAATCATTTCATAAACAAATGAGTTCTATTATTTCATTAAAGATCGTATTTGAAACGGCTGAAGACATCTGAATAAATTTATTATTTCATAAGCAAATAACAAGGTGAATTGCAATTTACAAGCTCAGTATTACAGATGAATATATCTGTTTGTACAGATGGCGATCTCTCAGTCGCAACGTCATTGGTCTGACAAAAAAGAAGGGTTTCTGACATTAATAATGGTGTAAGATTATCCTTGCCCACTTTCTATTCTATTTGTTCAATTTTTGACTTCGGCGATATTCGATTTCAAATTGGCAATCGGTCCGATTTGGTGTAGAGTTTGATTAGCGCTCTTATTGCGATTTTGCGCGGCCGACCAGATTCGATTGACTGTCGGAGTAGAGGTTTCTTTCTTTGCACTTTGTATTCTCTTTTGTTGTGTATCTATGTTGATCAAAGTAGCGTTTTGACTTTTAATCAATTTGATATTCATCCGGTTATTTATTTATTTTTTTCTCGATTCTCGCTTGTGGGGTTGTCTGGCTTTAGTGTTCATTTGTTTTTTTTATTCGTTTGTTTATGAATTTGTTCGTTTGTTTGTTCGCTTGTTCGTTTGTTTGTTTGAACATCATATATACATATTATATACTTTGTAAACAAATTACAATTCACTGCACTGTTTTGTAACGGTGCGATGATTTGTAAATAAACACCATTATTATTTTTTCTGTCTGTTCGTTCGTCCGTCCGTCAGTTACTCTGCGTGCAGAGCCTCTTTTTTCCCCCGCCGAAAAAGCGAAGAGAAAGGTATTTTTCTCTTCGCTTTTTCGGCGTGGGATCGAGAAAAGTGGCTTTGCACGCAGAGTATCCGTCAGTCCGTCCATCCATCTGTTTGTCTATCTGTTCGTCCGTCCGTCCCTTTTCCTTCTCTTCTCTTCCCTGGTAGGCACGTACCTATAGCCTTGCATAACGCTGTATAGTATTTCCTAAAGCACTAAACGTTAATAATATCGTCGCGTCAATGAAAGGCAATCAAAGTGCACGTATTTAATCACCGATTCTCCACACGCCACACCCAGTATGACTAGTACACACTGAGCGCAATTACTCCACGCATGACATGCTGCTCTGCTCGCATTAAAGGGAGCCATTAAATATATAAACTACGATCATGAAGAGTTAGGAATTGATCATTAAAAAAGAGTGAAATGGAGAGGTATATCAGGTTTTCCATATGATCATCTCCCCAAAACAATTTCTTATAATTTCTTCCTCTTATAAAGAAGGATTTTCAGAGAAGGTTTCAAGACAAAAATATAGTAGATAACAAGAGACAACAACAACAAAAAATACAATGAAGAAAAAAGAAAAGAAAAGAAAAGAAAAGAAAAGAAAAGAAAAGAAAAGAAAAGAAAAGAAAGATAATTAAAGCAGAAAAAGATGAAGAAAAAGAAGAGGAAAAAGAAGAAAAAGGAGAAGATGATGTAGTAGAAGCAGAAGAGGAAGAAGAAGAAGGTCAAAGTTAATATCTCAATGTTTGATCAACAAATTAAACGATGCGTGCAGGGTAGTACAGCTTGATTGAAATTAAACGACATCTTTTAATAACGACATGGCGGTCGCTCCTGGGATAATTACACTTTATATTGCGAAGTCATTTGCACTTTTTATTTCCGGACAGAATATTAGACGAACTACCGAAAGTAGAAAAATTTGAAAAATGGTTATTTATTGTGAGACAACGAAACTGCACAGTTCGATATCTTGCTAAATTTAACAATGTTGAACGGTTGCCGAAATGTAGCAATATTTAATACGCTATCATCCATGTTTGATAAATTTAATAAATCCACATTGAATGAATTTATTTTGCCAATTGTTTATGCATGAACAGAATAATTACAAAATTTTACAGAGAGCAGGAGACCTTCTCCCCTCTGGAGGCCTCCACAAGCAAAAATAGCTTTGTTATAAATCGTCAATAAATATTCAACAAATATTCATATTGAAACATCAAACTTAATATATAATTTCCTACCGACCATAGTACGAGACTTTTGATTTTCAGGCGTCAACGCACAGATGTCAAAGAAAATACCGTTTAATATTGTTATATATTATTATTGCATGTGGAGTGGAGTTGTGTCGTGTGTTGTTGTGTAGTGTGATATGGTATAATGGTGTGTGGTATTGACGTGTAGTGTGGTGTCGTCGTGTCGTGCCGTGGTGTGATATGGTAGAATGCTGTTTGGTATTGATGTAGAGTGGTGTATTCATGTCGTGTGTTGTCGTGTCGTGTGGTGTTATGTGATATGGTAGAATGCTGTTTGGTATTGATGTAGAGTGGTGTCGTGTGGTGTGGTGTGATATATGGTAGAATACTGTTTGGTATTGATGTGGAGTGGTGTCGTGTGGTGTGGTGTGATATGGTAGAATGCTGTTTGGTATTGACGCAGAGTGGTGTATTCCTGTCGTGTGTTGTCGGGTCGTGTGGTGTTATGTGATATGGTAGGATATTGTGTGGTATTGCAGTGTAGAATGATATCGTCGTGAGTTGTCGTGTGGTGTAGTGTCATGTGATATGGTATAATGGTGTGTGGTATTGACGTGTAGTGGTGTCGTGTGTTGTCCGTGTGATATGGCAGGATGTTGTGTGGTATTGATGTAGAGTGGTGTCGTCGTGTCGTGTGGTGTTATGCGATATGACAAAGTGTTGTATGGTGTTGATGTGGAGTGGTGTCGTCGTGTGGTGTCGTGTGGTGTTATGTGATATGGCAAAGTGTTGTGTGGTGTTGATGTGCAGTGGTGTCGTGTCGTGTGGTGTGATATCATGGTATGATGTGGTGTGGTTCGGTGTGGTTCGGCGTTGTGTATAAAAATTGAAAACTAGGCAAATGAAGCAATCGGACTTCATTGAGTGATCGAAGCATGCAGCCTGCAATTTAATGATTAAGTTAATTTCACAATGTATTAATAATCTGGCGGAGAAAATTGTTAGTGATAATTATTTCAAAAGAAACTTTTGATATTTCAGTTGTCAGGAAAATATAGACGTAATTGACTCAAACGCGACTTTAAAGGCTGATTTACACGGTACGATTAGTCGCATGCGATTTGTAGTATACGACTAGTCGTGAGGTTCAAAACGTTCTAAAACTAGTCGTAGGACATTCTAAATCACGTTTTAGAGCGCGAGCGACTAGTTTTAGAAGGTACGACTAGTCGTATACTACAAATCGCATGCGACAAATCGCACCGTGTAAATCGGGCTTAAGTCAACCTATAAGGTGCAGTATTCTGAAGGTCCGCATAAACCAGTGAAAAAGCTAGAACGCAAATACATAAATACTAACAAATTTCATCCGACCATTGGAGATCTTCAACTGTACTTGACGAAATGACGCTCATTTGAATAAAACTACTGCTTATTTCTTATCATTATTGGAAGCCCACAATACCTTTCGGTCGTGAAATCTACATCCGGAATCCGGTATTCCCTGGCAACCTTTTTGAAATAGGTATAAACGTACGCCAATTGAATACATAAAACATAATGTCCAATTAATGTACAGAGCAGTAAGGAAATGAATGGTTTTATTTCGAACAGGTGCAATGGGGATGTTTTAGGATGTGGATAGCTTGCTTACTTCCCTTACTGTCTGCATTTCAGTCCATTTCCTGCCAGGACGTTGTCACCCATAATAGAATAGTACTGAACGTTGACAAGTATTAACTGAATAGATGCGCATGGAAATATCGATCAAATGGACCTGAATTGAAGCCGATGATCGATGTTTTACCTCCATGTCTAAACCAGAATCATTTTCGCACTGCTTTAGTTCACTAATTATGACTTTTTCAGAATTTTTAGGCCTCGATATCATTTGTAAAAATATATATTACGGTGAAAATATGATGAAATTCAAGTTGCCCGAGATACGAGCATGGAAAAATGTCCCCAATTTTTCTCTATTTCTGTTCGCACCTTCTGACACCAGCGCCAAAACAAGAGAAAATGCGAAAAGGATTGAAGAGAAAATGTATGGTGATATTTTTGTATACATTCAACCGCTTGATATCTCGGCTAATATTCTTTCAATTTCTGTCAAATTTTCACTACTATTCAATTTCCACTAGAACTCTCTGAAAATATTATTGAAACCCCAAAATTGAGAACAAAGTGATTTTGTGATCACTGATCAGGCCTTTCGAATTCCAGTCTCACGTGACAGCTATTCTACCCATGACGCATGTGGAATATGTAATAACAATGAGGGCACGCGAACCGTGAACACTTGTCTTTATTTTGCTTTTTATTTTCTGAGCTTTCTACTGCTTCAAATTCTCTGAAAAAGTAGGACTGAACTCAAATGCACTGAATTATCAAAATTCAAATGTTTTTAAATATATTCACTCGAAGGATGCATGTTAAAAAAAGTGTCAAAAAAGCACAAAGTGTACTGTTCACGGTTCGAGTGTCCTCACTGTAATTGAATAATATACATATTCAAATGACTTTGCATGGAGACGGGAACAATAATAATAAATAATAATAATAATAAATATCTATATAGCGCTTATACAATATGCTCTAAGCGCAGTAAATTAAAAAAAACCTAAAAATCAAAAGCTACTTTAAAAAGATAAAACGTTATTTCGCTTCAGGGATATTGCAATGCACACTCCGGCTTTCTTCTGGAGTTGTTTGGTTTATTTTTATTGAGAATTACTTTTTAGTGCCTTTTTTTGTATAATATTTTATCAAGATTTGATCTTTTACAATTTATAACAAATATATATTTATCAATTTTTTGATCAGTTATTCAGGAAAGCTCCGCCCACGAAGGAATTTATGCAAACTGAAATTGTATGTTTTAAAATGTTAAAGTGGCTGTACGAAATTATCAATTTTAATAACTTAAATATAACGTACAAACATAATCAAAGACCTATACTTTTAAACTTACACAAGACCTAAACACTGGGTGGAATTGCCATGCAATGTATTGAAACTGCACATGGCCGTAAATTAATCAGATAATACACGTTTTTGCTACTTTTCTGTGTGCGTTTTTTGTTTCTCTGTTTGTTTTTTGTTTTGTTTTCTTTTTTGCGTTCCGTGTGTTGGTGTTGATTTGAAGCCATCCTGATAATCGAGAACGATCGAGAACGATTTCAAGCGATCGAAAAAAAATCGATTATAGGGAAACCACCGTTTTTCGATTCTACGACCGTTTTCGATCCATATATGATCGCGATCGAAATCGTCCAAAAACGGTCGTATGATCGAAAAAATCCTCAAAATCGATTTTTTTCTCTCGATCGTTTGCGACCCGTTCTCGATGCTTTGCGATTAAATCAGTAAGTGGACACCAGGCTTAAAACTGTTATCAAGCATTTTCTAAAATGAAAATAATCACATCTTTCTTATACGTTTGACAGCGAAATCTCATGAATATTCATGTACAATTTATATGACGTTTTCAACAAAACATGTTCTTTCGTAAATCAAATATGAACGCTTTTTTCTGCATTTAAGCTATGAAAACCTTATACTAACTGTTTGACTGTTTTTTTATCTAACAGAGCAATATAATGAGCAGTTTTGGTTGTAGTAAAGTCTTTTTGCATCTGATGGCGTTTAATACTCTATTGAATGTACAGTCAGCATGGTGTTTGTTTTTTGACAACTAGACAAACTGAAATGGCCGCTCTCCGTGAAGGCTTAGCCGGGAGCTGCTCCAACCTCTACGAACTTCAGTGCTTACTTATCTGTTTTTCTCTCTGAAGTACAGCTTGTCTTTCTGCCCATTTTACTCTTGGATGCTTCTCAAGAACTCGCTTATATTCATGTGGATTCGACGATTCACTTTCGTCATTCTCTTGGCCTGTAATGAGAGACTTTTTCGCTTCTTCTCTACGAACAAACATAAAATGTCGTGGCAGTGAGCCTATTTTTCCTCCATAGTCATAGCCATAGCGTTTAGCAATGTCTTTAGCGATTTCTTCGTCCTCTGTGTCCAGTTCGACAGCCCAGGTGTTCGTGAGTTCGCTTTCTCCTTCTTCCAATGCAAAACAAGCGTTCAAGCTTACAAAAACAACACAAACTCCAAGCAAAACTGATAATAAAACTGCAAATTGCATCGTGTTAGTCTTAGTTTGATTGTATTACAGCGTTTTACATGAGTAAAATCCCTTGTTTCTTGTGTTCTATTTCAATGGTATTTTCAATGTCAAGATGTTCGATTAATGTATTCATCCAACTGACTCGATCTTACTGACAAGAACATTGAATCGGAATAATTGAATTACTAATTTGTGTATTTTGATTGGTTGTTGTTCGGGTGGCGAGTCTGTAACGGCGACTTAAATTGTTCGTATCTTTCAGTGTTCGTCTGGCTTTCAGTTTTACTTACAATATCTAATTTTATTGCTTTGGCTATTTTAACTTTGATGTCTCTGTTCTACATTTATTTTAGTTTGAGTCTTTTTTGTTATAATTTTTCATAAAGGTTATGCATTTATTGTTTCTTCAGTCTCTTCTCTCAGCCCTCTTCTCTCAGTCTCTTCTCTTCTCTTCCCTTCTCTTCTCTTCTCTTCTCTTCTCTTCTCTTCTCTTCTCTTCTCTTCTCTTCTCTTCTCTTCTCTTCTCTTCTCTTCTCTTCTCTTCTCTTCTCTTCTCTTCTCTTCTCTTCTCTTCTCTTCTCTTCTCTTCTCTTCTCTTCTCTTCTCTTCTCTTCTCTTCTCTTCTCTTCTCTTCTCTTCTCTTCTCTTCTCTTTTCTTCTCTTCTCTTTTTTTCTTCTCTTCACTTTCTGCCGATTGCTGATTTTAAAAAGCGGGTTTTTGCCACAACATAACTATATAGTTTATTTCTGTTTTGTTCTGTATGTTTTCTTCGTAATTACTTTTTCAATAGGGCTGCGCGGCCATGACGTCACGGGAAAAGACCCCCTACCGTGACTCAGACAAACTTGTGACCTTGTTACTAAAGAAATGTATGGGTGGAATTAGCATGCCGTTTCTAAATGAGCTCTAAAAAGGTTGTTTTTTAACAGAAAATGACGGAGTTGCTGGTTGTCAGCTAGAGGGAGACCCAAATAATTATACTGTCGATCAATTGAAACGCTGGTTAAAATGTAGAGAACAAAATCTCTCATGAAAACGGCCCGATCTTGTCGAGCGCGTTCGTGATTGTATAGCGTCAGAAAACCATCGAATTCTTGACCCAAGTATTGATGGTGTAAAATGGCTCGATCTTAAAATTCAGAAAGAAACAAGAAAAGATGATTCTAGCAAACTTACGTCTTCAAGCTGTTCAAGTAAAGTTCCAAATATACTGAATTCTGGCTGGAAATCATAGCCATCTTACCATAAACCGGCGCCGATTAACTACGGTTACATATACTATATGCAGTAGAATCACTTCCATCGTATCCTGATTATAAGATTTATTTGAACTCAGAAACATTTTCTAAAATAGAAGAAGTAGAAATACTTGGACATGTGACAGACAAGCTGATCAAGAATGGACGAAAATATGTAGACTCTGGATTTGTACACGACGTCTCGGATAACGCCTCGGATAACAAGAACGAAGATTATTATTTTGTTCGCGCTCACGTTTGGCATTCTATGGAAACTGATTTGCCACACAATGTTGTAATAACATTATCAGTCCATACTGGTGCATCCTGTGCATCCATGTCAAGGCCTTGTTTCTTAGCATTTAAAGTCTATTCTTTTTGCAAATATTTTTGTGAATACATAAAAGTTTGATAATAATCCATGCAGATATGCATTATAGAAACTTTATATTCATAATAATATTTATATTTTTTTCCATTTCCCTTTCTCTCTGTTCCAGTTTATAAAATAATGAAGCATTTTATTAAAGAAAAACATGCAGCACATGTAGCACTCTTGCTATTGCACAAATTGCTATTTCGATGCTTTGTATATATGTAGACTTGCAATAAAAAATTAAGAATTGTTCATTTCATGTTTTGTACATTAAGTAACAAACAAAAAAGGTATATTCTCCACGGTAATACCGCCGTAAAATGCTTACGAGAGCAAGCCCTTATCCATTTGTTACAACGCTCGAGGTTTGCGAAGGCTTGAGAAACGTACGGTATGAAAACGTTTTGTCCTAATTTCACCATTTCTTGTAAAGATTTCGGCAATCTATTTGGATATCTTGAATCGCTTCTACATTGCCCCCAACAGCAATGTTTTGTGCTAACCATATTGTACGTATCAAACGCGAAATTAAAGAAAAATAGCGACCGTATCAGTATTCTTCCATACATTTATTCAGAGAGTTGACCTCAATGTTGTCTGAGTCAGACGGGGGGTCTAATGGCGTGACATTTATTTTTAGAACGGCCGCGCAGCCCTGTTCCATAACTCCCTTTTGTAACGGAATGGGCTCCCTGTGTATGTTTACTGTAGTACGCATGCAACAACAACAACAACACTTTATTCACTCTAAAGATTACATTACATTTTACAAATAATTTATATTAATCTGTTAAGTTAAAACTGGAAAAAAAGAATAAATAATTTAATTTAGAGTCTGGAGTCTGAGTTAATGCGTGTATTGCTAGATCAAAGCACATGGTCTCAAGGTCAGCCATGTTGTCAGGCCATGATCAGCTGTTAGTTAAATAAAGAGTTAAGTACCCACAATACCTTTACACCTTTTAGTGCTAAGTGAACATAACGATTGGTTTTTATTTTATGTTTTTTTAATATTTTTTCGTCTGATGAACCTTTTACGTATTTGTTTATTTATTCCATTTCTTGAGCGCCACTTATTTCACTGAAAGAGTACTAAAATGTTTTTAGCAGCAGTATGTTGAGCTTTGAATCCCCAATGCAGGGGCGGCGGAACTTGGGGGGGGGGGGGGGGGGGGGGGGAGCACGGGCCACCACACAAAATATTGTGGGGGGCTCGGCCCCCCCACAAAATATTGGTTAAAAGACATTAATGCATTAGTTTACACAGTTTAAAAAAAAAATTGTTTTGTGATTTTGGGGTGGGGGAGGGGTGGGGGCTTATAGTGCCCCCCCCCCCCCCCCCCCCCATGGCTGTTATTGTTCCGCCGCCCCTGCAATGAACTAACGTACCTTCAATAATATAAAACTCCCCCTAAGAAGGGCCCAGATGGTGATAGTGATAATGTGGTGTGGTGATAATGATGATGATTTTTGTGGTAGAGAAACATCCGACACAAATTTCAATCTATGCCTTAATTAAGGACGGATCCAGAGATGTTGAAAGAAGGTGGTGCATGCACCTTATAGCTGGATTCCAGTCAGGTTGACTCAGTTTAAAAAATGTTCTATGAAAATATAATATGAGTCCCAAGGAGGGATTTCCTTTGACCCCTGGATACCCCCTAGATCTACCCCTGTGAATTAATAAAATAGTTCTTTTTTTATTTGCAGGCAATTTTATCCTTTGTCATAAATAATGCTATCATTCTCCGCATGGTTTTGTTACATCTAAATCATTTTGAGTTTCCTGCTGGAACCAAAGGAGAGGGAATGGAGCGAAACTCTTCTTTCTTCCCCATTCCCCTCTTCTCTCTACAACAGGAAACCCGGCGTGACCCTGGAAGACGGAGGCTTTACAGAGGAGTGAGCACAGGAACCCCATACAAGATTTGATAGTTGACGGTAAAGTTAAAAAAATGGAGTAGATGAATGTTTAATGAAATAAAGTGTTGTTTATGCGTACTTTGATGTTAATAAATGGTTTTAAAATCAAAGGACACACAAACAGCATATTATTTTATTCAAATTAAACCTTGCTGCGCTAAAAACCTGAGAAAATTTGCAATATGATAATTTGATATGTAACACCGGCAGCCATTTTGAATCAAGAGTATCAAATACAATGAAATACTAACCAAATATATACCAAATATAACACCGCGGTCAAACGTCTGCGCATGCCCGAAAAAATATAAGAAATGCCGATCAAACGATCTCGTACCCAGTGCTTTCTGCGTAGGGATTTATAAAAAAAGCTACGAAAGAGAAAACTTTCATCGTTGTTTTCTCAAAATGTAAACAGAATTGAGTGTAAACTTAGGGTACAAAGAAAATTTAACTAAGAGTTCATACACAAAAAAATAAGCCTAAATATTCACACAATTTCTTATTAATTGACTTAAAAGTCAATTGCCAAACGATCTGATTGTTTACAAATGCAAATGTCACGTATGCGCTGACGTTTGACCGCGGTGCTACCAAATATATATAATGTTACACTATAACCCAGACCTTCTCTTTCCGTTGGGAAGCATGAGCTGAGAAGAGTCTGGATTCTAGAATGATAAGTTGTCAAACATATGCAGGCACCGCGGTCAAACGTCAGCGCATCCGTGTCATTTGCAATATTGTAAACAATCTGATCGTTTGGCAATTGACTAAGTCAAGAAATTGCGTGAATATTTAGGATTAATTTTTTCTACATGAACTTGGTGTAAAATTATCTTTGTACCCTAAGTTTTTCAATTTTCCAATTCTGTTTACATATTGAGAAAAAAAAAACGCGGCGAAAGTTTTCTATTTCGTAGCTTTCTTTAAAAATCCTTACGCAGAAAGCACTGGGTACGAAATCGTTTGATCGTCATTCCTTATATTTTACGGGTATGCGCAGACGTTTGACCGCGGTGATATGAGCATAGAACCTTGCTACATGAACATTGGAATTGACTGCTACACAAATTTACTGGTCGACCAACTTTTTTGTCAAAATTCTACTTCTTATAGCATCTATAAGACCCCTCGGTATTGACACACACTGTTGTTGGCGGAGCACATGGGTTGTTAAGGCACTCGTCAATATCTACAACAAAGTAAAATGAGCAAATGAATGAATAAAGAAGAAAGACGTGAATAGGCGATCTGCATGATGACGTCATATACTACCAATACCAGAATGCTTTGCCGGCTTTCTTTTTGTATCACAATTAGTGGAAATTGTTTTACTAATCTCCACAGCGATTAAAAATTTGAATATGAAAGAGAATTAGCAAAGAATGCTGTTCTTGGAAGTAAAATGACGCCATAATGTTAAATTGCCTATTATAGACGAACGAACGAAATGAATGAACAAATGAACGTAACGAGGCAACCGGAATAATATGATAACTGAATGAATGAATCAACGAATAAATATTGGATAAATGAATGAACAGATGGATTGATGAAATGCTAACTAGATGAGCAAAAGATTAAATGAATCAATGAAGGAATGAAGTAGGGAACGAATTATAATGGAAGGAACAAACGAACGAACTATCGAACGAACGAGCAAAAGAATGAATAAATAAATGAATGAATGAATGAATGAACCAATGAATAAATCAATCAATGAATCAATAAATGAATGAATGAATGAGTGAATGCATAAATGGATGAATGAATGAATGAATGAATGAATGAATGAATGAATGGATGGATGAATGAATGAATGAATGAATGAATGAATGAATGAATGAATGAATGAATGAATGAATGAATGGATGAATGAATGAATGAATGAATGAATGAATGAATGAATGAATGAATGAATGAATGAATGAATGAATGAATGAATGAATGAATGAATGAGTGAATGGATTAGTTATCGAGTTTGGTTCGTTTACCATTGCAAGTAACACCATCCCCGTTGTAACCATTTAGACAAGTACAAGAGTACGAGCCCACACTGTTAAGACACGAGGCCTTAGGAGAACAATTGTCCATATTAAGTTCACATTCATTGATATCTGTAAAAGTAAACAGATCATCCTTTATAATATTATAAGCTTGATAAAAAGAATTCAATATTTTTATGCTCACATTACAGGGACAGCTGAGTCACTAAACGGCCGTGGAGTCTACGCAAGCTCGAGCTCAAACCGGAGTTCTAAAGAGAACCTTTCGACACCTAAAGAAAAAGTCAATGCGGAGTGCTATGGTTTTGATACAAAATTTAAACAGCATTTAAAATAGTGGTTACTTTAGACTTCTTCGCAGTCGTTTTCGTCTCCTGATCTCTCCTGTGCCGGGTTAATTCTGGCTGATCTGAACGCATCGTATAGCGATACTTTATGTTTATAAACAAATAAATTGTTATGCCAACCAGAACTACAATAAACTCTATTTAAAAATGGCCAATCACTGTCTGGTTAGCACATGAACAAAGGATTACGTCGGCTCAAGTATCGCTATAGCGGAATAGGACCATATAGCCAAAAACCATTATGGTTACATATAATGGAGCCAAGGGTTATAAAAGGGTAATGGACTTTTGCTTTGCAAGTGGGTGCAGTGCAAAAGCTGTGTCTGTGACCTTGGGTCATTTGGGTCTTCCATTAAAACCTGACTCGGCTTTGGGGACATTTCAATAATCGCCAATATCTCTCTCAGAGATCATAGTATTACTTATGTTAAATTTGTTATTTGCAGTGTTAGTGTTAGCTTTAACACGGGCATTCTTGGTATCGCCACGCAATCCTTTGTGGGGAGAGAAGCGATAGCGTGTCGACACTAAGAATGCCTGTCAATAGCACAGGCAGCACAAGCTCGTTATCTGTCAATATTTATAAAAATTATTGCATTGTTAAACATAAAACAGAATACAATTTAAGGTCATTTCTCAATATATACAAATAAAGCCTCTTTTTAATTTTTCCCCTCCCCATACTAAAAATAACATTATTGACAGATAATGAGCTTGGGGTGCCTGTGTTCGTAGAGGCTGTGTTGGTCTCTGACCTGTGCATTTTTGTCCATTCCAATAATAACCTCCTGAGCAATAACACGAAAAAGAACCCAAAGAATTAAGACACAGGGTGCAAAGATTGGGGTCTAAGCATTCATCGATATCTGAAGTGAAACACAACAAAGCTTTTGGATTCATTTTCCGCATTATTGAGCTCATTTGTGGCTTCCTAGTGTTGGTATAAGGACAGGAAGTCCAAAGTACTTGAATTTGATTTAAGAATATTAGGAGCATGCTTATCATCTGTATCTATAAGCATTTTTAAAATTATCTGACGAAAACACAACAAAGCTTTTGGATTTATTTTTCGCATTATTGATCTAATTTTTAGGCTTCCTGTGTTGGTACTGAAACAGGAAGTCCAAAGTGCTTGAAGTTGTTTTAAATTTGTTTTAAGAGCATTAGGAGCATGCTTTCATCAGGATCTAAGCATTCTTAAAAAAAATGATATCCGACAAACACAACAAAGCTATTGAATTCGTCTTTTGCATTATCCATTATTGATCTCGTATTGGGCTTCCTGTGTCGATATTAACATAGGAAGCCCAAATTACCTTCTTGCACTAGTTCCAAAAGGGTGAACTACAAAGAGATATTTGGTCTTACCGTCACATTTATCCTCATTTTTCTTGAAACCGGTACTGCAGTTACAGATGAAGGAGCCAATTGTGTTGATGCAGTATGTAGAAGGACTACTGCACGTGTGAACACCAGTCGCGCACTCGTCAGTATCTTGAATAGATAAACAGCAAATTAGGAAAACAAAGTAGTTGCAAATGAAAGAGGGGACTTTCATGAGAGAGACAAAGACAAAAAAATAGAAGGAATTGAGAATATATATCTAATACAAATGGTCTAAATTAAAATCTTTAATTTGACCAGGCGCGGATTGTTTTCAGGAGTGGGTGCACTATCTTCAGGAGGGGGAGCACTACCCAGTAACCATGAAATACTGAGAATACTTTTTCGAAAATATTTAAGAATAAAAAGGCGAGAAATCCTTTCAGTAGAGAGTGCACTATCTTCAGGGGGGGGGGGGGGGGGGGGGGGGGAGGTGCACTACCCAGTAACCATGAAATTCTGAGGATACTTTGGGATTTTTTTTAAGAATACAAAGGCGAGAAATCCTTTCAGGAGGGGGTGCGAACCTCCTGGCCCCCACCCCTAGATACATCACTGTGAACAAAGGCGAGTAGGAACGTTTTCATCGTTAAATATTCGTATATTAATTTCACTTTATCGCCCCATCAAAAAACCTTTTCCGTCCCTTCCCCCTTCTTCACTGCCTACAATGGTTAATAATTTATTGATATATCCAAAAAACTATGATTTGGTTATTAAATGTTTTTACAATTTTGCGCAGAAGAAATCCGCGTGAAAAATTACATGTTATAACAGATACATTCTCGAATGAAAATATTATCAAACTTCTAGAAAAATTAAGAAACAAATATTCAAGCCATCAGACAGCTTGCAACTGACATGTACCTTGGCATGTGTTTGTTACTGGGTCGTACGTATAACCAGTGGGACAAACACAAGTGAATGACCCCAGTGTGTTCTTACAAGTGGAGTTTGTCGGGCAGAAGTTTGGCTTTGTGATGCATTCATTGATGTCTGAAATGATAAAGGAAAAAGTCGGTATCCCATATCAACTTTTAATCAATTAGCTTTAAACTAATTAATAATTAATTAATCAATAATATTGTTCATTCAAACACTATAGCTCATTCGTTCGCTCGTTCCTTCGAAGAATAAAGTCCATTCATTCGTTGATCTATTTATTAATTCGTTAATATTTCATTCATTCACTCATCCATTCCTTTATTCCTTCATTCCTTCCTTCCTTCCTTCATTTATTCATTCATTCGTTCATTCATTCGTTCATTCATTCGTTCATTCATTGATTCATTTATTGATTCATTCATTCATTCATTCTTTCGATCGCTTGTTCGATAGTTCATTCGTTCGTTCGTTCGTTCATTCCTTCTTTCCTTGGGTCTTCCTTCCTTCCTTCCTTCATTCATTCATTTATTGATTCATTTATTGATTGATTCATTCATTCTTTCGATCGCTTGTTCGATAGTTCATTCGTTCGTTCGTTCGTTCATTCCTTGGGTCTTCCTTCCTTCCTTCCTTCATTCATTCATTCATTCATTCATTCATTCATTCATTCATTCATTCATTCATTCATTCATTCATTCATTCATTCATTCATTTATTCATTCATTCGTTCATTCATTCGTTCATTCATTCGTTCATTCATTTATTGATTCATTTATTGATTGATTGATTGATTCATTCATTCTTTTGATCGCTTGTTCGATAGTTCATTCGTTCGTTCGTTCGTTCATTCCTTCTTTCCTTGGGTCTTCCTTCCTTCCTTCCTTCATTCATTCATTCATTCATTCATTCATTCATTCATTCATTCATTCATTCATTCATTCATTCATTCATTCATTCATTCATTCATTCATTCATTCATTCATTCATTCATTCATTCATTCATTCATTCATTCCTTCCTTCATTCATTCATTTAAACAGTGTTTAAACCGGCATTCATGCATCCACTCGTTCCTTCCTCTGTTCATTCGAACACTGATTGATTTATTTCTTGCTTGCTTGCTTGATTGATTGATTTATTGATTGATTTGTTCATATTTATTGCGTTCATTGGTTCATTTATTCATCGGTCTAATAGTACCTGTACAGTTAAATCCATTTCCCTCGAAGCCGGATTTACAAGCACATATGTACGACCCTTCAGTGTTCTTGCAATTTGCATTCACTGAACAATCATTCTCTGAATGGCATTCATCTGTGTCTGTAAAGAGAGCAATATTCATATAGATAAGATAGAAGAGAAGAGAAGAGAAGAGAAGAGAAGAGAAGAGAAGAGAAGAGAAGAGAAGAGAAGAGAAGAGAAGAGAAGAGAAGAGAAGAGAAGAGAAGAGAACGCATGAGACCAATATCACGTTCTCTTAGCATTTTTAAATTTAACATTTATCATAACTTATACTGTTTGTCATTATCAAATATTATCATCAAAAATAACAAAACTAAAATCCATCAAGGGTTTTTCAATTCTGTTTTAGTTGAGTTAACAAAGATCGAAACCAGGGACTGAGTACTGGGCTTCCTTTGTTAAAATTGACCGTCTGTATAAACGTGACCTAGGAGATCTGGGTGTATCAAAACAAGATGGCGGAAGGGAAGGGTGACAATGACTTTTCGCGATGGATGGAAAACCTTCCCAACGAAAAACAACTTTGCTTCCTCAAAGACTTGGTCATTCCCGGCTCCCACGACTCAGGAACATTTTTCCTTGATCAAGACCTTGAAATAGGACCAGATGAGCCAGCAACTATTCAAAATCTTGTCACAGTTTTCGGGAAAATTGCAAAGTCAGTTCTTTACAACTGGTCAGTCACTCAATCGCAAAACATCTATCAACAACTCAAGGCTGGAATCCGCTATCTAGACTTACGAGTTGCTTATAGAGACATTGACAACGAATTTCGTGTAGTTCATGGACTCTATGGCTGTCCTGTTGCAGAAATTCTCGAAGATATTCAAAAATTTAACGAAGAACACCCAAAGGAAGTCGTAATTCTCGACTTCAACCATTTTTACAACATGGATTGTGAATCTCATCAAAGATTGGCCGATTCTTTAGTAGGTGCATTCGGCGAATCTATGCGAATTCCTAGTAAAGATGGCTTGGATTTTACTCTCCAAGATTTATGGGCCAATGACGAGAAAGTCATTATTTTTTATCACGAGCCGGAAGTCGTTGAATGCTATCCTTGTTTTTGGTCGCCTAAGTTCATCACATCACCTTGGGCAAACGTCGACGACCGCAAAGCTCTTTTGAAATTCCTAGATATGAAGTGTCAAACTTCTGAGCAGCCCTATGACAGTTTTCACGTTACTCAGTGTGTTTTAACTCCCCAAACATCGACGATTATGAGCAATTTGACAGGATCGTTGAAACATCATTTGGCTTTGAGATGTAATAGCCATACAACCGGCTGGCTCAAGGCGTTGTGTGGTAGCAAAGTCCATAAATTTAATATAGTTGTAGCTGATTTTGTTGAGCATGGGGAGTTTATCTCAACGGTTGTTAGTATGAACTATTTTTATTAATCAGTTTTAGCATAGTAATATTCAATAACTAGAGTACACACACCAAAAGTGTGCAACATAAATACCACTAAATAGTGCTATTTTATGCTAATTCTATTGTTTTCTCTTGTGTAAATAGTGGTATTTATTGCTAAAAAGTGACAATTGTTGCACACATTTAGAGTTTGCACTCTATTATTGAATAACTATGGTTTTACTTTCAGTATTAATGGTAGATTATTTATATAAGTTATCTTAAATCTTAATATATACTTGAATGAGTGTGTTAGATAATGTACCACAAATTACTATGTAAACACTAAATAACATCGACACAGAAATAAAATATTAATTTGTTATTATTATTATTACATTCATCTTAGGAGGCTTTCAATTATCAGCCAATGGGGGGGGAGGGGTAGGCATTAGGCTTACTCCTCTGTTTTATGCAATATCAGCACTAACAATTCTAAAGTGATCACACCGTTGGATCTCTGGAAGATTAGCTTTGGCTAAAGGGACTTCTGACGTTAAATATGGTTACTTTACTTTGTCAAAATAACTGTCTTGTTATGTGACTCTACCCTTTCCCACTGCATGGCTTTCCAAATTAGAATGTAACCTATCCCACGTGACAATATAAATAGAAAGCCTCTTAAATGAGCAATGTAGTAGAGGTATGAATGCTATTTTTGTTAGTAAAATGCAATAATTAACTATAATTATAAAATTCATAAATAATTAATGAACCCAGAACAATAGAAAATCACAACCGTGAAGGCATCTGTATATCTTATACAGAAATCGTCCTGATTTGCATAAGGTTTAGCTTGAAATATTCCTTGGACAAATTAAATCTAAAAATATTAATCTAGAATAGCTGCATTAATCTAGGCATTTTATAAGTAATATACAATATTCACTTCCGATCTGTATGTAATATAAAATGTCTCACCTTCGGCTCGACATTGTATATTCCATACAGATCGGCCGCTCATATTGTATATATTACATATAGAATATAAAGTTGTTGTACATGTAGGCATAGGAGGGAGCATGGTCGAGTGGTCACAGCTTTGCATGGTCTTTCAATCTGGCAATCCTAGGTTTGATTCCCACTCTGGCCACAGAAATTGTATTTGCCTGGGTTCTGAATTTGTCAAAATATAATTTCTGAACCACCAGGATAATAATCAGATCAGAAGATCAAAAGCCTGATGATGGACTAGTACTCTGAAGTCTTGTAAATTATTAAATTACTATATGGAAGAAAGAGAATGAACTTTCCTTGAAGTTATAAAGTAGATTTTCATAAACAATGGATTGATCAATGAGCATGTACAAGAATCCTACAAGTAGCTCTCTCTTTGTAAATAGTTAATAGATAATCACTGAGGCACACAGCATTCGTGGGTATAATGCAGGCAGCTGAGGTCGCAGCCCGAAGCTGCCTGCATTATACCCACAAATGCTGTGTGACGAAGTGATTATCTAGTATAATTATTGTTCTTATCGTTGTCTTATTCGTTTTCGTTATATTGACTGCTAGGTGGAACTCGCTGCATTATTAAAAATAATGCTTTTAGCTAGAAGCATTATATTTGATAATGCAGTTTGCTGTTTGAGTTGAAGTGTGACCTATGCATTCGTTGGGATAATGCTGAGTAAAAACAATGGGTTGTAATGAGAACAGTGATTATAATCTGGCTAAAGCTGTATGTTAACCTAGATACAATATATTTATTTTGATATCATACAATATATCAGTATGAATAATAATAAAGTTCAAGAACTGTATTTTATTAATTTACTGCTGTAAAAAAGATACGCTGAATATTAGTTTCTAATTCTGAAATGCCTGTATATGGCCAAAAAACTGATTATAGCTTTAACCACATGTAGCTCAAACTAAACTTGTGTGTAAAACACATTGATACGTCTCTCCGATTTAGCTGTTAATCTTAGCCTAAAGAACCTATCATAATTTAAATAAAATGGCAATAAACCTAATTATACCAATGAAGTAGTAAAGAAAGTTTGGTAAGTTTTGTAGAAGGTATCATCATTATCATCGCATCCGCCTCGTTACAACAGATCCATTTCGCTATTATTCCCATCACCAGGGCCAGTCGATGCCATAGCAACCACGTGGCATCAATCATCATAACCATCACCACTATCATCATCATCAATATCTCCAACATCAATATCGCCATCATAAACACCAACATTTTCGTCAATGACATCGGCGGTCAGTTGTTATTATCATTAGTGTTATCATCATTATCAACATCACGATTATCATCATCACTGACCATAGTCTATCATGGTCAACCATTATCATCAACATCACCGCCGTCAACAACACCTGACCATATCGGTGGCATCATTATCACGATCATCGATCACTACCAATGCAAGTACGACATACACGCATCATTCCATTTTGGTTACCAAGCAGTTTTGTTTGACTTTAAACACAATTTAAGCTAGCAACACAACTAACCTTGACAAGTCGCCACATCTGTTAAAGCGTAGCCGTTATTGCAGCTGCATTGATAAGATCCTAGTGTATTAATGCAAGATGCATGGGCCGAGCACGGCATGGTCCGGCACTCATTTAAATCTGAAAATGAGGCACAGCTAAAAATTAAGCATTAGCAACAAGAATACTCTGGGTCAATTGCACATGTATAGTTATTAGGATTTCTTAATTTATGTGGAGACGGTGTGTTTATATAGCACTCGAAGACTTTGCAGCCTAGAATTGTTTCAACAGTTAAAAAAGACTGGATCTGGTTATGCTGACCCATCTTTGAAAATTGTTTTTCAATTTGTGCGCGCTTTAAATTAATATTGTGGACTTCATACCTGCGCAATGGAAGCCATCGCCATGAAATCCAGTATTGCAGGAACACGAAAAAGACCCCAAAGTGTTGGTACACTGGGCATTTCGAGAGCAGATTCCTTCAGTTTCACATTCGTTGACATCTATAGATGTTGCAAATTAAACAAAGGTATCCAATTTATTCTCGATCTATAGACAAATAATTCTGCAAATCAGGATTTAAGATCCTAGCTTCACGGTAGGGATTTTCCAATTGTTCTAGAGTCATGAATTATATTAATGGATTTGTTAATTTAACAAATATCATTAATATTACAGTGAGGACCGCTCGAACCGTGAACACTTTGTGCTTTTCTGACACTTTTGTAAGCATGCATCCTTCCAGTGAATCTTTGTGAAAACATTTGAATTTTGATAAATCAGTACATTTGAGTTCAGTCCTACGTTTTCAGAGAATTCGAAGCAGTAGAAAGCTCAGAAAATAAATAAGCTAAATAAAGACAAGTGTTCGCGGTTCGAGTGCCCTCACTGTAAGATTAACGTGTACATCATACCGCTTTCACAATATTTCCCTTTGAAATACTTTGTACATTGACACTTGAAACGGTCTTGACCAAAACCGACCTTGCAGGAACCATTGTTCAGACAAACCACACCTGCACAGCTATCCTAAAAATAAACAATAATTTCTTAGTTAAAAGTGACAAAGTTAAAGTTGTTAAAAAAATTTATTGTGAAGAGCAAACTCTGCCCTAGAAAATTGATTTACGGGCCAGAAAAAATCAATTAGCTTTATATATATATAACGGTTAGTCGCGTCACAACGAATTTTCTGTAAATACCGATGTAGTTGAGCTTTCCAGCTACTTTCCCAATTTATGAAACATGAAGAAGTTACGAAAGGTTATAGATTAAATTCCGATATATTATCGATTTTTTCTTACCTCGATTCCCCTGTAAGAAAATCCTTGTTTATGAACGAAGTCTAGAGGGTGGTGATATCTATTACCGCTATTTAGCTCGCATGTTACCATATTTGGCCTTTCCGAGGTGGGTCCAGTATTATAAGAGGTGCAGTCTTCATGAAGATAGCATTTCAAGCGACATATTTGGTCGGTTGGTACGGTGTGTTTGCTAATCACGTGGTTTACTAGTACTTTGTTGCCTTGGGAATCGTTGAAGTGGATGTGACGACATTCTGATGCTGAATGACAAGAATCGGAACGAGAAAACAACGAGAAATCATCAGAGAAGTTGATGGGTTATCATATAAAATAAAATACGTAATTAAATAATAAAACACAAACATATATCAACCTATCATGATTCACTCGTCTTCTGCGCGCCTAGTTTATAAGGCCTCAACCAGTCATGAGATTGGTAATTAACTACGAAAAATAAAGTTTACGAAGATGAATTGAAAAAGATCGAGAAAGGTTAAGGAAAAGAAGAATCCAGCCAAAGATCTGACTGAAAAACGGAAAAAGACGATGGAGACGAAGATAAAAAAAGAACTTTAGTTGACTGAGTTAGAAGAACGCGAAAGAAGAAGAAGAAGTTAAAAGAACTGGAAAGAAGAAGAAGTTAGAAGAACTGGACTGAAAGAAAAAACAAGAAGACGTTATAGAAGAACTGGAAAGAAGTGAAGAAAGAGGAAGAATTAGAACTAGCAGTAGTATATAGAAACCGAGCAAACAAGAAAGAAGGCGATCTACATATGATGCCAAATTGCATAGACAAAGAAGAAGACCCGCCGCAGGGATCGAAGTGGTACGACAAGGTCGTTACGTTAGAAGACTAAGAAACAAGACAGAAAAAAAATATATAAAAAACACTAGTAAAAAGGTTTTTTTACTACTTTCATCACCTAAAAAATGCATACCTAGTAAATTGTCACAACACAATTTTACTGATAGTTTAATACCTGCATTCTGTTTCGTTACTTTAATTAGATTTCAAAGGTTCAAAGTATTTGTTCATCAAATTAAGTGCAGAATAATTGCTTCGAGTAATTTCTGTTTCTTTCTTTTTTTTTTGTTTGTTTTGTTAATTCTCAATAAATACGCATTTACCGAATATAGTGCAAACAAAAATTTGATGCGAAACATTGCACTCAAATCGAAGAAAAAACAGAACACAAAAAACATATTTCTTGTGCATGCAGCTGAAAAGAATTACATAATTTAGACAGGGTTTAAAAAGTTTCTCTGCGCCGAGGGATTCAAAAATTTTCAGTCTTCAATACCCGAAATCTGACGAGTCTTAAATTAATACTAGCTACAGTTCTGAAAATTTATATCCTTACTTTTTAGAAGAGGAACGTTAACTTACAATTACAAAGAAAAAATATATATATGATATTAAAGAGCTCTACGAATACTTACACGTCTTGCGTATGAAGACCACACTAAACACGACCAGTGAAAGTGTTGGCAAACGACGTCCCATTTTTGACAAATATTTTACCAAAAGCAGATGTCGAGACAAATGTAACCTCAAAAAGTTCCAAAAATTATGTCTGTTCAGAGGAATACTCTAGGCAGTTGTGATCATTTTTTTAGTCAGAGTTATGAAAATAAGTTAAGACTACTTCGCATGGGGCATGACTAAATGCTTTTGAATTCTTTATTTGTTTAAATGCGGCGGTTGTGATTTGTGGAGTACCCAGCACGAGGAATGAAGTCGGTATAATTTTGAGGAAAAAAATCATGCAAACTCTGATGAAGACGAGAAAAGATAGGAAAGTGATAAAAACAGAAACTTTGATCTTTCAAAGGGGAAAGATCGTCGAAGATGAGTGATCTATGAATTCACAATAGGCAACACTTTGGTTAATCTTAGCAGGGCAAAATAGAATCGAAAAATACAAACGAAGTTGTATGGTACTTTGCAGCCCCAAGCGTGCAACCGTTGCCACCATTTAAGAACAAAAGATAGAATTAAATTAAACTCAACTGAAAAGGTCGATTTGCGTCACAATAAAAACAAATAAATAAATTACTCCGCATTGGGACATGCATATTATTCGTTTTCAAGTGACGTCATCAAAAGTATGACAAGTTCACTTTTAATCAAATTGAAACATACACACGATTATTAAAAGACTTTGTAGAAATATGGGTCCAAAAATGTTCTTCATTTTCGAGATATTTAGGTAAAAATTGTGTCACGCAACGCTATCGCGTAATTCGAATCGAAGGATAAATATCGCGATAAATTCATCTTTGTTATGATACTTTGTCTCAAATAGACTCCTGGAGATTCAATTCAACTACACAATTCAAAAGCTTGGTCTAAAATACTGAATTTGCCTTATTTTGAGACCACTAAAGTTCTATCCGCCATGTTGGATGATACAAGTCATCATCCAACATGACGCCATACATTTTTACCAAATAACAATAATCTTTGATCGTCAATAGTTCGGTAACTATTTGGTCTAGAAGCTTCAAATTTGGCAGAATTACATTGTTTTGAATGCTCTCAAAGGATATAAATGTAGTTTTTCAGTAAGATTTAAAATAAAACATTTTGCCTGAATTATCACGTGGTTGCAAACGAAGAATATATAGTTACTCAACTTTTATACTTCGGTCCCCCACAAAACACGAGTTTTTAACTTTTGGGTTGCGTAGCAACAATACAAGTGTGTGGCATATTTTGTTAATTTTATTGGGGATGGAAGGATACGTTTTTTTTTTTTTTTTAAACTTGGAGAGGGGAGTTGTAGTACTTTTTGAGACGAACTTGCCTTAGTTGATTAGGATTCTAGATCATTTTAGATGACACTACACTACACTAAATACTTTTAAAAATACTCCAATATGGTGTGTGGACATCATGATTTCAGCGTTGCTAATTTTAATAGATAAAATTACAAATTATATTACAGCTACATCAATAATAATTAACAACATAGAATAAAATGAAATAAATCTTAATTAAATATACATGCGTTTGTATCCTTAAACCAAGTCGCAAATATTTCTAGTTCAGAAATGTTTCTGTCTGTTTTGCCCTCGCAAGGCCTCTTGGGACTGTTTCTATGGAGACGGAAATCGTCGATCAAAAAGAAATAACAAAAGCGCCAAATGTCGTTGAAGGGAGTGGGGTCGAGAAGAGGCGACTTAAAGTAAGACACACCTTCGCATGGTTTTCTTTCTCCTCAACACATATAATCATGTCAGCTCTCATAGTTCGAGGGGGATGTGGCTTACAATTACAAGAGCGCTTATCGCATTTCTTTCTAATCCAGACTTTATCTTGCTAATAACTCACACAGCATCAAAGCTAAATTGCTTTCATAAGAGCGCTCCTCGCATTTGGCCCTGATCCAGATTTTCTCTTACATACAATATATTATTGATAGCGATCTTTCTAGATTTTTTCATAATTATAGTGAAGAGAATATTGAGGCAGATGTTCGGAAACAATAAGAAAAAAAATTAAATTAAAAAAATAAGCAAAGAAATGGTGTGCTTCACTTTTGACAAGAGAATCAAAGTCGCAAAGACTTCTGGTTCTTGGTGGTGACGTCAAAAGTTATATTGGCTGACGCGGTCTGCTATTCCCATTCTGTCGTCCCAGGAGGCTTTGAGGTCAGATCGTAGAGTACACGTGACACGCCTTGGACTTTGCTTATCCTGGCGACCATCTCTTGCACGACCTGTAGAAGAGGTAAAAAGGAAACTTGTTCTTTTTTTTTCAGTTTAACTATAACACTCGGACGCTCATCGCCATTTGTTGGTTTTGCTCCCGTCAACCAAATCGGGGAATTTCACCGAAATGGTTTGGAACTTTACCTAGGTATGTTTTAGATTCTTCACACAGCAAAACCGTGCATGCCGGGTCCTCAATATACGGGAATTCTCTTGAAACCCAACAACAGTTTTCGCTCCCGAATTTAACTTTTTATTCTTATATCTTTTGCAAATTTAACCTCAGTAAACCGGAACCCCCTCCAAACCAGACATTTTCTTTGGTACCATTACTGCCCGCAATAGAGGGGTTCCGCTGTATAAAGAGTTAGGTTAGTTTAGGAATGCAAGTTAAGACTTACCTCTACAGGAATGTGTTGGCCAGGCACAGCAGCAACACCAGTCATAAAGTCATTAGTTACAAACGGTCTGATCACCATAGACCGCTGACACGATGGTATGTGGTCGATGGGGTCACGGTCAAAGTGGACTGGGATCGATACTACCGGCATTTGACTGATGCTCTTCAGGCAGCCTACAATGATAGGTAAAAAGAAAGATGGGATTTATATAGTGGATTTTCATTGTGAATATATATACCCATTGACGTTCACATTCCATTTTCGCAGTCCACTTGGCACTCTTCGCTTCAATGCATTTCAATGTCAACAATGCATTTCGGTCTTAGAATGTAGTATTCAGTGTGCGGTATTCAGAGAAATCCACGGACAACCTTTTTAGAAATGGGTGTATCAGCCAAAACCATTATTCAGAACTCACCATTTTCCCTGAGGGTTGAATCAGCTACATTGTCAGCCTGTCGAAGTTGACTCAACACTCCAAGAGACAGAAACGTAGGAGTGATGTCTTGAATTTGGAATCTGATTCTTTTACCAAACACAAAACAAACCCTGGAAAATGGAAAAATATTTTTAAATTGTTTACTGGTATATTGTAGGAGCAACAGCGTGACAGTTTAAGGGATGAAAACTAGTCAAATACTAGTGTGGTCTGCGTCGTTATTTCTATAGAAACAGTTGTAAAATACATTTGTGATTTAAACACCGGGATGATGATTAAAAGGGATGATGGCGACATTGACGTTTCGGACGTCAGTCCTTCGTCGAAGTAATACTACGTCGATGAAGGACTAATGTCCGAAACGTCAGTAAGTACTCTCTTCTTTTTACGGTGTATACCATTTATTTACATTTTTTACCACAAGCTACTATTGTGAGATACCAACCTGTTGATATTATGGCAGACCTTTGGTATTATTCTCGCTAGAAATTTCAAGGACTGCCAGTCAGGACTGTCATTACTGGACAAGGCGACGACATAGCTGTACGTACGGCCATCTCCTTGGACGCCTACTGATTTTATCGGCAGTAGAGTTGCTCCTATTTTGTACTTGCTTGTTATTTCTAGAAGGTTGCTTTGTTCATCATCTGTTGTACTGCTTTTGACTCTCCGTAATAGAGAATGTGGCTGCAAAATGAAATGTGAATACGCAAATGAATGAAGGCATGAATGAATGGATAGATAAAAAATGCGAATAAAAGGTTAAACGAATGAAAAATAAATAAATAAATAAATAAATAAGTAAATAATCCAAAAGATTACAAAGAAAAGAATGCATTCGTGAATGAAAAACAAAATGGCTAAATAGATAAATATACCAACAACAGCTGTATTTACTACTAAATAGTGACAACTGTTACACACATTTAGTGTTTGCACTTTAGGACAAAGAAATGTATTCAATATAAATTTTAATATATTTAGAATAAAATTTGCTCCTAATAAATTAACAATTTACAACGTGTTGAGCTTGACTATATAGCAATACTTGCAGGTCACTATTCAATGAGTCACCTTAAGAACAGACGTAGCATAATCCACAATCTGTCCCAATATGATATTTGTTTCAGCGAAATCGTTGCCTTGGTATGGTTCCTCTCCACAGATAACACGAATAGCCAAACCTGGTCCTGGTGAAAATAACAATCACAGATAGAAGTTAGAAGTAACACTTTCTTTTCTCCCTATATCTCTTTGTCTTTTTATCAATATCCTTTTCTCTTGTCTTTTCTTCTCTACTTCATTCCGAACTCCTCTCTTCTCTGAGCCCTTCTTTTCTTTTCTCTTGTCTGCTGTACTCTGAACTCTTCTTTTTTCTAAACTCTTCTCTTCTTCTCTCCTCTCCTCTCCTCTTCCCTTCCCTTCCCTTCCCTTCCCTTCCCTTCCCTTCCCTTCCCTTCCCTTCCCTTCCCTCCCCTTCCCTTTCCTTCCCTTCTCTCCCCTTCCCTTCCCTTCTCCACTCCTCACCCTTCTCTTCAATCAAGTTTTCTTCTCTCATCTCTTCTGTCAAGTTTTTTTTTTTTTTTTTTTCACACTTGCAAATGTTGCTTAGGCTGCTAAAGCAGATACATTCTAGAGTAGTCTTTTTCGCAAACTTCATACATAGATGTATTGCAACTCAGTCATATTACCAAAGGAAACAAAAATAAACAAGCAAAACAAACCTGGAAAAGGGTGTCTTTGTACTATAGATGCAGGAAGACCCAACTCTAATCCTAACTGTCTAACTTCATCTTTGTGGAAATCTTTTAGTGGTTCAACAACACGACCCTGATGTAATAAAAGAAGATAGCAGTCATCCCATCATCATCATCATCATCATCATCATCATCATGCAACATCTATTTATCTTTTGTTTATCCTCAGATTTAAGCATAGCAAATAAACAATATAATTTTCAGTAGCTGATCCAGAGCACTAATGGTAAATATTCCCACAATTTCATTCAGATATCCTTTTTTGGCTTCTCACTAGCATATTCTAGTACGTCATTCATTGCAGTTCATTTATAAAACACTCAAAATGTATTCGGTTGATATTAATTATTTTATTTCAGTAAGTTGCTTTTAAATTATAAAAGAAGTAAAAACGTCAGTACATTTTTTGGAGGGGTGGGGGGGGGGGGGACAAGTCACCCCAGTCCCCCTCTCTGAATCCACCCCTTATATTTGATTTACCGATTCTCTCAGCATTCTGACAACTTCAGTATCGTTATGATGTGTTTTGATAGCATCTGCATTTGTGCTGGCCAAATGAGAAGCACTTTCGATTAAATCTGGACGAAGAGTACCTAAACGAACGCAAATGATAAGTGATGAAAGGCATCAAGTAAAGATATCCAAAAGTATATTATAGAGTGGTAAACGTAACGGTTGAGAATAGAATGGGAATAGTAGAAAGTGCAGTGAATTAAAGAACTGGACAGAGGAAACTATAATGAAAATATGATTGAAAGAGAGAAGAGAAGGAAAAACTCTGGAAATTGAAAACAGAATAACTTACAAACAAAGATGCAAACATACACAAAGAGTCAAGCAAATCAACCAACCAAGAAAACAGCCAACAAATTATAGAAACAAATAAACATAGATGAACACACAGTACATACATTGTAAATAAACATACACACACAATCAAATTGAGAAAGAAGCCTTCATGTTGTTAAGTTTTATACAAAGGAATTATCATTAATCATATTGTTAGAGCAAATACAGGAAAAGCTTGAAACAAAAACAAACTAAATACTAACAAATAGTAGCTGTTTAGTAACTATTTGTCACTAGCACTCAACCAGAAAACAATACAAAGACAAACGAAATAGCAATGTTCCGGTCAGTTGATAGTGACAGAATAAATAGCCCCTAAACTGGGGCTAAGAAAAGACAAGAACTGTGATGAAGAGATTGCCTTGACATGGGCCCCAAAGGGTAGAAGACGTAGAGGGAGACCAAAAACAACATGGCGTAGAACTGTTGAGAGGGAGAGAATGGAAGGTGGATGGAAATCCTGGGAGGAAGGGACTGTTGCAGCGAACCGAGAGAGGTGGAAATGCTTTACGGAGGCCTTATGTATCTCAAGATACGAAACAGAATAGTAGTGAACTGGGGCTACTATTTGGTAGTATTCAGTTTGTTTTTCATTTCATGGCTTTGCTGAGTTTGCTCTGACTTATATCAAAGAATAACCATATGATTATGTCTTCATTACAAACCTTGAGCCAGGAAAGTTGTATCTGTATTTAACTCCAGATCTCTTACAACTGTATTTGCAACTTTCATAAAGGTATCTCCAATAATTTTTCGTTTTTCTTCAGGGTTAATTGTAAGGTTTAGTGTCTTTGTTAATTGTTTCTTGACAGTTGGTTGGTCTTTGTTGCCTGATATTGTCGTAGTTGCATTGTAGAATTGATTTGAAGCATTTATAACTGAAAAGAAAAACATTCTCACAATTATTTATAATGTTAAAGTAATGCTTTTTGCTTAGACTTTAGTGCAGTTGTTCATTAAAAATGTTTTCAATTGTGTTTACCTCTGAGTTTTAATCCAAGGCATTTCAAAGACTCTTCAACTTGTTGACTTTCTTGTTTTCTCATAAAACCATTATCAATGTGAACAGCCACAACCTTGTCTGCACCAAGAGCCTGTCATGAAAATACATTTATCAGTGAATGAATGAATCAACCAACCAACCAGTCAATCAAGCAAACAGTCAATCAAGCAAACAGTCAATCAAGCAACTAACCAACCAACCAATCAATCATTCTAGCAATCAATCAATCAACCAAACAGTCAATCAATCAATGAAGCAACCAAACAACCAAGCAATCATTACAATCAATCAATCAAACAATTAATCAACCAATCAATCATTATTATAATCATTCAATCAATTAATCAATCAATCAATCAATCATTTAACCAAACAAGCAATCGGTCAATCAATCAAACAATCAATGAACCAACCAATCAACCAACCAATCAATCCATCAACCAATCAACCAATCTATCAATCAATCAATTTACCAATCAATCAATCAATCCTGATTAAACAGTCAATCAATCAGTCCAACCTTATGCAGAAGAGCAGCACAAACAGTTGAGTCCACACCACCACTGACTAGCGCCTACAAAAATAAACAAGAAAAATCATCCTATTACATAAGGGATTTATTGATTAATTTTATGGCAGATGAACATATGCATGAAAAAGCAAGGTACCAATACAATAATCATGAAATTCAACACAATATGTTTTGTTTTGAAGGCACTGAGACATGATAAGGATGATTAGGGCTAATGACAAATTATATTTTCACAAAAACATGAAAAGCTTGAAAATGCTCTGCATCACTAGTTAAAGTAATGACAAATTAACATTATAATCTAAAGTCATTTTAGCCTGTTTACATAACTACCCCCAGAGGGGAGGGGTGAGAATGGATGTGCACATTGTTTCTTGAGTTGGTCTTGAGTTGGTCTAGAGTTCATGATATTTTCAGTGACCTCATTTGCACAAAAACTTGAAACCCTTTCAAGTGCTCAGGTTTACTCTGACAAAGGTTTACAATATATTTTTCCTGCAACTCCACAAGTTAACTTTAGGGAGAGTAAAAGCTCATAATAAATGACAGTGTGAACATAAACAAAATAATACACAAATTACAATAGATTGTAGTATGTTACTTACCAGTATCTTACAGTTTCCAACAGTTTGTTTGATTTCTCTGATACACGAGTTCATTCTGGAGCCAACAGTGTAGTTGCCTTTCAAACCAACAACCTGTTCAAATTTTGTTAAAATATTCATTAAAATCCATTGTACATGTGACATGCTAGGTTGTTTTAGGAAAAGGTGATTTGCAATATCTAATTGCATCGTTTTATTATTTATTTTTTTATGTTTTCCATAAAACTAAATACAACTCAATAATTCTTAAATTCATGCCTATTGGAGGATTATGTTCTTAAAAAAACCTATTAACAAAAACAAACAAAATTAGAGTGCAAACACTAAATAGATTGCAAACAATTAATCGTGAAACTTTAGTAATACTAAATAGTGCTATTTTATACAAATTCTATTGTTTTCTTTTGTTTAATTAGCACTATTTTGTACTATTTAGTAATTAGTGTTTCAGGGATATATTGTTTGCACTCTATATACAACAGTTGTCACTATTTAGTGGTATATAGCACTAATTAAAAAAAAGAAAACAATAGAATTAGAATAAAATAGCACTGTTTGGTGGTATTTATGTTGCACACTTTTAGTGGGTGCACTCTATCACTTCAAAAATAACTACTGACAGGCTACATACATGTGTATATCTTACCCCATAAAGAAAGTTTTTAAACATCTGTGATCCATTAATGGTCAAATCTACTTCAGGGTGAAACTGTACTCCATACAACTTCTTAGATTCATGTTCAATGGCTGGAAAAAATTAATGAAATATCGATACTTGAGCTGAAGTAAGCCTTTGTTATTCATGTGCCAACCAGACAGTGATTGGCCATTATTTCAATAGAGCCTATTGTAGTTCTGGTTGGCACATTAGCATAACAATTCAAAGACCAAATCAAAACAAAGTTTTAAAATGGCGGGTCAACTTGAGATACAACAAATTTGGCTGTAAGTTGTATTATGAATCTACATTTTAATGTATAGATGTACTAACTTGCAATAATGTTGCCAGACTTTGCAGCTACTTTAAAACCATTAGCTAGTTTATCAAGAGAATCACCATGAGTTAGCAGCACCTCTTGGGACGTTTCAAGACCTCTAAAATAAACGGTCAAGGGATGATTGAGTAAGATTCAGCTACAGGTAGCCCAAGCTAGATATTTGTGACTGTTTTTTGGCAATTCAACAAAATCGATAAAATACGGTAAAAGATAAAGTCTGTACTTATGTATTGTTATTTTCTTTACCTTCCTATTGAATTTGAAGCAATATTGAGGGAAATATTTAATGTTTTACCTCCTAACATACACAACAAACATTCTAGCTTGGGCTACTTATGATTCAACAAATCAACAATTATTTCCTAGGGAGATACTTGAACATTGACTAATGCTACATGTTTTGTAAATTTCTCATAAAACCTTGTAGCCGTTGTATTTTTGTACATTCTTATTCTGATGACGACATTAAGTTGAAAACATTTAATTCAAACAATTTTTCTCGTTTTGCTTTTTTTAATGTTAACAAATGTAACAACATTGTCATGATAATGCAAGGATAACTGTACATGTCCAGTAAGTACCTGAAGAGTGGGCAGGTCTGTTTGATACTTATATTGAAAACCCCATCCTCCCTTTCTTCTTTCTTGATTACAGTACCACCAAACTCTTTATTCATCATCTGGAAAATATCATCATTATAATATTGAACTACGGCAGAATATATTTGAATAGGGCTGTGTGACAGAGATACGCCAACGCTCAGCCAATCAGATTTTATATTTCTTTGAAAAATATGTTCTGATTGGCTAAGCTATATTTGTGACACAAGCTTTATTAGAAGTACAGATTTAAATGAAAAAAATAGACAGCTTTTAATTAATTTTATACACTTTTCCACTTGCCAGGTAGCAACTAGATAAACAAAATATTAAAGAAAAAAATTTTCAAAGGACAAGAGAGACATCAAAACTATTAAAAAAAAAAAAAGATTGAAATGTTTTTTATGACCTGCATTCCATAGCAGATTCCCAACACAGGAATCCCAAGAGTGAAGATGGCTGGGTCATATTTGGGTGCATCCTCGTCATAGACACTACTAGGGCCACCAGAGATAATGATAGCTCTAAAAGAAAACAGAAATATTATGTCACTGACATAGAAACAAAACACTTTGCAGCACAATATTATAACTATAAATGGAGTTTTGTGTGAAATAAAAGAAAGTACTGCATGGTATTGAAAAAAAATATGCAACTTTTTAGCTGTTTAGCATCATAACTCTATTTACAATGTTTCATGCTTTTGCAAAGATTACTGTGTGATTACCATCTTTGGTTATGAGTGTGGATGTTGTCACTATTATTTAAAGATAAGTTTTTTCCACTCTAAAATTTGATTTGCCTGGTCAAAGTAGCAAATTTGGTGGGACACGGTGTCTTGACCAGCCTTTATTTTGAGCCCTGTAACTCTTAATTACTATCAAACTTTTTTTGTACTTACTTATAGTTTTGATCTTGTATTGTAAATATTGGTGTATCTAGTGGTAACATATCAGACTCAACACACAGTTCCCTCACACGGCGGTCAATAACCTAGCATACGAAAATATTTATCAGGCATATTAGACAATTTTAATTAATAATTATTGATTAAGACAGGAGTCACATTTGAGACATAACTGTTTACAAAAAATATCATCACCTCTACAGGACAAATGGGACCCTAATGTAACCGGTCAGGACATAATGATTTTATGGCCAAACACCATAACTAAAGGCTCCGATGTCCTGCCTCAATGCAGGCTATATCTGGACAGATCTGATTGGATTATAAGTATGCCGTGTGTCATATTATGGCTGCGATACAACTTGATATGAAATTATGTTGAAAAACCTGAGCCTAGCCTAATATACATATAAAAGGTGAACAGATAGTCATGGAATTTTAAGTCAAGTCATTAGTATTCAAAATAACTACATAAAAGAAGACTGTCTAATTATCTATTGTGTAAATTGTATTTGACACATTATGAGAAACACCACAAAGAAAAAGAATAACCGACAAGTAGCAAAGCTCTGGAGGCAATTGCTTATGACAGTAGAGAACTATGGACAAACATCATTCTCTGTCTCTGCCTGAAATACCTGGAACAAGCTCCCTAATAATGTAAGAAATATCTTGTTGCTTGATTTATTGAGAAAGGATTAAGCACTGTATTAAAGAATTAATTATATTGCTATTGCTATAGCTATATTCCACACTATAGCCTAATGCCGCAATAAAAACATTTTTGTATTTTATTTTCTAGAACAATCCACTGGGTTTTGTGTGTTCCCTAGTAACAGAGGCCTAACTAAAACATTTATTCATCTATTTAGACCATTTACTCCTAGGGCACTGGTCTTTGTGCGTTCCCTAGTAACAGAGGCCTAACAAAAACATTTATACATCTATCTAGACCATTTACTCCTAGGGCACAGTTTTACTATATGGCACTTTAATACTGGTAGATCCATCAAAGACTAATTAAGAATGAGATAGAGAGATTATTAATTGACACTTGTGAAAATTAGTGACCAGAGGAGAAAGAGAACAAGGATGCAAGCAAAAAAAACCCTTCTGCTTCCTTTGCTGCATGTGTACTTCATTAAGCAACTTAGATAATAAGTAAATATTACTAAGCAACTAGACTATTTTTACTTTTCTCAGACCAATTTCAATAAAAATAAAACACCATTCATAAATATAATAATTTTCATATATCGTTTTTTGTAACGATATTTTATTATTTGCAATTAATTTTGATCATATATGCAAATCTACCGAGAAATAGAGGATATTACATGGGCGCGCGAAGATACGGATTTTATCTTCGAGTGGTGAAAAGATCTCACGAGTGAGCGAAGCGAACGAGTGACATTTTTTCAACACGAGAAGATAAAATTCGTATCTTCAAGCGACCATGTAATATTCTGTTTATCATATGATTATTCATAAAATATTCAAAGACAAAGGAATATGTTCGCGAAGGACTCTGAAGCGAAGGCCTCTGAAGTGCATCCATGGCAACGTGTTCTTTTCACTAGTGAAAATAACATGTTCTTTTCACTAGTGAAAATAACAGCTTTACGAAATTGAGAAATATAGATATTTCATGAATAATCATATGATAAATAGTTTTACTACTTGCAGATATATTAATGCAATAAGTCAAGTTAACAAAATTAACCCGACGCAAGGTATCAATTGCAATTTCAACTTCTAAATACTAATTTCAATCAGTAACTCTGATCGCATATATTGATCGAAATAGAATATCCTTCAAAACAGCAGAAAAAAGCTACAATATACAACATAGCTAAAAATAATTAAGATGAAAGCAAAGATTGAAAATCACCAACAGAAAGATTAGAAAAACGTGATCACTAGAGTTGCAAACAACCGGCAAATTTTCAAAGAGCTTTCAAAAAAACATTTGTTACCTTTCCATATTGTGCGCCAGCATCAAGGATCACTACTTTTTCTGGATTTGAAGGTTGTTCTGGCATCGAGGAGTCTCCTTTATTTAAATGTCCATTCATACAAGAGCCCATGACAGTTTCCTTGCTCAAGTTAGCCGCCATCTTACTCTTGCATTATATTCCCGGGAAGGTTCGTACTCAATACACATGCGCTGAACGATACACCGCTGGAGAACATGTCGATCGATTCTCGTCCGTGAATTTTATTTCACAGGGTCAGGTTCAACCGATAAAACTATTAATCCAATGAAAAGAAGTAAATTAAACAATAACTTAAATCTTTTTAATTACTCAATATCCTCAATATTTGTTTTGAAAGTTAACAAAAACTATTTCATAGGACCCTTCGCAATTAATTCGCTTATTACCCGAACCATTGCCGAAAACATATCGATCAATTTATGACTTCCGATTCCAAGTATACAAGATGGCGTCCGCAGAGTCACAAAAACGGAAAACACTGCACTTTTTATGGTCAATTGGAGAACTTTACGCTAACACAAATTCAGCACTATCTAGCTTTTACTTTACTAAGTATCAGAGATTGCTTGGAGACACCAAAGAGTCTAAAATTTCTGAAAAACTATGTCAATATTGTGGAAGTATGCTAGACGGCGTGAACTCTCGCACTAGAATTTTGAAGAAAGTGCGTTCTAAGAAACATAAAACTGCGGATAAAAGGACGACTAAAAGACTCAAGAAGAACTGTGTTATTGCTAAAAAATGTGGCAGTTGCAAAAGGATAAGTTTCATTACAGCATGCGAGCGGATGATAGTACCAACTCATCTCAAAACTAAGGAGAAAGCAAAAGCAAAACAAAAATCAAAACAGGGTTCCACAACGTTACCAGATAACTACAGCTCGTTGTCTTCATCGGCTAAGAGAAAGTGGAGGAGGCATATCACAGCAAATAAAACGAAAGAACAAGGGATATCTTTTTGGAAAGGTTCTACAAATACACAGCAACATACTAAAGACACAAATTCTAATTTGATGGCATTTCTTTCTTCGATAGAAAAATAAAATTATCACATTAAATTCCAAAATCGTGAACAGGCGTTCTTATTTTTGTTATTATTATTTTTATTATTATTTTTAGATGAGTGAACTACTTAAATTTTCACGAAAAACGTCAAAAAAAGAAAAATGTATAGAAAAAAAACATAAAATAAAAAAACCCACTAAATTCCTATTATTAAAATTGTTCATTCCTACTTAATTAATTGTTAATTAAATAAATTTACTAAAATTGTTTTTATTTAAATGTCAATGTTTAGCAAGTATCTAACATCAAAAGTCTCTTCAGTATGCATCTGAAAACCAGGCGCCAGATGCATGATGCCTGGACCCTGCTTCCAAGGGTGGGGGGAGCTCGGATGCTCGTCGTATCTTTCAAGGGTAAAAATCAGCAAGTTGGTCTCTTTTAGGGTTAAAATATAAGATTTGCCAGATCCTCACTTTTTGATATATTTTCATGTTTTTGGCAGCTTTCAGAGGTACTAGAGCTAACAAATTTTCTGAAATAAGCCTGATTAAGCGTAATGACGTTTTACCCCTGTGTCTAGACCAAAATCCTTTTCATATTGCTTTTGTTCTCTTATTATGACTATTGTTGCTGTATTCTTGAGGGAATATAAAATTTTAATATGAAAGCATTTAAAAAAGTACTTAGTCTTTATAGTTCAAATTCACTTGCTACTATCTGGTTCCAAAGCCTGTCACATTCCAAGTTACAAATTCCACAAAATATATTTTTTTTATATCTTTATTAAATAAGAAATCATTAAATGCGAGTAATTGTAGATAGATAAAAAAAGTAAAAAGCAGCTTATTATTTACATTAAATTATCATATTAATTTATTGACATAAAGGATAAATATTATATTATGTTTAGCAATCACTTTTGCAAAAATCACACTCGGTAACTGTATTGTATAAAATACTTATTTACACTTTCACTCAAATTCTAAAAAAAATCTATGCTAGCTATAAATAATCACTTTATAAAATTTCCTATCTAACAACATTGTTTTTTACACACATTCAATTATTCAATATTATATTGAATTGTTTAGACTTTTGTCTCCTGATGTCCATTCTTAATTTTGGGCTACCTGTGTTAAAGATGACACAGGGCACCAGTGTCCATAACAAATCTATAGAGTGCAAACAATAAATCTGTGAAACACAAATTACTATTTAGTTCAAAATAGTGTTAATTAAACAAAAGAAAACAATAGAATTTGCATAACATTGCTTTATTTAGTATTACTAAAGTTTCACGGATAAATTGTTTGCACTCTAGCATGCATTCAAGCTAACCAGTTGAGTATGTTTTTGTTGTTACTCATCATCAAGGGAATAAAGGATAGGAAATGTCACATTGGAGTCCTAGTACTAGTCCTTGTATAATTTTCTATGTTGTTTGCACAATAGTGACTATTACTAACTCCTAATGAGAAATATTAGGACTCATTGTATTTCTGCATCCAGCGTCTGAACCATTTCTCTGTCACCGCTATGTTCCATTCGTTGAGGAGTCTTCTTTCAATCATTGTCACCTTATACCATGCACCAAACACCTTGAAATGACAAAACATAGAATATAGCAAATGAATCCTAACACCAAATTCACAAGAATAACAATAATAATATTAATACCTACGTACAACAACTTACTTGAAATAATAACATTTATTTATAGAGTGCTAAAATCCACTAAATAAATTGTCCAAAGCCCTTAGAATTGATCATGAACACCAGTGGCGGCATAAATTGCTTCATTCCTGTGACATTTATCATTAGCATTTACACCAGTTCACAAGTTTGTGCAAACTGTTGTCCAATTCTCATTTAATTACTTTAATTACTTAATAATTATTGTTTCGTGCTCAAATTTTACAATAACAACTTTGGGTACACATACATTATTTTGAGACAAGAAGGCTAAAAACCCTATCTAACTGCACTTTCCCCCTTAGGAGATAGCCAAGTCTGATGCCACAGCCTTATTGAGTGTTGTTCTTACCTCTGAAAGCAGTTTCTTCTCTTCATGTTTCATCATCAATTCTGAGACTCTTTTTCTTACAAGCTGATTTCTCCACTTGGACCAGTATTTTGCATAGGTTTGTTGGTCACCCTACATCAATAAGACCACAAGTCAATAACAGTCATATTAACATCAATATCGGGCTACAAATCACCCTAACAGTTTTTTTATTTATTTCATTTATTTAATCATATTTATACAGTTTAGTCAAATTCAGCTGAGAGCTGGTTTCAATTGAGACCAGTGTTTAAAGGCTGTCCCTTTGTTTTGGCTGAAATCACTAGTAAGACATTCTCAGTACCGTCATTACCATTGATCCACCATTTTCATCAACATTCTTAGACTTCAATAAATTAACATTTTTCAATCACATCTATATTTAGTGACCATTTTGAAATTGGTACTCCTTTGACTCTATTTATGTATCAAGCTCTTTAGCTAAATAACAAGCTACCGGTAATTGGGACACAAAAATATAAAAAGAGAATGATACTGCAAAACTGCACCGGTTGTTATGCATGGTGTCCTCTCTGCTCAGATTGAAAACCTCAGTGTAGCACTTTCCTCCTAGACTCACTAGGTGGAGCAAGCTAAGCACTAGCGTGACCCATCAAGGAGACCAGACACCTTGAACTAAAACATTCTCTTCTATCGCCACCATTTTACATATTATTAAAATTATCTATGTTCTTGAATCATTAACGTCTGCGATGAATGTTGGTATCATCCTTACCAATTGTGAGGCTATGGTCTTCAGGTTAGCTTTCTTTTGCCAAAGTCTGAAGTGTTTCTCCACAAGTTGTTGCTGCTTCATCTCAAGGTATTTTTCCACACGCACATCATGGTGCCAGGAACGGAAACAGAGTCGACTGTATAAGATGTGATAAAATTAATAATAAGAAGAGAAAAATAGCTTTTTACTTAGTTTAGGTACTTATTCTGACTGATAGAGGTTTGTGCCATCATGTGTTGGCAGCCATATGACAGAGGACAGAAACAGGGGATACTTAAAAAACGTTTTGTCCTGGAGATTAAACTCTTTCTCATAAAAATAAATTTATTCCAGATTTTATTGTTCCTGTCAACTGCCATGGCTGACATCATAATGCAAAACCTCTATTGTTTTTTGAACTTTTGTTTTATACAAGAAATATAAGACTAATTTTTGAATAACAAAATCACATGATAGCGGGGGGGGGGGAGGGGGGAATAGCTTGAAATAAGCTGGTTTAACAGCAGGGAAGTACATGCTGGAGAATGATTATAATTGTAGTATGGTAATAGACTGTAGACTGGGTGTCTTTAATTTTCTATTTAAACTACAGTATTAATGCATTTTAGGGTCTGGTATTTGGTAAAAAAGAGGGCCCAAAGAAAAGGTACTGGTTATAAACTGTTTTACCTCAATCGGCGGTTGTAATGCTTAATAGCTCTTTCTTCCAGGACCTTCAATACAAAAATTGATAAAACTTTATTTACAAAAGGGTTTGACTAGATTGCCACACTGTACTGTGTTATGTTTGTTAATTGCTGTTCTGATGGACGTACAAAAAACCAACAAGATGTACGTCACTATATTACTATCCTCATTGATGGTCACCAGACAGTACAACTTACGTTTTGCTGTGATATTGTTAACTTTGCAAAGTAATAAACATAACCTTCATGCTTGTAAACAAAATAATGATACCGTATAGAAGAGCTCCGAAATGCTGCATTGAAATTATATTGTATTAGAAATGCTTATATTGTGTAGTCTTCTTAGTCTGTTAATCAAATTAGTTTTGAGTCTTGCACACAGCTTCTGTACAGACATAATTGAAGAACAGCTGTCTGTTCAAAAATGATTTTTTATTTGTTTATATTTAAATCATCTTTGAACATTCAGCTCTTTCCCGTCATTATCTAGTTGATAAAAGGAAACACATGGCATAAAGTACCTGTTCCCTGTCCTTTTCTAACATCCTCTCATCATAACTTGTCTTCCACTCCAAGAAAAACTACAACAAAATAAGATGAATCAATTAGCAAGAATGAGCGCTTAGAACTGACCTGTATAAGCGCTTTATAAATTATCATTATCATGCCTTTAAATGAAGAAATAAATGCAGAAAATGAACAGAATAGTAGTACATACTGTAAAAATGGGGACTTGACAAAACAACACAATATTACCAAAGGTAAAAAGAAGTGAGAAGAAAAGTCAGGAGAATGCATATCAAACAGAATCATTTTTGTACCCACCCGTGCAACAAGGACAACATTGTAATGCTTGTCAGCTCTACATTTCACATGGTGCTTTTTCCACTGTTTCAAGCATCCATTCAGCATCAAAGTATGGTGTTTCTGTAGCTGGCTATTGACTAGTTTGTTGTACTTCTGGGCTTGCTGGAAACTTGATTGCCACTCTTGGAACATCATTACAACCTGTAGGAAATATCATAATTTATTCATTTGATATATCACACACACACACATAATTATATATATATGAGTCGTGTCTGCTTAAATAGGGTCTAAGGGTTTCTGAACTGAGAAACATTGACTTTGAAAGAAAGAAAAGTGAAAAAAAGATGTGCATCAAAGGGGTCTTAGCCAGCTAGATCATTTTTAAGTTATCATGTCTTTTACCATCCATAATTATAATGTGCTTAACCATTTGTGGTAATGCTCAGTTTGTTTGGTATCACCCCCTTCTAACCCCTTTTATCATAAATCTAATGGACTTACTGTACACAATCTGTTAGACCTGACATTGATGAGTGCCCAATGTAAATAGATTGTATTAGTAGGTTATCTAAATTATTTAATTTACCTTCTTATTCATCATCTCTTGCTGGAATTGTTGAATTGTTTTATTTTCTTGTATTTGCTTATTGACCACTATTCTCCAGTTTATCAGAGCCCTTATTAACAGACAAAAATGAGAAAGTCCCATAATAAAAACATTACAATTTTTTTTTATTTTCATGGGTTTTCAAGTATGCAGTGCATTGTACACTATACTGTCACCAGGTTGAGATTGCGTGACATTTCCTCAACCTTGTTTGGAAAATGATGTGTGTGAAAACATGCGATAAATTCATGATTTACAACAACAACAAAATTCTCCTCAAGATGTCGTCCTGAGGTGTAATTGTTGTTTGGTCTGTTCAAGTTTATTTCAATAATTTAATTCAGTCTTCGGCAACCTATTGTTTTAAAGAACATTAATCCATTCCACCTGGTCACAATACAATCAGTCAATTCTTATAAAGAGTCGTTTCCACATGAGTGGGAATAATAATAATAATAATAATAACAATAACAATAACAATAACAATAACAATAACAATAATAATAATAATAATAATAATGAGTCTTCCCTAAGCGGGAACTGCATGTTCTGAGAACAAACGTCTCAGATAACAATTTTTAGCAGTGGAGGACTTGTCGGACTGCTATCAAGTCGGCGCCAAGCAGCCAAGCAGTTTACAATCTTGAGTATTGTTAGTTATATGTGCCTCCGAGACCAGACTGTTGTACCGGGAGACGATCCCCTACTCTTTGCGACAGATACAACAGGATCTTTTATGTCCACTTTATGACAAGGTTAGAGTGAAAGCAGACAGGACCTCCGGCTTTACGTCCTTATCCGAGAAGACGAGGCACTGAGAGAGTAAACCATCTTGCCCAAGGACACAACGTGATCGCCCTGTCTGGGAATCGAACCCAGGTCAGTGGACCCGAAGTCCGATGCCTTAACCACTAGGCCACCACGTCTCTCTCTAAACCCTACAGTTAGGATACCGCTGTGAATATGTTAGATAATATTAATGTTTTCTTAGAAACTGTGGTTACAATATGATACAGTACAGTTTCCCAATTCACTCCATGCTCAGTACCTTTTCAGAACACTCTTGTCATGTTTTTCTTTGGCTCGATGTGACTTCTCTGTTGCTGCAATCCAGTAAGCAAAGCAGTTCCTGGTGATACGATTACCAACAACAATCTGAAATTCATCAGCTTGAGTTTGTTGGTGCTTGGTCTCTGTGAAAAAATTGAAATCTGGTTTAAACATTAATTTTGTGAAAGCAAATGGCAACACAAATGAAAGGCTAATTAAAAAAACATGAGGATACACAAAAAGAAAAACAAAGAAAAGCAAAAGGATGCTCATCCATCTCTATTTATTACATTACAAGAATTTCTTTCTTAGATTTGGAATCAAGAGCACAAAACTAGAAATAATCACCAAAAATACAAAGAGTCTTTGAAAAGCCCGCTGATTTTGTGAAAAATGACAGTTCTTAAAAAGGCTACTGAAAACCATCAATGGTCCCGTTGTTTTTATGTGCAAACCCACTGCAAAGGCAGTGTCTGAATAAAAAAGTTTAAAAAAGTAATTAATAAACAGTCATGGAGGTGATAGAAGATGGGTAGAAACTACACCTTCAAACAATCAAATTAACTCACTCTTTGTCCATTGCCTCCAGTGCATTGCTGCTTGGCGTAATCGCCTGTAGAAAACTTTCTAGAAGAAACAAATGAGGGAGAGTTAGAAAAGAAAGTATTTGCTATAATTATTATCATTATAAATAATTGACGTGATACCATTACAAGACTAGGGGTATCCTCATCATACATTAGTTTAAACTATCGTTTATTGTAAATAATTTATGAATTGTATACATCTAGTAGCTGGTATAGTGAATTTGATTTGATTTTAATTGATTGACACTTTGAAATGTGCAACTTACCTCAACCACTTTTTCTAAACCCCTCTTCTGAGACAGACGAAGCCTCCAATCATAAAAACTCTGAAAATGAATGAGAGCAGAGGAATGAATGAGAAGTGGATGGAAGAAAAAATGGATATTTGATAATTGAAATGAATAAACAACAAGTTAGAATAATAAGTTTTAATTAATATCACTTGAATGTATCACATATTATAGAATGAATTACTGGAAAGTGTTATACAAAATGTAATTAAAAATTATTTACAATCTCATAAAATGTTAATATAATGGCCACATTTAATATATCATTATTACATGGAGTTGTTTTTGTTTCTAAGAAAACAATTGCTGTATTGTAGCAGTATTCATTTTCTGTGGTTAAAAGACTGTTGTGCTTTTTCCACTAATGAAGCCTAATGGCTATTACATGGCTCAAAGCTTATCTCCTGCTCATGCTCAGTCTACATTTTCAAGAGCTGGACCCACATGATTTATTTCCTTTACATTTCACTTATATGTTTCTCATTCATGCGAAAAGGAATCAAACAGCTGGGACAGACACAAAAAGCCATGTCAAGAAACCATAGCAAGTAAAGTCTAACACAATTAACACCAAACCATTTACCTTGCAAAGAAGCCTGTTATCATGATACTTGTGTGCCCTGCATTTCATTGTGTACTTCCTCCATGTCAACATACATGTCTGCAGTTGATGAAGTTCCTTTGTTTGAAGATAATCGTCCAGCTTCTCTTGGTTTAATAGCTGGTGTACAAAGCTGTCCCTCCACAAGGAAAAGGCTTCAATCAACTGCACAAAGAGGAAAAATTAAAAGGTTTTTGATTATCAAATATGCTATCACAGGAAATAATTAAATTCCCAACTCTCCAAAGATGGGAATTGCATGGAACATGTTCCCATTTGATGTGGAAAATATGGGTAAATATGAACCCAATGTTGCTTTTGGTATCAAAAATAGTCCAATATTATAAACCCATATGTGGGAATCACAATTGTTTTTTTCCTGTGTATGTACGATGGACGGTTGAATATTAAAGATGAGTGGAGGGTGTAAGAGAACAACCCAAAGGGTTACCAGTAAAAGCATACTCTTACACACTTCAAACAAAACATATGTCAACAAAAACAATTCTTAAAATAAACAAATTATCACTTTCATTTTTGATCATGCAATCATTTGACAGAAGATCACAAATTACTTGAAATGTTTGTTCATTCTGTCAATGAGTTCAGTTCACTTATCAAAGGCATGAATACTGAGAGATCTGCAGTGTATACTAACCAAAGCTTTGTTCTTGGCTGCTTTAGCTTGAGAGAGAACAGTTCTACAGCGAACTTTGGTATGGGCATAATCAAACCAAGCCATGAGAGAACTGTTGTTATAAACAAATTGAATGAACAAGTTATTGGCACAACAACTGATAGATGAAGGAATAAAAATTAAAAAAAATAAGAAAAGGAGAAAGGAAGGGAGGAAGGAACAGAGAAAGGAAAAAAGGGAGAAAGGAAGGAAGGGAGGGGGAAGGCAGGCAGGCAGGAACAAAAGAAGAAAGGCAGGCAGGCAGGAACAAAGGAAGGAAGGAAGGAAGGAAGGCAGGTCTAATTAACAACTGCATAAATTACCTTCTGCATGTAGTGACAGAATAATGATGCTTTGCTTTCTGTATCTTGTGAGTCTCAAGCATCCAAAACATAAATGTCTGCCGTAAGATCTTCTTCTCTGTTTGCTGACAAATTTTCATAGCTTTGGAGTTTAGAGTTCTAGAATCTGAGTCACATTATGACAAAAGAGTTTAAGGACTTCAATTATTACATAGCCATTTTCACTTTTTATTTCAATAATCACATTATTATACTAGATAATGATCACCATCATCATTACAACAGCAGGGTGATCAGGACTCGTCATTGCTACCACCACAACCATCACCATCATCACCAACAACATCACCATCATCACCATCACCACAATTACCATCACCACCACCATCATCACCATCATCACCATCATCACCACCACCACCACCATCATCACCACCACCATCACCATCACTATCACCAACATCACCATCATCAGTCACCATCACCATCACCATCACCATTATCACCACCATCATTTCCATCATCACCACCATCACAATCACCATCACTATCATCAGTCACCATCATCATCACCACCACCACCATTGTTACCATTACTACTACCATCACCATCACCATATTACCATCACCACCACCATCACCACCACCACCACTACCACCATCACTGTCACCAACATCACCATCATCAGTCACCATCACCATCACCACCATCATTTCCATCATCACCACCATCACAATCACCATCACTATCATCAGTCACCATCATCATCACCACCACCACCATTGTTACCATTACTATTACCATCACCATCACCATCACCATATTACCATCAAGTGCAACTACCATCAATTGCCTAGTAGCATCATTACCATCATCATTTATAATAACACCACCAACAACAACAGTAATTGATAACAAATAATCCCCATCATCAGCTGTTGTCATCATATCACCAATGTAGCCATCATTACCTTCTGCAATAATCTTCCATGCTTTTATCATATGTCTTGCCTATGACAAAAAACATGCACATATTGAGACAAAAAAACAATTAATATATAATATTAACAATTTTGTCAGCACTGTGCCACTGTTGACAAAATTAATAATAATAATAATAATAATAATGATAATGATAATGATAATGATAATGATAATGATAATGATAATGATAATGATAATGATAATGATAATGATAATGATAATGATAATGATAATGATAATGATAATGATAATGATAATGATAATGATAATGATAATGATAATGATAATGATAATGATAATAATAATAATAATAATAACTTGCATCAGGTTGATAAATATACAGTCTTCTTTAACACTGTTGGTCATATCATACTGTCACATTATTTATAAAATTAGAAATGTATGTCCATAAATACCCTTTTTCTGGCAAGAAATTTGTCATACCACTTGTAATAGACCTGGAAAAAAAAATTACAAAAGAAAAGTGGTTATGAAAGCTTGGTGTAAATCATTAAAGTCAGTACACACTAGGTGACAAGTCGCAGTGACTTGTGTCCTTAACAGGTCGCTTCTGTGTGCACTGGTTCAACAATCCAACTGGTTGGATTTCATGCTGCAAGTCGCAGTGAAATTCTTCCACAGGAAAAAACATTTTTGCCAAAAAATACTTAGAACACATGGGGGAAATTTTTGCTGTGACCTGTTGCAGCAACAAGCCGCTGCAACTTATTGCCTAATGTGTACAGACCCTTAGACATGTATGAGGAAGAAAAATCACGACCTTCTTTATTTCAAGAGATGTTTATAAATCACTGTGTCATATTTTATAATAAATTGGTGTTCCCTACCTTCTTTAAGTTCCAGTTCACATGGTGTTTGTCTGCTTTAGTGGACAGTGTATGTTCTCTCCAATCCTGGAAACACTCTTTGATCAACATTTGATCTCTTTGTTGTGAAAGATTGGTAGCTTGTTGAGAATGGATGAAGAGACGGTGCCAGAAGGTAAAACTCTGTCTTAACTGTAACAGCAAAAAAAAAAAAAAGCAATAAATAAGGAGGCAGCATCTGTGCCACATTTATATGGATGCCAAGTTTCTAATAGAGTAAGTGAATACAAAAATAAATTACATAAACTATTTCAAGACCCACAATTGAAATGTAATGGCAATAAGCCATGTGGGTCGGGCAAGTGAACAGTGTAGATGGAGCATGTGCAGTAGATACATTTTGAGTCACTGATGCAGATCAAGCAGTTTTTAACCATTAATAATAGGTATTTATATTGCCCTTTTCTATGTTAATATTCAAATTGCATACCATTCACTGATGATAATATGGACAGATTTATAAAAATAATATAAATGTTATTTCATACCAGTCCGTCTGAGCATGTCTTCTTCACTGTAGCAGCCTTCTCTCTGTCCTCTTTTACTGTTTTACATACATTTTGCCAGGAAAGAAGAACACTGAAAAAAAATAACAGCATGATAAGCTTACATTATTTTATATCAAGTATTTATAAGTCAAATTGTGCTTGGTGGGAAGAAAATTCCAATATGAGGGTCTGGTATAGAGAGGTGTCTCTATATTTACAGTAACTTCTACTATTTACAAGTACATTAATTAAAAACAAACAGACAGACAGACAGACAGAAGTGACAGACAGACGAGCAGAAAGACAGACACACACACACATAGACAGACAGACAGAACTTAAAGACAGACAGACAGACAGAAGTGACAGGCAGACACACACACACATAGACAGAACTTAAAGAATGAATGAATGAACTTTATTTGAAAACGGTATTTCATCAAATTAAAAAATTTGCTTTCCATGAAAGCCGTTATATACTAAATGATTATATTATTTATAAATAATTACAATACTATTGTAGTTGTCCTAAAAGGTAATTAAAGTGATAGATTTGTAGTTCTAAGAATTTGTCTTTTAAAAATTTGAAATGAATTGGAATTTCTCAAATCCTTCGCAAGGGAATTCCATAGCTTTGCCCCAGAATATAAGAACGAGTTTTTCAAATAATCAGTATTTGGTTTTGGTAATCGCAAGGTTGTATCATTATCACGCAAATTATACTGGTTTCTGGAGCTGGCTCTGGAAAAGCTGTCCACTAGGCAAGTTGGTGCTGTTTTGTGAAATATTTTGAACATAACTAAAGCCTTATGTTTGGCCCTTCTCAAAGAAAGTTCTTCCCAGCCAAGATCTTGCCTTATGTCACTAGATCTAATGTCATATGTTGAGTTTGTGATGACTCTGCCTGCTCTATTTTGTAGTCTTTGCAGTCTACAAGACAGGTCGCTTGAAAGGTTACTATCCCAGACGACATCACAATAATCAAATATGGGTTGGATAAGAGATTTGTAAATTAGAACTAGAATTTCTCTATTTACAAATGGCTTTATTTGTTTTAAGCCGGCGATTGCAGATGACACCTTCTTAGCTATGTGGTCAATGTGACTTGACCACGATAGTCTATTATCTATATGAATACCAAGAAGTTTAGTTGATGATACTTTTTTTAATTCTCTATCACCAATTATTATTTTGGTGGTAGAGGGTATATTTGCAAGTTTTGGGTCGGAACCTATAAACATATGCTCAGTTTTAGTTACGTTTAAGCTTAGTTTATTAGCTAATAGCCACTGTCGTATATTTTCTAAATCGATATTAGTATATTCCTGTAATTGCTGAGAATTTGAGCAGGCTGTGGTAATGCTGGTGTCATCCGCAAACATCAGGGGAACTGAATATAATAAACACTGTGGTAAATCATTAATGTAGATTAGGAAGAATAGCGGTCCTAAGATGGAACCTTGAGGAATTCCGCAGTGAATATTTAAAGGCTTTGAAACAAAACCATTTGCTACACAACATTGCATTCTATTGCTAAGATATGACTGGAATAATTTGAGTGTAAGTTTGTCCACCCCATAAAGCGCAAGCTTTTGTAATAATATTGAATGATCAACCGTGTCAAACGCTTTGGCCAGATCCAAATAGACAACTGAGTTTATTTGGTCGTTGTCAATGTTTTTGAGCCAATTATTTGTAGCATCTAACAGGGAAGTTTCTGTAGAATGGAGCGAGCGGAAGCCAGACTGGTAGTTGCTTAGAATATTATTACTCTCTAAATATGAATACAGTTGATTGTAAATAACTCTTTCAAAGATCTTAGCTATACAAGGTAGGATCGAGATAGGACGGTAATTATTAACGTCGCGTTTATCATCCTTTTTATGGATCGGGAATACCTTTGCTAGTTTCCATTGGTCAGGAAATGTCCCTAGGTCAATACAATGATTAAATAGAGCAGAAAGGGGTTTGGACAATACTGGTGCTGCTAGTTTAAGTAGTCTCGGTGGAATACCATCCAAACCAGTTGCTTTTCCTGGGTCTATACACTCTAGCAATTTTTGAATTTCACATTTTGACGTGTGAACTAGTTTAAACGTTTTTGACTGGTTACACATATAGTTACTGAAACTAATACCACTAGTGTCTAGAGTAGCGGCCAATTTAGATCCCACTGTAGTAAAGTGTATGTTGAATGTCTCGGCAATTTCACTAGATTCACGAGTTGTGGTTTCACCTGTTTTAATTTCAGTAATATGATTAGGTTTTCTGTTTTTACCCATTAGTTGGTTTAAGGTCTTCCAAATCTGTCTGGGGTTTCGTTTGTTTTCCCTAATCTGGGCTGAGTAGTAGTCTGCTTTTGCTTTCCTGACACTAATGTTTACATCATTTCTGATTTTTTTATAATTATCCCAGTCAGCCTTCGAGCCAGATTTTATTGCAACTTTTTTTGCTCTCATTTTGGAAAAGATCAATTTCTTTACCTGTGAAGATATCCAGGGAGAGTTTTTATGCTTGACGCGTTTCTTTTTGAGGGGCGCGTGTTTGTTTATGATCTTATCAAACAAATTCTTCCATTCACTCCATAATAAGTTCGGTTCTGCTCCCTGTTCAATTTTTGGATCCGGCCAACTCGCTTGACTGAGGTCGTCGATAAATTTTTCTATGTCAAAATTTTTAAAATTCCTACTAGTGACGAATTTATGTTTATTAGCTTTGTTCATATTATTTGAGATTTTTCTTATGCCAAATACAAGACTATGGTCACTTATGCCAGCACGACAGACTCCGATTGTGTTTATTCTTTCAGATCTATTGGTCAAAATAACATCAATTAAAGTACTTGTTTTTTCAGTAACACGAGTAGGTTCATTAATTAGCTGTTGTAGCTGGTAAGTTTCCATAATTCTATAGAGTTGTTTGGTCTGATAGTTTGGTTTCTTGGAAGCCATATTACAATTTAAATCTCCAATAATTATTATATCTTTATCATCATCATCTAGTTTTAAGATTATGGAATCAAAATAATGAAAAAAGCTTACGTCCGCACTAGGTGGGCGATAGCAGGCGATTACATAGAAGCCTTTGCTACTTGTATTAATAATTTCAATACACACAGCTTCGATGTTTTCGGGTATAATATTGTTATGTACTTTATACTCTAAGTGTGATTTAATGTATATACAAACCCCACCGGCGTGCCTCAAACGATCCTTTCTAATTAAATCATAATCACTCATTAAAATTTGATTGTCATTTATTGACTCATCTAGTCGAGTTTCGTTAATTGCTAACAGATCAAAGGAATAAATACTATTGAGAACTCGCAGTTCATCAATATGCTTAGTAATACTTGCTATATTCAATGAGCCAAACTTAAAACCCCTCTTCGTTGAAAAGTGGTCATTGTTGCTTTCAGGTTTATTAGAATGAGGCAGCTGGGGGGGAGCTAGTGGAACAGTCCTCCCGCGAGGGGTTCAATTTTTCCCTGTCTTGATGTGCTTGATAAAATTACTTATAAGTAGGCCATTCCCCTTTTTGTTTAGATGTAATCCTCCTTTATTCAAAGACTTCAAATCGATGTTGTTATGGTCTAAGAAACCCCAATTTGACTCTGCTGTTACTGATTTCAGTAAATTGTTGGTTACGGTTATTTTCTGGTTAAGAGAAATATCATCATTTCTATGAATTATACTTGAGATCGTTACCTTTGTTCCTGGTGATTTAGTTTGAATGTCATTTGCGATGTTCTTTATACCATGAGCAATGTGTTCAGCTGAATGTGTTTTCGTGTTGTTAGTTCCTACATGAAGGATAATTTCGGCAGGTTTTTTCTCTATTGTAGGGACAATATAATACTTGATGTCCTCCACTTTAGCACCTGGAAAAGAGTGGTTTTTGACTTGTTTTGTTTTTGACATTTTCCAGCCTTGGATCTGTTTGGTCATTGAATCGGCAATGATCGCAACCAGGGGTTTACTTTGCGAAGAATCTGATTTTTCTAAAGGATTTTTGTTCTTTTTTGGCTGTTTAGATTGTTTTTCTGGCTCAGTTTCTTGCGTTGTTAGGTCGATCGTTTGTTTTGCTTGCTGAGTCTCATTTAATAATGGAGTCTCTGGCAAGATATGTACATCTTTTGTCCTCGGCTGTAAAGGGTGTTGTTCTTTTGTGATCAGTTGAATAGCAGTAATTAGGCTGGCTTTCTCATTTTCCGATTTACAAAGTTTCTCATTTGCAATTCTGATTTGGTCTCGAAGATCTTGAATTATATTCTGTTTTTCTTGTATAACTTTATCCTTTTCTTCAAGCTCTCGCTTTAGTTTATTCATGTCTTCCTTATCTTCATTTTTAGATGAAATAATATTGATTTTAAGTTCTGTCATTTCTTTGCGAAGTTCAGCAAACTCCAGCTTCAGTTGTTTTACATCATTAAGACAGCTTGAGTTGCAAGTAGGATGGACGCCATTATCCGTTGTCGTTGATTCTAAATTGTGAGGTGTAGTATTCAAAAGTTCAAATAAAGATTCCTTGAGTAGCAAGTGATTAGAGCCAAATATCTTAAGTCTTGTAGAAGATAAGTAAAGTCTTAAAGAACAGTCTTTATCAGGTATTTTGTAGCTGATAGCGTTGTGTATCTTGTCCTCTTTGAGTTCGCCATTATTTTCGTTTTCCAAATTTAACGCATGGTTTGTAAATTTTATAAGGTCTTCTGTGGATCCTGACCATCTAAAGTCATCTTCTTCCTTGTCAAAAGTGAGATGATGTAGTAATTCTGCCATAATTCGAGTAAAATATCAATAATCGAGAGAAAGCTCATGCACGTGTTATCCCGTTAGAAGAGACATACAGACAGACAGACAGACAGACAGACAGACAGACAGAAGTGACAGGCAGACACACACACACATAGACAGACAGAACTTAAAGACAGACAGACAGACAGACAGACAGACAGAAGTGACAGACAGACACACACACACATAGGCAGACAGACAGAACTTAAAGACAGACAGACAGGCAGGCAAACATTTTTAATTTGGTGTGGGACATTCTAATTAATTTTATCCACATAAGCTACACAAATTTGCCCAATCATTTTTTACCTTCTCATCATGGATTGTTTGTACATCATCTCCGCTGCTTCTCTTCTCTTCACTTGATTCAGCCATTCTGTGAAGATGTTTTTCATGGTCTTGAGCTGCAGTGATTTGTGATAACTACGCCACAGTCTACGTCTTGCACATACACCTGCATCACATGAAATCATGTATTTACTACCAATTAACTTATGAATTTCCTGTCATTTTAATGACATTGGGATTTCACCTCAAAAGGAGATGATTATAGATAAAATTGATGAAATAAATAGAGGATATTACATGGGCACGCGGAGATACAAATTTTATCTTCGAGTGTTGAAAATATCTAACAAGTGAACGAGTTAGATATTTTCAACACGAAAAGATAAAATTCGTATCTCCAAGCGCTCATGTAATATTCTGTTTATTATAAAAACTCCAGTGAAATAGAAATATTGAATTTAAAACGATATTTTTTATTGGCGTTTGGTAACGTGTTATTTTCACACATGAAAATAACATGTTCTTTTCACGTGTGAAAATATCAATTTTTCGCCAAGAGATCACCTGATATTTCACTGTATAAAGTTTGTATGATTTATTTTTCAACAAGAAAACTGTTTCAAGAATGGCTAAGATTAATTAAATATCAATATTATGATAGCTAAAATTAACATTATTTTATGATAGTTGTTTAAATCTAATACAAAAAAATATTTTTCAGTTTCTTGGTGATGGAAATGATTAAAAACCTACCACTTGCCCACTGATGCCACGTCTTCATTATACTAACAGAGAGTTCTAGCTCTTTAGCCTGATAAAAAAATCATGCTTTTCTAAACAACTATTCATCAACAATTACCAAGATCATGTTATCATCATATGAATGATATTACTGCAAAAGGCACAAATAATTACTCAATCTTTTTAAATTGAAATGAATAGTAGCATTGAAGACAGTAAGCCAGCTGGGATTTTAAAATGTTATGCTTCCATCTAGCATGAAATAAATTCAATACTTCAGTGGTGATATTTATTGATATAGAGCCTGTGGTGACGATACCATAATTTATATAATTGTCTGTTATTTATTTGTCTGTATGACTTCTATGCTTTTTACATGTCTGTTAGTGTGTAAATACAGCTATTCTTCAAATGATTGACCAGTTGAAATTCTGATTTAGCAAATTTTTCAATTAAAAAAAGAAAACTGAAAACTTGAGATATGCAAATGACCTTGTTATTCGCTAAATCAGTATTTCAACTGGACAACGTTTTCAAGAATAGATGTTTATAGAGTAAATAAAGTAAAAAGTAAAGTAAAAAAAGTCAATATAATTGAATTTGCAGTTCAGTTTTTAATGTGTGTTGCTGATTACTTCTGATAAACTTGTCTAATAGAAATACAATTAAAAGGTATCAATAAAGGTTTTTTTTTCACCTCTAGGTAGTCATGAGCCATTTGTTGTGCTAAAAACCTCTTTCTCCACTCTGTAAAGGACACACTAAGTACTCTATGGTCTTTAAACCAAGTACTTTTCTTACAGTTGTTGGCATGTGTACAGGAATACTGGTGCCAACCTAGGAAAGTCCTGAAATCAAAACAATAGCATTCCATAAACAAATGTGATGAACCCTGAAATGATTTCAAGAGAGGGTGTTTTACATGAGGAAGATGTCCCATAAATGGCATTAACACCAAAATGCACAGTATCACACTGACAGAGGTTTTTGAAAAGATCTAATTTATTATAAGAAATTAAGGACTCAAAGTCCCTCTTGGGGGGGGGAAGGGAGGAGGAGAATCACAGCAATAGGGGAGGACATCATTTATAAAAAATAAAATATAAAAAAACCTTAAACTTTTTTTTCAGAATGTTAATGAAAATCTGTTTCTCTGAGCTCAAAGGAAGTTGTCCACCCTCCTCTGGATCCGCCCTGTTTTAGTGAATTTATATCTTAAGTCAGGGGGCACTCCCTAGCTAGAGGAGTATATTTAAGAAAACTTAAAAGGTGGGATCCTCTGACTGTCTCTAGCATGCATGATTTACTGTACCTTGGCAGTAATCTCTCCATGTAGAACTGTTTGGCTTCTTGGCTCTTCTTTGTCATCATGATCCAGTATTGAAATGTCTCTTTCAACATTCTTTGGCTGTGGTGAGACTGCACTTTCTCCTCTATAGCTTTGTGTTTTTCTGCCACTGAGAATTACAATGTCAAAAAAAACAAAAACATAAAAAAACACAATTATTTACAGTCTGCAACCACTGAAGCCAAGAGTACTTTCCATTTGGGAGAACTATGTATTAACTTAAATTAAGGTAGTTTCAAACACAACAGCCTAAAAGATGTTTGTTATTTTATAATTGTTTTGCTTTTGGGTTTTGTTAATGTTTTGTTAATTTTGTTTTTCTACTTTTATCAAAATAAAATTATTATTAAATTATAGATTGAAGTGTAATATTTTTGCCTTGAAATGTATTCTTACCAATAGCTTTTTTCTGCCACTGCCCAACGATATTCTGTAGTCTCATTTTTGCAGTGTACTGTAAATCAATTAGTACATTAAAATGTCAAATATAATACCACCCTAACCATCAAGTATCATTGTCATCATTATTATTCTCAACACATTATCAACATCACATAACTGTCATCAGCCACATTGTGTGATTAATTTGTAAAATGTTTCAAAGCGAATCTTTTTTGTCATACCGGTACTTGAAAAATGTAGGTTTTTATTTGCAGGTATCAAAATATTGAGCATTCCAGAGCTTAGCTCTGACATCATCGACATTACCAAACTTAGTACCTCAGTCCAATAATAATATATATATAATAATAAATGTAATATATATAATAATTAGCCAGTTTCATGTTTTTCTTTGCGCTGTATTAGCCTCGATAGCAAGTTATATTCTTTTGTATTTATTTAAGAATTAAATGCAAAAAAATGCACACATTGTCCACAAACAATAGAAATACTGTGTGAAGGCTTTGTCTTGAATCTTGTTATTTTTACTGCAATTGAGGCTAATACAGCTGAAAGAAGAAACTCAACAAGTATTGCAGAGAATGCTTTACCTTTGATCTCCAAGTGTTAAAGAACCTTGTCAATAGACTGGTTCTGTTCAAAGTATCAGCTTCTTGGAAAGACTTCTCTCTTAACTGTCGATGCTCCACATATGAACGCCATGCCCTTAGACATCTTGATCTGGTGCTGTTAAGCTAGAAGGAAATTAAAGACACATCTTTACTTGCACTTTGCATAGAAAATTTGTGTATTGATCTACAATTTGTACATATTAAAAAACAACAACAAATACATAAAACAGAGAGAGAAAAAAATAATGAGGTGCTGGGGAGCTGACATAACAAAAGTTCTCTGAGCCACCTTCATATAAATAACGACATTAAAATATGATCTACAGATGTGTATAACTGCTCATAACTGAAACGTCCAGTTAAGACAAAAAGTAAAACACATTGTACTTCTAACATTACATCATTGTCATCACAATGCCAGCATTATCATTATAAGATCCACATCATTATTTTCCATTTTTGCAGATGTTATCATCAATCACATATCAGCAATATCATCATCATCACAACCTCAGGATCATCAGGAAAATTACTTGGTGTAATTCTAGCTACTCTTACTTACGACTAGTGAAATAAAGTGCTTTATTACTTTTTCAACACTATTTTCATTACTACTCGACCATCTACATAAATGCAGTGGTTCGAAAAGTGGTTGATTCTCTTCCATCAATCAAACACAGTTTGTCTAGACATTAGAAAAAGTTGGATGAAAACAAAATGCGGCATGTTCATTGCTCTTCTTTCAATGTACAAACCAGCTATTTTGCAGGCCTTTTCTTCTGCTAATTTAAGACTACTAATATGTAAAAACACTACAAACAAATTTAGATATCTATATTGCTGGTTCAGTTTTTATTTTCATACAATTTTCCAACTGTTTTTATTCACACACTGTGTGGACAAAGCATGTTTGATTGAACAGAGCTTTAAAACTTGACAAATGAGCTTGATGAGTCAGGCGTGTAGTTATGAAAATGGTGGTAAATTATCATACTATTATTATTATTATTATTATTTATTATTTTCACAATCAAACTTTAGTTAGTTTTTCCTTACCCAATGTTGTCTACAAGTGACAGTCACATACAACTTCCTTCTCCACTGTTGAAATATGTTGCCCAGTATCTCATTGGCTTTCTTCTCTTTAGCATAATAAAGTAGCTCACGCAGCAGTTTCTTCTGTCTGGTATATTTGAGCCAAGTACGGAATGTTTTGCTGAGTGGCAGAGAACGCCAATGAAGTAAAGTGTCAATTAAGACCATTTCCTTGTCGCGCACACTTGCAGTTGACATACCAGATGTCATACTCATGCTGTCAAACTGCAAGAAATAAAATGTTGAAGACTAGACATATCAAATGGATGGTACATGCTACATTAGTGTTTGTGTGAAACAACTATCAGTAATACTACCCCTTGCAGTTCGTTGGAATGCAGCTAAACCTGGAGGACAAAATGGATTTCAGCTGCCAAGAGAGAAAAAATGTTTTGTTTTGTCCTCCAGATGGGGCTGCTTTGACGTCACATGCAAGGGACACATTTAGCGAGAGCTAGATTCAGTTATCTGCTAAGAATTCACCAAGAGAGGCATAAACACAATACCACAAAGGAATTGATTCAGAAATAAAAGCCATATCTTTGTTTATGCCTCAGTGAATTCTATAAAAATATAATATAATATTAGAAGTTACATCACACAAAGGTTAAATAAGATTCAATTAAAGTCATACCTCCTCATCATCCATGGAAGACTGCCGTCTCTCAAGCAGTTCACTCCTATCACTTCTGGACATCATAGAAGATCCCCTCTCCTTCACTGGCAAGAAGACGCAGTCAGTGGAGTCTGTACTAGAAGGTAAACTAAGATGAAACTCTGGAGGACTGGGACTAGGTGATGATGTCGGCGACTGGACGGCAGCTAACGGCGTGGTTACATGTGTTATATTATTAGACTCTCTTATTAATGTTATTGGTGAGACTGAACGAAACCGAGGACTGTCTGGATGGAACTGGTCCATTCGGCCAGGAAGAGATGCAATCTGAGAAAGTAAAGATATATTGTTTACATGTTTGTTTGTCTATTTGTTATATTCTTTGTTTGTGTTTTTGGATTTGTTGACAAGTCTATTTGTTTGTTTGTCCATCTGTCTGACGGGGGTCTGTTTGTCTGTATATTCTTTGTTTGTGTGTTTGAATTTGTTTACAAGACTCTATTTGTTTGTTTGTTTGTTTGTCTATTCATTTTTCTATTTGTTTGTTTGTTGGTCTATTTGTTTGTTTGTTTGACATCAACAAATTGATAAATAGATGTCCTATCTCAGATCAGACAATAATAACAATATCAAACAAATAACTAATTCATGACGGCTGTGCCTTACTCACATCATCATCTCTAGCACTAGCTCCTGCAGTACGCACAGGAAACACGCTACCAGATCCTCTTCTATTTGTCCAATATCCTGATGATAAAGACTCTGACAATGTAGAATTTAACGTTGACCGCAACAAGTTTCCTCCATTAGAATCTAGTGTAGACCGCAGCAAGTTCCCTCCAGTAGAATCTAGAGTAGACCTCAGAAATGAGCCACCATTGGAGTCAAGAGTAGATCGTAGTGTCTGCGATGTTCCCAAGTTACATCCTAAGTTTGATCCCATGGAGGAGTCAAGAGCAAGATTGATTGTGAAGCGGTTCATCTGTGAGTTGATTTCCTCTTTTATTACTGCACCCCAGGCTTGAAAGACTTTACGCATAAGTTGTTCTTGACGAGAAGCAAGGTGATCCCTGCAATATATAACAAATACTTTAATGAACACAGGGTTTGTGCTATTTAACAACTTCAGCATATATTTCAAGCTGGGCTTTTCAAGTGCTTTTCAAGCACTTTTCCAGTACAAAATTTGGACTTTTCCAGGAGTACCATTTTTTCATAACTTTGATTTATACAAACTACCAAGTAATAATATTTTTTTCTTATCGAGAGTTAAAAAATTACACTGCTTGCGGTGCTTTTGTTTGTTGTACAGTATTTGAAATGAGCATAACCTAAATTCAAGAATTATGGATTTCCTGTGGTGGATTAGGTTTTTGGAGTACCGGTATAAGTTTTCATATTTTATAACTGAAAGGGAAATTTCTAATTTCTATTTCATACCTTACAATCTCAGCAACTCTATACCATCTCACCCACACGTCCATGCATCGTCTAAGCTGGATTAATCTAATGTTAACTTTGACTTGTTCCTCAATCTGCAGAAGACTTTCTCTCTTACTGTCTGCTGATTGCTGCCAGTATCTGAACACCCAACGAAGAAGCAACTCTTTACGAATCTGCAGCAACAAATCAACAAAACGAATCTCTGTTAAGTTTATTGTATAGTAGTTTCAAAGACCTGTAAAAAGAGCACTAACAGAGAGAGGTAAAGTAAAACCTGGTGCACTGTCAGCCACCATCAAGTTATTTACTGTATCAAGTTACTGAGATATAAAATATTCATTTTTAGGAAAACTATGTTGAATAGATGTTGAAGTGAAGTGAAGCTATAAAATCTCTAACAAACAACTTAATATTGAAATCACAATGACAGAACACATGTCAACAACTGATCAGAAGTATGTGTTGGTCACATTATGCTTGACGCAGTGTAAGTCAAACCTGTTGTCCTCTCTGTTGTTCTCTAGCCTCCATCTGTGCTTCTCTTCTTTCCGTCCATTTCTTGAAATAGAACGACATTAGCTGGAGTTTCTTGGCACGTTCTTTGAGTCTGTCATGTCTTATATCACGAATATAGCCTAAAATTAATCAAATCAAATTAGAAACCACTACAACTACAGGAAGTCTGTGAAAAGGAAAGTCTAACTAGCTATAAATTTAAAACTTGATTGACATGATAGTTGTGTGTAAAGCCAACTGAGGCAGATTTTTCAAATCTACCCTGATTGCGCTTGATGCAGCATTTACATAGTATACATTTATAATTATTATTAATTTTTATTAATAGTTATCACTAGTTATTAATAATCATTAATAGATATTAATAACTATCTATAGTTAGTAATAGCAAATTAATAGTTATCAATAGTTAGTAATAGTTATCAATAGTTATTAATGGTTATTAATGGTTATTAATGGATATTAACAGTTATTAATAATCATTAATACCTCTCCATGCAGCAAATGCTCTGGACATCTTTGAGTGCTGAAGTTTTGTTACAGCATCGCGACCCTTTATTTGTAGGAATGCCCTCTCTCTGAAGAATGAGAATAATGTTGTTTAAAGAGAAAATAAAGAATTTGAGAGTGAGGAGAATTATTGTAGAGATGAAAGACTTCAGTAAGGAGAGAGGGAAAAAAAGAGAAAAAACGGGCTCAAAAAAGGTTGTAATTACTGGTAAGCATTGTAAATAAGAAAGGAAGATGAAAGAAAGGTTACAAAGAGAGACAATGGCAATGGAAGGAAGAAAAGAAAGAAGTGGGGGAGAAACATGGAAGGAGGAGTGTAAAAATCCAAGTCACAAAAGTAAAGTGCGCAACTATACCTCCAATATAGGAAATGCTTATCTAAAACTTTTTCCTCAGCTCTGGTATGCTGGTCTATGATGTACTTTTGACGGTAGATATGAAGTCTCCAAGCATCAAAAACCCTACAGAACAACAACATTTAGTTACAAGGAATAACTTATAGACAGTCGACCATCAGAGAAGTGATGGCAGGGTGGGGGAAATTGAGCAAAAAAGATGTACAATGAATTTCACAGATTGTAGTTTCATACATGTTAAACTCAAAAAGTTCCACAATAACAAATTGATAAATGACTCTGTTATTGGTTTTAGCTATTGTGGTGACCCTGCTCAAAATGCAAAGCTAATACCAGTAAAATACAAACTTAACTAAAATTTGCACAGTGCAGTCTAGACTTTATTGTGATAGATGCCTTACTTTGCTATCTGTTTTCTTTCCCTTCTAGCTACCATAGGTGCTATGATTTGTTCCTGCTGGTTAGTTACACGCCAAGCCATAAATATACGTCTCTTAAAGTTACGTTGCAAGATAGTGATAACTGAATAAACATGTTCTTTTTCTCTGTCCAGAGCTTCCTTTCTTTGCCTCCATGTATTCCAAAATGCTGTCAGCAAATACAATGACTAATTCAACAAAGTATTATGATAAAGGTGATGACCATGGTGGTGATGATGACAATGATTAAGATGATAATGATGATGATGATAATTTTTGTTTCAAATTATTATGTTTGTTATAAATGTTTGAGCTTTAATTATAATATTAACTATAAGCAAATCCAAATACTTACATTTAAGAAGCCAAAGGTCTCTTGCTGGTCTGGTTTCAATCAATGTCTCCTCAAGATACTTTCTCTTTATCATCAGCTTCCATTCAGCGCATGCATTTCTGAACACATGAAAATGTAGTCAACAAACTGAGAACACAGGCTACGGACATTATGGAGAGGTCAAAAACAATATGGAGACAAAATCTTACCACTCCTACTCTAAGGATTACCAGGTCTCAGCCAATCAAATGCGTTCCTTCTTAAGCGGATTTTCATTGCAGTAACATTACAATAATCAACCAATCACACGATGGACTAGCAGTAAGAATTACCTTGGCCAGTAATGTTACCAAACACATGTACCATATGTTCACGAAAATCGTCTTAAAACTACACGAAAATGTGCTGAAAAATATTCCTTTGCATTCAATGAACAATAACTAGCTGAAACAAGTGGTTATTTATCCCACTTTACAAAAACTAAAATTCACTGTAAACTTTTGGCCATGACATGTCATTTCCGTTTTATCTGACATGTTATTCACGCAATAAAAAGATGCACGTTTTAGAGAATTTAGCGATAAGTATGTTCGTTCATCATTGCATGTTTTATAATCAGTTGAATGCAAACTTGTTTTCTTCGTGAAACTGACAAATTCCTCGATAAAGGAATTTAAAAAATACGTTCCGCCATCTGTTTGTCTTGTAACACTTCTAAATCGATTTTCGTGCTAACTCATTACAAGTCAGCTATCATAGAGCCACATTTACAATGAGTATTTGAAAATGTGATTGTGCTTAGCATGATGGCTATGACGACAATGATGAATAATAAAAATAAACATTCAGAACTGTTTTCTTACCTCACACATCTATTAGTCCAGTTAACTCTAGTTTGTTTTTTGAAGTTGGCTACTTTCATAGCAAACAACCACTGGTCCAAAGCAGCTCTGGTTCTGTTAAAATCTTTCTTCTTTGTCACCCATGTAAACTTTTGTCTGTTGGTTGATGAAAAAAATTAAAGAATCAACAATTTGTACAGTGTTACAGTGATTGCCTGCTTGCTTGCTTGCTTGATTGCTTGCTTGCGTGTTTGCTTGCTCGCTTGCTTGCTTGCTTGCATTCTTATTTGTGTGATTGATCAATAATTGGCAGACTGATAGATTGATTAAAGGATTCATGACTATGATAATTATCTAATCATACAAATCCAGAAAATTTCTATTTCACTTACTTCAATGATAATCTTTCATAGGTATGGTTTTTCCATATTACCATCATTCTAGACAATAACACCTTCTGCAGTCTGGTTACAAATGCTTTTCTTTTTTCACGCTGTGAAATAGTAGCACTTAACCATATCCTGAAGAAACGTCTCTTCTTACCCTACGGCACAAAACAAAACCCTTCAGGCAACAAAGAAGACAACACATCAAACAAACTTAATGCACTGATCACACTGTCTGAGCCATGCATGAAACCCATGGTCACAGTAGACCACCAAAGCAAAACGTTATATAAGTTAGAAAGTTGATTTACAAGACTCAATAGTGTCACCAGCGACAATGTACTGACATACTTTTACATCCACCTTTTTACCAATCAAGACGAAATGTAACTAATATTGTTATTGAATGGTCAGTGTGTTCAAACACAGGAGTGGTTTTCTCTGAAAAACCTGAGTGCAGAACAAAGTCTTGAAACTAAAGTGTAAAACTAGGTGTAAGAAAGCATAATACACTGAAAACACACGAAAAAAATATATAATAAAATTAACCAATGTGGACAATGCAGCATCATAACTAGGTGTTTTGAAGTGATTATGATAATTTTGTTGTTGTTGTTGTATTATGTTCTACCTTTTTTGCCATTGCTTTACAAAGATGTCGATGAAGGACATTTCTACGATATCTCAAAAACCACAGACGATACACTCTCCTAAAAAAATGGTATTGTTTAAATCTAGCTAACTGCAATAATCATTTGTAATAAGCTTTTTAAATGTCATGAACACCTTTATGTATCAAGGGCATTTAGAAAGCTAATGCTTATTTACAATATATGCAATGACTTTTCATCACATTATGCACCATTGTGTTTGTAGCAATGGACTTATAACAAGGCAGTTTGACTCAATGATTTATTATTTGTTTTGAGGATTTGTGCTGTAGGCACTGGTGTACTAATAATAGGACATCCTGCCCCCAAAAGGCTAGTACACCATGGACCTCTGGGTTAACATCCTTAGAAATAAACTTTACTTGGTCATTCTAGAATTCCCTCAAAATGCAACAAACTAGCAAATTTATAACAGTTCACTTACTTCTGTAATAGATTACTATGGTAGTTGATAGCTTGCTGTAACAGCAGTTTCTGCTTCCATTTGGTGAAGGATTGTTTTAGTAATGCTCTGCTATAATATTCTTTGCACATGCTTTGGAATCTCTGATGAATCACCCTTGTTAGTAAAAACAACATTACAAATAAGGTGAAAGGTAGAATAAATGAAAGAATGTCTGAATGGATGGATAGATAATTGAAAAGCAAACAAATGACTTAGTGTACAAATTGAATAAATACATTATTACATGTATGTCTGAATATATCAATAAATTAATGAGTGAATGAATGAATGAATTAGTGAATGAATTACTGGACGAATGAGTGAGTTAGTGAGCGAATGAGTGAGTGAGTGAGTGAGTGAGTGAGTGAGTGAATAAACAAACAAACAAATGAACCAATGAATGAATGAATGATTCAATCAATGTCTTTAAAATCTTACTTGGCATATTTAGTCCAGTTTTTCCAAGAATAGAAGGCTTTTACCAGAATTCTTCTTCTAAAAAATAAAGAAAAAATATATGTAAAATATACTAATAATGTACCAAATGTGCTCACAATCTACTTAATGTTCCTTGTCTAAATTTTCAAGGGCTTATAGCAAATCAGAGCATATGCATAGTACATACTTCAAAAGGCTGCTAGCAATGGAGCATCTTTTCCGTCTCTCTATCCAGACTTTAAACACATGTGCCTGTAGGGTGTTCTCATAATGGATTCTATAGAAAATTGAAGAAAATAATAATTAAAATCAATTAAATTTAATTAAAATTAAATAAAATTAATTAAAATTTGGCTAAGGTTGGGTGAACACTAACCCAGATAAATTTGTTTGTCTGTTGGTCCCCCTGTCTGTTTGTCTGTATGTCTATCTGTGTGTCTGTCTGCCTATGTGTCTGTGTGTTGGTCCACCTGTCTGTCTGTCTGTCTGTCTATCTGTGTGTCTGTCTGTCTGTGTGTCATCTGCCTATGTGTCTGTCTGTTGGTCCACCTGTCTGTCTGTCTGTCTATCTGTGTGTTGGTCCACCTGACTGTCTGTCTGTCTATCTGTGTGTTGGTCTACCTGTCTGTCTATCTGTGTGTCTGTCTGTCTGTGTGTTGGTTTACCTGTCTGTCTGTTTGGCTGTCTGTTTGTCTGTATGTATATCTGTGTGTCTGTCTGCCTGTATGTCTGTCAACAGGTCTGTTAGTTAGTTAGCTTTTGTGATTGTCACAAGTACCTTGCAACTTCATTAGTTCTAGTCTTAACAATTCTTTGAGCAGTGTAGATCCTCCAAGAATGCCAGCATTTAGTGATCAGTGTTATTCTACAAAAATTTAAAACAAAAATGTTACACATCCATAATGACTTTAAGAAATTTAAACTAGATTTCATATTTCAATTTTTACATCAGTAGAGGTACAGAAGACATTGTAATACGACAAACCCAGGAATTTGGGAGGAGGGTGGGGGGTTACAGATATTGTAAAAGTTGAGTGAATATACCATGCTGACATCAAATTTGGTCAAAAAAGAGCCATTTTGATGTCTTCTGTGCCTCTACAGACAAACAAAAATAACAAGAAAAGTCTCTACTGCGTCATTTGGATACATTTTCGGGTTCACCACATTTTGACATCAACTGTGCATCTATTAGAACACATGTATGGAATTCAAACAGCACTCTTTCCATGTGAAATATAATGATGTGATTGTAATTGCACATATTAATCACTTACTGAAAGTTTAGGTTTGCTACACTGTTGCTCTGTTCTACAGTGTATCTCATCTTCCATTTGAAATAACTTCTTGTCATGAAATGCTTGTCTGCAATCCCTTCTAATATCTTATCCCTGGCAATAAACATTTTTTTGAAAAAAAATGCATGAATTTCAAAAATAATGGATTTCTTGATTTAGTCATTTAGTATACCGTTAATAAAAGTGGAATGGAATTTCATTTTTTTGAAAAAAATTGCATGAATTTAAAAAATAATGGAATTTTTCATTTAGTCATTTGGTAGACTGTTCAAGTGGAATGGAATTTCACAAAAGCAGCTGTCTGAAAACATGTACAGAAGCACAAAACGAAAAGAAAGAAAACATTCAAGTAGTTTGCACATGGCCCAATCTAGAATAAAACCCATGTCACAGTTGTGCTTAAAGGCCAGTGCTCTCACCACTTAGGCAACCCTTGTCGCATATACCTTTGATGCAAATGATTCACTAGCTTTTGTTCATTTTTGATTGGTATTTGATGAAGATGACAATGTTCATTATGTCATTGTGCTTTGTCAATGATAACTGTACTACAACTAATAAACAAGACATTTACACTAAAAAAATAGACCAGCTTTAATTATAATATTCTTTTATGTAAAAAAACAGTCTGTGGAAATGAGTAGTCTGTGTGTATAATAAGGGCAATTGAATTTCTGAATATTGCGCACAATTATTAGACTGAGGTTGTGTAAAAGACTTGAAACTACATACTATTCAATCTTTAAACTCACCTATTCCCTTCTAAATGTACAACTCTCCATCTATGGAATGCTGACCTCAGATTCTCAGACTTTTTCCTTTCATATTGACTTTGCCACTAAATAAGATAAAATCAATGAAAAGCTAATTATAAAAGGCCTGTTTCTCAGTAGCATAAGCAGTATACACAGACTCAGTACTATTCTAATCATTAGCAACTTAAACCTGCTCTATAAAATGTGCTACTGTCAGTCTTTGTATATTGCTTGTGCTTACACTAGTCAAAACACCTCAAAAGCGTACCCACCACAAGTTCATTATTGATTTCATTCTATGAATCTTGATTTGATTGTTCGATTTGAATATTCAGTTTTGAAATCGACCAGTCTAACATTCAAGACAAGAAGTCACCATTTGAGACAGAAAAATCTTAAACTGAAAGATTAAACTACTGGTATCTAGAAATTCTCTCTGAAGTATTTCTTGACAAAAGAAAGATGTCATTTTGCAGACTTGTTTTCAAATTAATTTTGATTACTGGAATCCAATAATCAATCCAATATTCAAATAATGAAGTTTTGATGGGTACGCTTGATGTGTTTTGACTGTAATCTTACTGCACAAGTAAGGGCCGCTGGTATAGAGCTTTACCTTGAGCCAATACTTAGCCATCAGTCTACTATCCACTCTCTTCTTAACATCACCACTGGCTTGGGTATTGACTTGTACTGCAAACTTTAGTCCCTTAAAGCCTGTTACTAGCATATGCTTTCTATAAACTTGGTCTGCTTTGGTCTCTAATTCCATCTTGCTTCTTCTCCAGGCAGCAAAATGCTTTTGGAAAGTAATGTTGCGCCAGAACTCTACAGCCCTAGAGGAATGATTGGATAAGAGATTGGACGACAATGCGACCAGTAAGTTATAAAAATTATTAACTATGATTTGCATACTTGGATGTCTAATATATTTTAGCCAATCAACAGTGTGTTTATTTGCAGCTCCATTGCTGATTGACCAGTATGTCTAGTAGATACACCACTAACACCAAATGCAGGTTCTTTAAAGCAGAATATGTACAGTTGAAACAAAAAGGAAGACACCAAACTCAGTAATTTAACTATGTTAAACTAAAGATAGCTGCAAGCTAGTAGTAGTTAGACAATGGAATTGTGAATATTTTGCAGTTATATTTACCAAGACATTTTAGTACAACATTTTTTTTTTTTGGATGAGTGTATATTGCATTTGCATAGTATATAATTAATACCATGATCACCTTGGGATCTATTGTTTTTGGAGGGATGTTTAATGGCTAACATCCCTCCCTCATGAATAACATAGACAAGGGATGATTAGTTTATAATCATTAAAAAGAAATGATATTGGAAACCAAATCCTTACTTATTCATTTTATTCTCAGATTCCATTCTATCCAGTCTCTGTAGCCTTGCTCTCTGGTGCCAGCGTCTGAACAGTCTTGCCTTCAAGATCAGCTCTGGACTAGGAGAAGGTGTCCTTTCCTGCTCAAGTAACTTCATAGCCCAAACACTTGGTGTGATATGACGTGATGACTCTATTGAGTATTGGTCCAGCAGACTGGAATTATAGAGAAACAACCAGCTATTAGATATCAGTCATTAACAGGCTGCATTAACACTTTTAAGGCAATTATAACACTATTTACATCATTGATGCAATGATGATAATTCATTAACATTTGACTTTGATTATCTTATTATCATTTTCATCGCCACCACCTTTCTCACCAACACCATCATCACTATCATCACAACAATCATCAACATCCAGATCATATTCATCATCATCACAATCATCATCATATTCTCAATCACCACTATCATCATCATCATCTCCACCATTATCATTACCACCATCATCAACTTCAGCATCATTACTCTCATCAAGATCATCACCATCATAACTGTCATCACATCCATCATCATCACCATCACCATCTCCACCATTATGTATCATTACCATCATCATCAACATCATCAACTCCATCAACATTATCAACACCATCAGCATCATCACCATTATCAAGATCACCACCACCATCATCTAACAACATAATCACCATCATAACTGTCATCACCATCATCACCACTACTATCCCATTCATCATCATCATACCTAGTATGTTTCCAGTCTTTACTCATCCCAAACATCTTTCTCTTGTTCCATGTATTTTCTAGCTCACTTGATCTAATGCCATTATTCAACACCAAACGACTAGACACATCTTCATCAATGAGATTTTTGACAGCAATCTTATCGTAATGCTTCAGGATTCCTGTGTCGTTGTACACATTCATGGAACCATTATTTTGTGGGCTTCCTGTGGTACTGTAGGTGTTCAAAACTGATTCACTCTTTACACCATTGGGCTGTGGGTTTCCTGTGTTGCCATGTCTGATGGTTTTATATGACATGCCATTAGTGTTTGGGATTCCTGTGGTGTGGTATTTTATTGGCACAACATTAGTTTGTGAGTTTACTGTGGTACTGTATAAGCCATGTAAAGATTCTCCATTGATGCCATTTGTTTGTGTGGTCCATGTGCTACCATTTATTCTGTTAGTGTATGGGATTCCTGAGGTATTGTACCCATTCTGTGTTGGGGTTCCTGTGCCACTTTCCCTACTCAAAATTGAGTGGCTTCTCTCTTCACTGTTGTCAGATATTCCTGTGTAACTTTGAAAATCCAGCTTTGGAGTTCTCACATGATGCCCATTTGCCCTGTGTGTCATTTCTGAGCAATTTCCATTACTAATGTTTGGGTTTCCTGTGTTATAAGCATTTCTCATTTGTGGTCTTCCTGTGTGATTCATTGTCTGAAGCAACCCATCTGCTTCCACATTACTTTGGACATGATGTATACTTCTTGACAATGGAGCAACAACTGCCTTGTTTCTAGCCAAAGGAAGGGATCTTGCTCCAACGGGTTCCTTGTGAGAATTGAACTGCCTCTCTTGCAGAAAACTTGATGCCAAACCTCTAGGAGTTTCCACCAGGATTGACCTTAAACTTCTGGGGCTGTCAAGGTCAGAAGCAATTCCTGATGAGCTCTGAGCTAAGGTGTCATCACTGCTATCTGGTGAAGCTTGGCCATTGTAGTTATACAGCGGTGGTCTATCCATTGCTCTAAATGGACGCTGTTGGTATTGTGGTTTGGAGAAATTAGTGGAGTGTTTGTTAGTAGGTTTGGTGAAAAATTGAAGGTGTGATTGGTTGGTTATGGTGACATTCTGTTGGACTTTAACCTCTGGGTAAACGTGGGATTTAGAACCTGAAATAAAAAAAGAAAGACAAATAATCTCAGTCGGCAATGTGAATGATTGGGTGGTGTCTGGAATTATTGGTAAATGATTTTGAAATATATTTAGAAAAAAAATAAACTCCTTCTTGTGGCTGGAACATTGGCTGATAATGTCCAAGGATGAGAAATGGTACAAAAAAGAACATTTGTCCCAGAAAAAAACTCAATGTGATAATAATAATAATAATAATAATAATAATTTATTTCTTGTTAAGCGCATCCCAATATTTCTCGACGCGCTTTACAATTTATCAAATGTTAATTTACAAAATTATAATAAACGATCTATGTGATGTACAAATAAGTGTTGTAGTCTTAGCCTTCAGGCAACTTTTGCTCCCTTTAAGAAAAAGCATCCCTTGTGCTTCCTTTGCGATGGTTATTTTTGCCGTGAGGGACTAATAACTCTTATTTACACAGGAAACCCAAAAAAAGGAAGCCCATGGATATAACAGTAAGGCCTGCCAAGGATGCTAGTGTAGTCTATTCTTAGAATGATCTATACAAATAATTGTGATTATTGCAAGATTTATTTATTTACAGTGCTTCACCTGTCACATATCCTACCTTGATAATGAGATGTACTTCTATCTATTTGAGGTTGCTGGCCATCAAAGGCTGACCCATTTACTTTCTGCAAAAAAAAAGCATTGATAATAGTATATAGCTAGTAAAACACTAGTAAGAGTAAACAGTGTTGTTGCTATTAATAAAACAGTTCTTCCAGTTCTTCAAATACATAATGAGTGTTATTACAACTTCAAAAACTCATTAATAATTCATGAGCATCTAGTCCAATCTGTGGTCCAATTTTGGTCACATGCATGAGGTTTTATACCCATAAAATACTCTCATTTGTATTCAATGAATCTAAATAAATACTCTAGGGTCTTTATATAAAGGTACATTGAATAGTAATAAGATTACTTTGCATGCTACGAAGCAACCTCTGTTCAATCATATGTCCAAAATGGTCCAAGGAATTGAACCTGTTATTTGAGAAAGTTTGTTCCCCTTGAACTCAGAAGGACCAGATTCAAATGTGGGACGCATATTCAACACACATAAGAAATTCTGTGCATGATCAGAATGGCCAACAGTCAATTTTATAACTTTTTTCGCTTAATTTTTAAAATTGTATTTGAAATATCAAAAACTCATTAATAATTCATGAGCATCTAGTCCAATCTGTGGTCCAATTTTGGTCACATGCATGAGGTTTTATACCCATAAAATACTCTCATTTATATTCAATGAATCTTTATATAAATACTCTAGGGTCTAAGCAGAATGCTGGTAGAATATAATGCAAACAATATACCTATTGAATATATTGATAATTTGATAGATGTAATAATAAACCTTGGCAGCATGGCCGAGTGGTCAGAGCAATGGTCTCGCCATCTGGTGGTCCTAGGTTCGATTCCTGCTCTGGGCACAGACATTGTATTTGTCTGGGTCCTGATTTGGTCAAAATATCATTTGTCCTGGACATGCTTTATATATAGCCAACTGGTTTGTCTCCTAGCCAGTTGGGATTCTTAACAATGTTATGTTTATATTTATTAGTAGTTTCTGATTTGTCTCCGCAATTAGAGCTCTATAATTAGTAAAAAGCTAAATACATGGAGACTTGAATTAAGTGGATTTATTTATTTATTTTGAACTACATTTACGGAACATACATCACTTAATATTGTCTGTAAGACTATCATTTTACTGTTTAGAACCAATTGATTTTAGTCACTTTTCTACCTGATAAGATGGTAGGGCATAGAAAGATGTGCCAGACCAATCAGAATCGACCACTGAACTATCAACACTGGACTTGCGGCTTGTGCTGCAGCTTGTGGTATAGTCACCAAGTATAGTGTGATCAGATCTGACTGGATCTACAATGATATTTTATAATTGAAATTAATATTAGGAAATACTTGCGCACAGAAAGTTTGATTTTTATGATAATGTGGATGATGATGATAATGACAATGATAATCATCACCATCATAATGAATATGATGATGATGATGCCGATGATTAAGACATTAACAATGAGATAATTGTATCCGTGATGGAGACCTTGACTTTTAATGTGTTAATAAATGATAATTAGCTAGTGGAAAAGAGTAAAATGAAATCATTATGACTGCTACTGGCTGAAATTATACCTGTAAACTGTTGGAAGGATTTATAGCTTGTGTCAAAATTCTCATTCTGAAGTAATAAAAAAAAACATTTCATATCATCAATAGTTCCAAACCAATATGAGAGTTCTGCACAAAATTTTATTACACACTCATACTAAGCCATATCTTTTAATCTGCTACAAGATTACATGCAATGCAACACTAAATTCCTACCAGTATAAATTATATGGCAGCTTTGCACAGAACCATTATATTTATCTCAAAAGTCAGAAACAGGGAATCCACACAACAGTCATAAAAAACAATACTTCAGAAAAAAAACACACAACTATTTAACACAATTGAAAGCACAACATTTCTACAGCATAGATATATAGATCATGAGCTATGTTGCAGAATCATGATAATTGTTTCAAATGCAAGAACAACAAATAAAGTTTCATTTCAAAATCCAAAAGAGAGACTTCAAGACAAAATACCAATACTTTAACTTAACACAAATACCAGAGATATAACCTACAGTTATTCAAATTAAAATGAATATTAAGCTAATAAATTCCCTATTGATATTAATTTATCTCTCAATTCCAATTCCACATTGCCAAAGAGAAGTCTCTAACCAGAAAAGCTTCAAAACAATACACCAATATTTTGACATAATACACAATGTTCACACATACCAAAACACATCACCAAAACATACTACTTAGCTATACCATAGCAAGAACCAATTTCTATCCAAATAGATATCTCAGAAGTCAGATAAAGAAAAAAAAACATCACCACTATCCCAAACTATCTTGAGGTGAAACTTGAAGCTTGATCATAATCACTATCAACAAAAGCAAGCTTGGCATGGATAAGAATTTTGACAGATTTGACAAGACAACAAAAGACCTGACACTTTACTAAGTCTTAAGCACATAGTAACCTGAGAAACACAAGATATGCTTGAACACATGGAGTCAATATGCAAATTATGATTTGGAATCCTTTTCCTTAGAATTGGAACTAAAAGAGTTAATCAAGAACAATTTTGTTTGGAAATAAAGTTTTAAGCTGTGTCAAATGAATGCAAAAAAAAAAACACTGGACAAGATTTCATGATAACACATAACATCAATGTGTAAATTATTATTGGTAATTATCTTTACATTTCATGGAAGACATTCTTTTTAAATAAAATATGAAAGTTGCATTACTTCTTAGGTTCACATTTTGTGTTAAGAGTTTGAGATTTTTGTTTATAAAGTAGTTGTAATTGTAATAGTATTATGACTATAGTACTTTAATTAAAGGTTGTACATTCCATTGTCACCTAGTAACAATGTACAGTCTATGCAATGTGATATGTACCAGGAATACCATTACCAAAGACAGTAAAAAAGAAATGAGATTCGGACAAAATAATTTTTAAGGCTAAAGGCTAGCAAATTTAGATTCTTTTTTAGATTTCATTTTGTGACTATTTTCAAGGAGGGCACAAAGTTGTTTTGTTAATATATTTGACATGTTATTTTTTTCATTGAATAGTTATATTTTTTTTAGAGAAAAATCAAATCACAAACTTGCAAAATAGAGGGATTCTGAAATAAAAACAAATAAATCAAACAATAATTGTTATGATAGTTATTTTTATTTATTTATGAAATTCAAACAATTTCAACATTATCAAATTTTGAAATATTATTTTCTGTCTGCATAATCTCAAAATCTCGGTTTGCTGTTTGCCAATATAGTTTCACTCAAAAAAATCATAGTACCATTTGAACAATTTATCTTTACAAATGGAAAACAGGAAATATCTCATCATTAGCGATACAAATTGTTTATTGAGTACAAGCCAGCTATATTGAACATGTCAATTAGACACACTGGTGGAAAAAAACAAATTTAGAATAGTGTTTGCCCATTACCCTTTAAAATAGAAAATCTGTTAATTAAAGTAAAATAAAATAGAATGATATCTGAAGTGTATGTATTTATGGTTAATATTATGGATGACCAAATCTATGAAAATTTAATTTGCTCTTCTGGATGAAAAAGAAAAAAAGAAGTGTAAAGGAAAGCAAATGAGAAAAAGAAAAGAAGAGAAGAGAAAAATATTAGAATGAAATAGAATAGAATGACATTGAAAAGAATGACATAACAAATAAGAATGAACTAAAATGCACACAATGAAATAAAATAACATAACTGAATGAAATAGAATAGAAAAGAAAAAGAAAGATAAAGTTGTCAATGTGAAATGAAAATTTGTCAAACTTTCTCAGTACTTTATTTTTACTTGTCTTTTTTAATCTGTATCATCGACCTTTTCAATAAAAAAATTCTTTTAAAATGTAGCATTATTTAATCATGCAGTCATATTTTTAATTTTACTGAAAAAAATAATATGGACAATGTCAACGGATCGTCAAAAGTCAAAACGTTCTCAAAATCAGATATAACTTGTTATCAAAAATGTACATTGGCTTTTGATTGAATAGATTATTCAAATTTTCTAGAGAATTCCTTTCACACTTTCACAACGTTTCAAATTACAAAATATAAGAGTTTTTTTACATTCAAAGGAAAAAGCGAAAAAGTGAAAAAAAATATTGGGTGAAATTAATTTTTGGATTTATTCCAATTTTTTCCCATAAAAATTGGATAAGTTAAATAGAGTGTTTTTATATTTATATTATTTTTTTAATTGTTTTGAAAAAAATACATAAATTATCTAATTTTTTTCCTAATCAAACAAATCACGAAGTTGTGTCCCTAGGGCCGTGAAAAATGTAAACAGAAATTTGCATGAAAAAGACAAAATCAAAACATTAAATAAACTCATTATTTTTTCGAAAACATCCAATTACCAAGAACTGACTATTTGATTGTCATAATACTTCACAACAAGGATAGCAATTACAGTGTAATGATCGGGGCGATCATAAATAGGTCAGTGAAAATTATCACCGTGATGCCAAACAACCTCACGGATATGAAGTTTGAGCTCTGCTCCCGGGCTCCGCTCAATTTGGACTCGAATTCTTGAATTATTTTTACTGTTTTAAAATAAAACGGGGTAACATAAAAAGGGAAAGTTACATTCCAAAGTTTGAAGTGAAATAAAGTTTCCGTGCAAAGTTATGCTATAGATTTCAAGTTTAGCCTACCAGTAAAAAGTTGACTAAAAGGTGAAAATGTGCTTTCAGTATGCTTTAATTTGTCCAATTCTAACCTCATTTTGTGCTAAAAAAAACTTAAAAAATAAACCACATATAAACATCATTCACTTATATGAATAAACAAAGTTTGAGAGTTCGCTTAGAAAAACTCAGCAATAGTTTACAGCAAACGCAGCATGAAATTTATAAATAATGAATTTTGTTGTCAAGACCGCGCATAAATATCACTTGTTGAATGTTGAAACTACAAATTCATACCTTCTTAAACTCGTAGCCATTGCTATTTTTCACAGATTTTTCTGCCATACTTCAACTTCATCTTTATGGTATTTCGTGCATAGTTAAGTCTTGGGAATTGGCTAGCTTTTACACAGTAATCTTTTGGGATTTGGCAGCTGTTGTTGTTGACAAAGCAACATGGCGGATCAATCTCCCGCGCTCCGATGAATTTGATCACGTGACCATAGGGCTCGATCATCTTTGATCTGGAGCGCGTACAAATGAAATCTCTTACAATTGTTTAGTTGTTTCCTTGTTGATTTGTTCTTATAATTGTTTTTGTTTTAAGCATTTCTTTGAGGTGCGTAAAGAATTGCAATGAGTACATTCGGTTTTCTCTAAACACGCGAGAATTTCGGTATGCACGCAGTATAAAAGAACCAGCTGCTTTTTACTGGAACTGATCTTTACTAATTCCAGATGATTTGAAATCATTGAAATGTGAACAAAATCTCAAAAAATCGTGTTTCAGTTTGCGCTTTTACAAATCTTTAGATATTTATAACAATTCTATAAATATATGTTATTGTTTTTCTACCCAAGAGAAGAGGTAGTTTTTTCAAATAAAAGTGTAATGTTTTGGTAAGTCGGCCGGACGTGCAGTCAGTCTGTCACTGGATTCACCCTTGCGATGGGGACTCTCATACACATCGTAGAGCGAAGATGATCGTCTGAAATTTACAATATTATTTACCGTATACAATTTTCAGTTTATTTAAGATACTCGTAAAAAAATAACAGAGTAAGTTCACTGACCAGGTTGGCTGGGCAGGACATGCATTATGCGATTTTAATCCCTAAAAGTAGAGTTTTCGGCCCAAAAAACCTTTTATACACCCTATACTATAGCTAAAAGCTCTACCGAGTATTTCTTACTAGTTTTTGCATCTACTCGTGGTTTGTCATAAGATCATTCCGAAGTCCACCATCCTTGATCCAAGGCTTAATTTTCTCCAACTACATTTTTCAAGAGGCATTCTTACTGTCGTCACGCATGACGTCACTACGAATATCTGCAGTGAGACCACTATAGTCCCATTGGCGACCATTGCACCAACATCGCATCTCATGAAGCTGCACTTTTAAGACGATAATTTGGTAAGCATTAGACTTTACAAACTAAACAATCACTCATGCATGTAATTAACCTATGTAGAGAGAGAACAATTCTTTAATTGCATATAGCTACATACATATACATAATATACATATATATATATGTAAACTGAGAGCATGTATAGTTTCGAATAGTTAATATAGTTGAGAGACATGAGTATATATGCAGGTAGCAAACGCTTGGCAAGCGAAAGATCGGAGGCTCGATTTCTTCCTGAAGTTCTGACTTTTACCAGAGTTGTTTGGTCTTCATAATCAGTATGTTTGATTGATCCACATATCAGATCGATCCATTCCACTTGATAATAGGAGTTCAATCCTGATCAAGTCTGCTCATCGATCCATTTCACACGGGCAACTAGTCCTGCAAGTTATGTAGATTATTGTACTATTTCATTTATTCTGAATTTACACGATTTTCAAGGAACCTGAGGGTTCATATTAGATTTTTATGCAATAATAGGTGCACAAATTATAAATTCATAGAAAAGCAAACAAACATTGTATACACAACGAGACAAAGAATCCAATTTAAGCGTTTTAAGAGGCGGTATTTCAGTCAGCTTTTTTATCGGAAAGAGACTACGATCCTAGTCTCTCTCGCATCCGTTTCCGGTCTGTTCGAAAAAAACTGGGCTGGAAATTTTTTAGAACAGACCGAAAACGGGTGCGAGAGAGACTACTACGATCCCGGCAGAGGGAAAATTACTGCGATCCTGGGCTGGAGCCGAGGGACGCTTGGGCTGTTGATTGGACGACAGACTCTAAACACCGTCTACGGCTGTCTTCCACATGAAAAGATTGAATTCCCAAGTCTCCGAAGATGGGAATTGCATGGGAAATGTTCCCATTTAATGGGGAAAATATGGGTAAATTTGATCTCAATGTTGGGTTTGGTAACACGTTTTCCAACAATAATCCAAAATAAACCTATTGTGGGGATCAGAATTTTTTTCCTGTCTTCGAGTACACCCTTTGTTTCCTTTTAGGGACAGATTTCTCGTAATAGACACATGTAGATGTAGAGTTATACAGTAATTCCCCTCGGGGCTTTTCAATTACTGTTTACAACTGTTCTTTATTGGGGGACTTTACGGACTGCTACATGCAGTTTACAAGCATGAGTATATAGAATAATTGTTAGTGGTTATGCCCCCGTTGTTAGTAAGTACAGACACTGAGGATGGTCGTACCTGCGTCCTCAGTGGTTCTTTAACGTCCACAATTGGATTAGAGTATGAAGTAGACGGGACCTCCGATTTTACGTCGTTATCCGAGAGGACGTGAAGATCTTACCATTTTCTGATAGACAAACAAAGGCAGCAACTTCTTCTCAATTATTTTAAGACCTTGAGTGTGGGTCCGGTCAGGGCACGAACCCGTGACCTCCCGCACAGTAGTCCGAAGCTCTACCAACTGAGCTAACCGGTCGGCGGTTATACCATACCATGCAACTGATATTTTGGAAATCGTCGAAAATGAATACGAATTATTTCATGAAGCAAAAACCTGAGTATATTTACCAATTACTGAATATAAAGGCAATAATCCATGTGGGTCGGGCTCATGAAAAGTGTAGATTGGGCATGTGCAGTAGCTAAGTTTAGTCTACGTTGCAGCCGTCTTATGTGGTTCCCCGAAAGAAAGGCTCCCGCCACACGGCTGCAAAGGAGGCTGTGAAATAGCCGCATAAACAATAATATAACATGATGATTTATCAGACGGACCTGGGCGGAGTCTGCACTAAGTTTCAAAATTGTGGTTAAGATTCATGCAGGCTAACTTTAATACCTCTACTTTTATTCTTATCGCAGCTAACACACGTATAAATATGTTGGTGGAAATCGTTGCTTTCATCGTTGTTTTGATTCTGTTATCCATCTACTTCAACAAGCGACCTGCAGGCATGCCCCCAGGGCCTACTCCGCTGCCCATCATCGGAAACATGCTCCAAGTCACAAGCTGGATGTCCGACAACCAACTGCATATAGAACTGGCAAAGGCTGTGCAACAATATGGACACATCTTCACCTTTGCTATTCCTGGAGAGCGTAACGTGGTCGTCAACTCGGCGGAGATCGCCAGGGAGGCTCTCTTGACCAGGAAGGATGACTTTGCTGGCAGGCCGTACAAATATACCTGGGATTACCTTACTCGTGGAAGCAAAGACATTGCCATAGGAGATTTTGGTCCTATCTTGTTGTTACAACGCAAGCTTGTCCACTCTGCGCTGAGGAAATATAACCCACTCTTGGAGGAAACGTTGATTCGTGAAGCCGACAAGCTGTGCGATCGTCTGACGTCATATGGTGGAGAACCAAAAGATTTGGAACATGACATATTCTTGACAACTCTCAACATCATTTGCGCTATTGTTTATGGCGAATGTTACGAAATCAACGATCCCGAGTTCCTGAGAATTGTTGACTACAACAAGAAAATGTTTCGTTTGCTTGCAGCTGTTAATATTCTAAATCTATTTCCATTTATGATCCACTTTCCGATCAAAGATTCTATTGACATCGAAAACGCAAGAATAACCCGTGATAACCTTCTAGAATCGAAGCTCCATGAGCATCAAGCTATGTACAAAGAAGGAGTTATCCGTGACCTAACCGACGCCCTTATCAAAGCCTTACAAGAAGAACAGTCAGAAAACAACGACTTCAAACGAATCGCTTCAGACGACTACATCACCATGACAATGGCAGACGCTTTCTCTGGAGGGCTGGAAACTACTATGACGACAATTCGCTGGTTCATTTTGTACATGATGCGCAATCCCGACGTCCAAAAGAAAATTCACCAAGAGTTGGATGACATCATAGGTCGTGACGTCATGCCGAGGCTAGATGATCGAGATAGGTTACCTTATCTTCAAGCTGCAATTGCTGAATGCGCACGTGCTGCCACTGTTGTCCCGCTAGCGATCCCGCACAAGGCTTGTGTTGACTCGACACTGGCGGGATACAAGATTCCCAAAGGAACCAATCTGCTAATCAACATATGGGCTATGCACCACGATGAGAAGTTCTGGAAGCATCCACATACATTTGACCCTACCCGTTTCCTTGACGACGATGGTAAGTTTACAGGTGGGGCACGTGACATGAGTTATTTGCCGTTTGGTGCTGGTCGTCGTGTGTGTATCGGCGAGGCGTTGGCCAAACAGGAGCTGTTTCTTATTATTGCAAGATTAATGCATCGGTTTAGGTTCCAGACTGCTGACGGTTATCCTGTTCCGCAGACAAGTGGTGATCTGGGACTAGTGTATGTGCCAAAGAACTACATGGCGTCCGCGAAAGAACGATAAAACTAAGTTGCTAAAATCACACATTCTTATATGAACTTTTATGAACTTCTGTGTGTAGATAGTTTCAGAGTACTACATCTAGTCTCAGAATGTGAGCATTATGATTAGTATATATATATATTAATCTAATGATATTTGTTAATATAGTCATTCCAATGATTTAAATTCATCATAAACTTAACAATCATGTTATTATTTATATTTTTTCCTTAGATTAGAGCGAGTGCTTTCAATATGTCCATGAAATAAAATCTAACTATTGACTTTATACTTTATAGTTCTTTTTTATTTTTTATTTTATTTAAACATATATGTTCTACAATGCAAGTTCTCTCCAAGAGCTCGCATATGAGCTCATCTTGGGAGATCACTTTACATTTGCTCATAAAAATAGTTAGGGAGTACAAGATATAGTATATTATAGATCTTATTAGTGACTATTTAGGTCCAGAACAATCAAAGAAAATAAAGGCAAATAAAATGAAAACAATACTTCATTGTCTAATATATACACTGCACGCACTAAGAGTGTGCAACATAAATACCACTAAATAGTTCTATTTTATGCTAATTCTATTGTTTTCTTTTGTTTAATTAGTGTTATTTACTACTAAATAGTGACAACTGTTGCATACATTAAGTGTTTGCACTCTAATATAACCGGCTAATTTGATACATAAATAAGAATATGGACATATTGTAAGCATGTCTTTTTTATTTCTACTTTTTGCCTTTCTTGGTGTACATGCATGATATTGTTTGCAATTATATTATTCATTTATCTACAGTAAACTGTCAAAGGTTAGTATGTCTATTCTCGTAAATAGAGAATAATACATGGGCGCGCGGAGATATGAAATTTATCTTCGAGTTGAAAACAAGAAGATAAATTTCATATCTCCATGTGACCATGTATTATTCTGTTTATTATATAACATACAGTGTAATTAAAGAATGATTGATCCAAATTGATAAAAAGGAATATCACCACTGAACACATGTGTTGATACGATTTTTATCACATGAGAGAAACACTGTATGTTATATAATAAATAAAGATAACGTATTGTATATGCGCAGATAGCTAGTGTGACATAAAACAGTGAAAAAGCATAGATGCAAGCATTAGTAATTTTTAAAACGGTTGTATTGTGACAGTATCTGAATTCCGCTATCCGCTTTCCGCTTCTGTCTAAAATCCCACATCCACAAACCTTTCATCAAAAATCATGATAATGAGCAAACGATCATTTGTAAAATTAATCCACATCCGATTATTAGAATTCCCTTCTGGGATATATCTTTAGAAGGCCCGTAAGAAGCAAAACTTGATCTAATCATTATCAAGAGGATTTCAAGATTCATTCTCTTACTGGTAAGTACAAAAACATTACTTTTATTAATTGAGCTTGGACATCACAAAAGAAGATTCATTGAAATCTATCTTAGGAACCCATGCGTGAAATTCAAATTTGAATAGCCAAAAATACTGTACTTTATTGATGTATTATCGTCAGATTATAATTAAATCATGCTTTTCATCATAATCTCCATATCTCTTATAATACAATGCCTTTTTTTCTATTTCGTACAATAATTGTACACTCTCGGCAGTGCATTTAGATCACCAATGAAATAAAACCAAATGAAGTGCAAAATAATGGAAAAGGAATTTATTATGATATATCTATATATAAACATTTTGCCATCCAGTTCCACAGATTAACGTTCAACTCCATCAAGTGTTTGTGCACTTTGAAACTTCTAAAAATTGTAAAATAAGCTATTTGCCTGAATATCAGGTTGTTATTTGTGCTGTTTTCATATTTAAAAATTGTAATGGTAAAATACATGAATTTCTGTATAATAACGAATCGAAACTGTACATTCAAAATGTATCATCGAAAATATATTAAGTTGTGTTTACTAAATTTGGCGACTACGCGCATTAATTTTTCCCGCGTAGTATATGATATGTCGAACTGATTACATTGATTAAGATTATTATTATTATTTTTTTTAAGTTAACGATGAAGTGTCGGTGAATCTTAAACAAATCATATTTTGTTACCAAAATAAGTCACGTGAGTTCCTTCTTGCTTGGCGCAATGAAAGTTAGATTAGAGTTGCACACGGACAGGTTTTCAACAATAAGCTGTACACCGTACTAAAAAAAAGTTATTAAAAAGTAATTGGAAAGTGATAAAGTTGCATGGCCGAGTGTAAAATCTAATAATAAAGATTCCAAATGTAATAAACTTTCAGGTTGTTATGAACGACCCACCAAACGTCAAAGCTATTTTAAAGCTATCTTATTTACTCGGGCTGCTATACTAGCGAAGTTATCTGGCAGATGCCATTTTACTTTGCAAAAATTGAATAACAATTAAAAAGCCTGCCTGATCTTTCTGGCATATTTTTTATTTTTTATTTTTGGGCTTCCTGTTATGCTGACCTTCAGGAAGCCCACACAAAAAAAAAGAGTTGCGAGGGTATCGTACTAGCTTGAGTGAAATGTAATATTTGAAAATAAAGGGATACCGAGGAGTGGGGAATGGATACGAAACAAATTGGATAGTGCAGTGTCACTGGATTCATACTTCACCCTTGAAGCAGAACAATTCTTTTAACTCTTTCTGTCAGGGGGGCGAAGATGATCGTCTGAAATTTACAATATAATTTACAATACAATTTACAATTTATTTAAAATACTCCTAAAACATAAGGCGGAATCAATTCATCAGGTTGGCTGGGCAGGACATGCATTATGAGATTTTAACCCCTAAAAGTAGAGTTTTTGGCCCAAAAACCTTTTATACGCCCTTAAAGATAATAGATCCCTGAATTTTGTCCCTACTGACATGCTAAAAAATACAATGACGATCACTCAGCCCTGTAACCTCTAACACAGGCATTCTTGGGCTCATCACACAAATTTGATTACAGGTAGCCCAAGCTTATTAACAGTGTTGTTTAGCACTGCTGCTACTGCTGCTAAACAACACTGTTAATAAGCTTGGGCTACCAGTGATTTGATGGGCCTAAGCAATGCCAGTGTTAGAGGCTACCAATCCTATTGCCCCAGTTCTACTCGAAGCTAGTTTGTCATAAGATTATTCCGAAGTCTGCCAACCTTGATCCAAGGCTCAATTTTCTCCAACTACATTTTTACAAGCGACTCTACAATGACGTCACTACGAATGCCTGCATCATTGGTGACCATTGCACCAAATCGTATTTTCATGAAGCTTTTAGGACGATAATCTGGTAAGCATTTCCATACTAAACAATCACTCATGTAATTAACTTATGTAGAGAGAGAACAATTTCTTTAATTAGATTCAGCTACATACATATACATATGAGCCGTGAAAACTTAAAATGGGTCTACTCGGCTAAGTCCCTTTTGATGCATAACAGACGCAATGTTGTCTGTGTTGCATTTCTCCTTTGATATAGAATAAAGTAGACCAATCAAACACTATTCTACATCTTAATACCCATTTTAAGTCATCACTGCTCATATATATCATAGGTAAACTGAGAGCATGCATGGTTTCGAATAGTTAATATAGTTGAGAGGCATGAGTATATATGCAGGTAGCAAACGCATGGCAAGTGAAAGGTCTGAGGCTCGATTTCTTCCTGAAGTTCTGACTTTTACTAGAGTTGTTTGGACTTCATAAATCAGTGTATTTGATTGATCCACATATATCGCATCGATCCATTCCACTATAATGTATGTTGAGTTCAATTCATTTCACACGGCAACTAGTCCTGCAAGCCATGTAGAATATTGTACTATTTCCTTTTTTCTGAATTTACACGGTTTTAAAGGAACCTGAGTAAGATGTTAAAGGTTCAGATTTGATTTTTATGCAATAATAGTCGCACAACGCCTTCAACGCCTGACAGACTGAACACCCTCAAGAATATTTTAAGAGTCTCCTACTTCGTTTCCTTTTAGGGTCAGATTTCTCGTAATAGACTTTTTTTAGACTTTTATTATATTTACACACTGATTTACAATATAAATATATTACATTTTTATCTATCTTCTTCATGTTATTCTTAATTTATGTACAATTTAGAGTTGGTTAAAATATGAAGTGTGCGTGGTTGTCGAAAATAGTTTCAACTTTCGATTCGAGTCGACAATCACCCACATTAGATTATATATGTTGCAATGTCGTGACCAGACCAGTAGCCTGTGTATACATCCGTTCTCACCCCTCTCCCCCACACCAGACGTTATATTATCTATTGTTAAAAAGATGAAAACTAAAGCATCATGTAACTTTAGAAATGTTTTGGAAATCGTGGAAACAACCCGAGTTATTTCATGCCAAACTAAAATGTCTATTCATGCATGACTTGCATGAGTGACTGTCTGAGTATAAAGGCAGTAAACCATACAATACAAAACAATACAATATTTTAGTTCGACACGTATCGCGTAGGAGCTTACACTCATTCAAAATACGAACGTATATCTCTAAAAATTAATGGATATTTGTACAAAAGTTAACAAGAAAGAATTGAAAAAGAATAAAAAGTACTTAAAACTGATAAAATTACTACATATTTACATATTTAAAAAAGTACTTTGAATGTGGGTTCGGTTCGTGAAAAGTGTAGACTGAGCATGTGCAGTAGATAAGTAATGAGCCGTGGAATAGCCTTTAGGCCTAAATAATAATGAGCACAATCATTTATCAGACGGGTCTGGGTGTTGTTTACACTCAATTTCAAAATTGCTGTGAAGATTCATGCAGGCTAACTTTGAAACCTCTACTTTTATTATTATTTATTTTCATTTTTATTATTTTTTTCAGCTAACACACGTATAAATATGTTGGTGGAGATCGTTGCTTTCATCGTTGTTTTGATTCTGTTATCCATCTACTTAGTCAACAAGCGACCTACAGGCATGCCCCCAGGGCCTACACCGCTGCCCATCATCGGGAACATGCTCCAAGTCACAAGATGGATGTCCGACAACCAACTACATATAGAACTAGCAAAGGCTGTGCAACAATATGGACACATCTTCACCTTTGCTATTCCTGGAGAGCGTAACGTGGTCGTCAACTCGGCGGAGATCGCCAGGGAGGCTCTCTTGACCAGGAAGGATGACTTTGCTGGCAGACCGTACAATTTTACCTGGGATTACCTTACTCGTGGAAGCAAAGACATCGCCATAGGAGATTTTGGTCCTATCTTGTTGTTACAACGTAAGCTTGTCCACTCTGCGCTGAGGAAATATAACCCACTCTTGGAGGAAACTTTGATTCGTGAATCCGACAAGCTGTGCGATCGTCTGACGTCATATGGTGGAGAACCAAGAGATTTGGAACATGACATATTCTTGACAACTCTCAACATCATTTGCGCCATTGTTTATGGCGAATGTTACGAGATCAACGATCCCGAGTTCCTTAGAATTGTTGACTACAACAAGAAAATGTTTCGTTTGCTTGCGGCTGTCAATGTTCTAAATCTATTTCCATTTATGATCCACTTTCCGATCAAAGATTCTATTGACATCGAAAACGCAAGAATCACCCGTGATAACCTTCTAGAATCGAAGCTTCATGAGCATCAAGCTACGTACAAAGAAGGAGTTATCCGTGACCTAACCGACGCACTTATCAAAGTCTTACAAGAAGAACAGTCAGAAAACAACGACTTCAAACGAATCGCTTCAGACGACTACATCACCATGACAATGACAGACGCTTTCTCTGGAGGGCTGGAAACTACTATGACGACAATTCGCTGGTTCATTTTGTACATGATGCGCAATCCCGACGTCCAAAAGAAAATTCATCAAGAGCTGGATGACATCATAGGTCGTGACGTCATGCCGAGGCTAGATGATCGAGATAGGTTACCTTATCTTCAGGCTGCAATTGCTGAATGCGCACGTGCTGCCACTGTTGTCCCGCTAGCGATCCCGCACAAGGCGTGTGTTGACTCGACACTGGCGGGATACAAGATTCCCAAAGGAACCAATCTGCTAATCAACATATGGGCTATGCACCACGATGAGAAGTTCTGGAAGCATCCACATACATTTGACCCTACCCGTTTCCTTGACGACGATGGTAAGTTTACAGGTGGGGCACGTGACATGAGTTATTTGCCGTTTGGTGCTGGTCGTCGTGTGTGTATCGGCGAGGCGTTGGCCAAACAGGAGCTGTTTCTTGTTATTGCAAGATTAATGCATCGGTTTAGGTTCCAGACTGCTGACGGTTATCCTGTTCCGGAGGCAAGTGGTGATCTGGGACTAGTGTATGTGCCAAAAAACTACATGGCGTCCGCGAAAGAACGATAAAACTAAGTTGCTAAAATCACACATTCTTATATGAACTTTTATGAACTTCTGTGTGTAGATAGTTTCAGAGTACTACATCTACTCTCAGAATGTGAGCAATTGAGGATTGAGGCAATAAGGACTATGTCAACAACACCAAAAACTAGTTTCAATTCCCAAATTTTATTTTCAACATATTTATTCTTTTAAAAATCATAATGTAATGGAAGGTAAGCGAATCACTATAAAAAAGGACAAGCTAGCAAGAAAACGGTGACATGCAAGTAATCAGTAAATAGTGCAATTGCATACATTTACTTGGTACAAATAACCAGTAACAGTTTCATTGACTTATTGCACTTTAGGAATTATTTGTTTAATGAAAAATATTTATTCTTATAAATTTTTAATGAAAATCATCGGAAACTAATAAAAACTTGTAATATGGTATTTGTTTTATTAAGCTTAAAAAGCATTGTATAAAATGAACAATAACATCACTTCAGGCTCGCTCGCTGCGGAGACCAGCAACCATTTAACCATATCTTGATTGACACTCTAAAAAAAGTAACAAGCAAGTCAATGAATATACCTAGTAAATTCATAAACAAATGAACAACTACAAGTATCTTATTTCAATTTTACTGTAATAATTGACGTCTACAACGAGTGACACGAATAGCGGCCGTATATCTATGTATAAGGACGGGATGCATGACAAACTAATCGTAATCAATGCAAATCTTCGTCTACCTTAGCCATCTTAAACAAATTCTTGATTTTACTTATAGTTTTGTACCATTATTATGTGAAATATTACAAATATAAGAACAACCAGTCGCACTTCAAACGATCTCCAATGCAAGCTTAAGAAATTATTATATATTTTAGCTATACGATAAAACTTTCCTTACATTATTACTTGTATTTACTCCACGTAATTATACTTCGGGCGTCTTGCACAGTAATCGCAGAAAAAAAGATGAAATTGGACATATAAACACAGGTAGCCCAAGCTTATTAACAGTGTTGTTTCGCAGCTGTAATGTAGCTAGACAGACAGACGAAAAATATATGGGTATTTGATGTGGATTGCATGGGTACTTTTAGGTCAACTTTTTTCTACTTTAAAATCAATAAACTTCAATAAAACTCTTATCTTGTGTCGCTGATATATTTAAGAGTGTCATGTATGAATTTGAGCTCATTTCATACATGACACTCTTAAATATATCAGCGACACAAGATAAGAGTTTTATTGAAGTTTATTGATTTTAAAGTAGAAAAAAGTTGACCTAAAAGTAGCCATACAATCCACATCAAATACCCATATATTTTTCGTCTGTCTGTCTAGCTACAACACTGCTGCTAAACAACACTGTTAATAAGCTTGGGCTACCTGTGATATAAAGACAGAGTTTTACTCACCTTGACCACAAACAAATTCAAGAGACTTTGATGTCGAATAACAACATACATACCACGAGGCGCGCAAGGGACGTAGGTAAACGAATTTGCGGTGCATTATGGGGTAAAATCAGGATTTTAACTCCCTTTACAGATTAGGGTTGCTGCCTTGCTCGCTCGCTTCAGGCTCGCTCGCTGCTGCAGCAAAAATGAGAATTATTAGATAGAAACTATTTAGACTTTTTTCATGGACATATTGTGAGCACTGTAGTAGTACGATGAATGTCAATTTCATTATTTTTCCTTTTATTCTTTGTTTGTGTAAACGATTGTTAGTAATTATATTATTGATTTATCTACAGTATAACTTAAACGTAACGTAAACTGTTAAAGGTTATTATGTCTACCCTTGTGAATAAAGATATTGTATTGTATTTTATAGCGTAGATAGAGTGCAAACACTAAAAGTGTGCAACAGTTGTCACTATTTAGTAGTAAATAGCACTAATTAAACAAAAGAAAACAATAGAATTACCATAAAATAGCACTATTTAGTGGTAGAGTGCAAACACTAAATATGTGCAACAGTTGTCACTATTTAGTAGTAAATAGCACTAATTAAACAAAAGAAAACAATAGAATCAGCTTTATGTTGCACACTTTGAGTGCGTGCAGTCTAGCTAGTGTGACATAAAATAAACATAACAAACAGCATAGACGCAAGCATGAGAACGTTTTAAAACGGTTATATTCTGAGAGTATCGTGATCTCCTTTATGCTGTATTAGCCTCAATGGCAGTCAAGACAAAGCCTCCAGTATTTCTATTGTTTGTGGACAATGTGTGCATTTTCACGGGATGTTCTAAATACAGACGAATATATCTTGCTATCGAGGCTAATACAGCGTAAAGAAAAACGCGAAACTGGCTTATTCCGCTATCCGCTTTCCGCTTCTGTCCAAATCTACATATCTACACAGAAATTTCAGCAAAATTCATGATAATGGGCAAATAATCATCTCTAAAAGATATTAATCCACTTCCGATTATTAGAATTCACTTCTGGGATATAAGGCCTGTAAAAAGTAAAACTTGAGTTGATCGATCATCAAGAAGATTTCAAGATTCATTCTCTTACTGGTAAGTACAAAAACATTACTTTTATTAATTGAGCTTGGACATCACAAAAGAAGATTCATTGAAATCTATCTTAGGAACCCATGCGTGAAATTCAAATTTGAATAGCCAAAAATACTGCGCTTTATTGATGTATTATCGTCAGATTATAATTAAATCATGCTTTTCATCATAATCTCCATATCTCTTATAACACAATGCCTTTTTTTCTATTTCGTACAATAATTGTACACTCTCGGCAGTAATGAAATAAAACCAAATAAAGTGTAAAATGTTTTTTATAATATTTTTATAGAATTTTTATTATCATGGTATCGTAGACCTATATATAAACATATTTTGCTATCCAGCTCCAAAGTTAACGTTCAACTCCATCAAGTGTTTATGCACTTTGAAACTTCTAAAAATGGTAAAATAAACTATTTGCCTGAATATCAGGTTGTTATTTGTGCTATTACATATACACTTTCAGCTCATAAATTTTCGCGTTGCTAATGTTGGCAAATATATCTTACTAGTAAACTGGATTACAAGTTGCTACGATGGTAATACTTTGAAGATCTTTCATATCAGCGATCTTCCCCAATCAAACTCTGCCGCTAGCACTCCACCATCGGTTTCATGGAAATTTACTCGCAACGTTCTGTGTCTGATCTATTTTCATCTTAAAAATGTTAATGTTAAAATACGTGAATTTCTCATTAATAACGTTACTGCTCATTCAAAATGTATCATCGCAAATATATAAAGTTTTGTTTACTAAATGGTGACTTCACGCATTAATTTTTCCCGCGTAGTATATGATATGTCGAAAATGACATTGATTCAGAATACTCCATTCAAAAAAAAAGTTAACGATATATGACGTGTAAAAGAATTGGTCTTAAACAAATCATATTTTATTTTAATACCAAAACAAATTACGTGAGTCCTTGCTACGTGAAAGTTAGATTAGTAGGTGCACACGGACAGGTTTTCAACAATAAGCTTTACACCATACTCGAAAAAAGTTATTGAAAAGTAATTGGAAAGTAATCGAGTTGCATGGCCGAGTGTAAAGAATGGTTTGGTTGGTTTGTTTTATTTGCATAAGTTGAATGGCCTTACTTGACATCATTCAAAACAATCGAATTCTGTCATATCCATCGTCAATATTCTTTGAGGATTTTGTCATTTTGTTTGATCAAGAAACAAAGGATAACAAATTAAAACTTTTTGTGGTAGACATGCCATAATGAAAGCACGCAATTTGTAGCACGATCCTGTTGTGGATTGGAGCGAGATTGCGCACATCCAACTAAAAGAAATTCAAAGGTTCGACATGAATTTGCCACGCGATATAATATTTTGTTTCGCAGTCGTCGAGAATTTTCGTGGTTCCGTGGTGCATGGTGCGAAAATCCCCCTCACCTCCCCCATCAGTTAAATCCTTAGATCGCTCGGCCATTGTAACACCATGTATATGATATATAACTATGCTACTTTACTTCATTTGATAGATAGTTTTAGTTGTATTGAATTCATGAAGGAAAAATATTTTGGAAGGACACTGTCCTTCCATTACATACATTTACACATTTACATTACATACATCAAGTCTCAATAAATTTATCTGTGTTTATCCGATCTTAACAAAATCTTCATCGTTTATTCATGTTAACATGTTCTCTTAAAATACGCTCTCAAATTTTTGATGATTTAAAAACATAAGGAATGATTACAATAATTTGAATTTTTCTCAACTAGAACCCAGTCCTTTTTTCAATATGAAACCGGCGAATAGAATGCATTGAAGGGAAGAATGCCTTAGATCATTTCTGAAATGGGAAACATGGTGCATTATGGTCTAGTTTCAGTACAAACATCTTTCGGTCATTATGCCGTATATGGTGCTGTTTGTACTGAAGCTAGACCACAATGCATCTTGTTTATCAAACTCGGAAATGGTCTATGCATACTGCGTAAATGGAGTTTGAACGTAAATCTTCGCCATATCCAGATGGAGCCATACGCTTGCAAGTTTAGATGATCCTATAATTATGCATTTATCTATAGTCAATTAACAATGCAATTCGGACTTGGAATGTAATATTCGGCATTCCGCTGTTTATGGCAATGCAGAAAAATTCAAGGACAACCTTTTGTGAAATACGGGTATACAATCCGATGTCGGAAATAACCGAACGTGTGTCCCACATTGTCTGCAATAAGGACTAGTATCTGAAGGCTTAATGATGTAAGATATGCCTTATTGAAATAAACCACAGCAGAGATACTTAGAGAGGAAATAGACCTTGTGGTGAATTAGACTTTAGAAATACATCAATTTACCCCCTACAATGGCCACTAATTATAAACAACCAGTTCTCGTACACCTGATTTATATCCATCTGATGGAAAAGTTTGAAACAGATAAAAAAATTATAAATGGGAAATTTTAAGACTTTTAATACATTGTATTGGAAATAAAAAAAGAAGAGAAGAGAAGTGAAGAGAAGAGAAGAGAAGAGAAGAGAAGAGAAGAGAAGAGAAGAGAAGAGAAGAGAAGAGAAGAGAAGAGAAGAGAAGAGAAGAGAAGAGAAGAGAAGAGAAGAGAAGAGAAGCCGTAAAGTACCAATTAAATTAATCTATAGTGCTATCTACACGCTTTTTGTATCGCTTTATTCCATAGTAACAATAATCTCAGTCGCGCTAAATATTGTACATAAACGTACATACTATGTATATATGTGAAAGTATGTTATCATCAATTTGTGGTAAACGTAACTCTAGATTAGCCTCTTGTCCTTAATGTAAGCTGTGTGATCAATCCTTTTTGAGGTTATACGCTCGTTTGTTTTCATGATGGCTTGTGAGGAGCTGTGTGCGATCGAGAGCGAGAAAGAGGGTATATCGTCGGACGCGATCCCTCTTGAAGGTATGCAAACGATCATGTGCCCAAACGCCGTTCTGATTTACCGATGGCTCTTTTAAAAGCACGTCCATCGGTTTAAGTGTAAACAAAGGGTTTGCTCCACGAAATTCCCGCCATGTGCTTGTTGTAAAACTATATGTAGCGATATTTACGCATTCACGCACGTGCGCAATTATCCACATTTATCAATGTTCTATTATTACAGAAATTACCATTTCTGTAAAAAAAATAATAAACTGTAGTGATTTATCGTTTTGAAATGGACTTTGCGTGCGTATTCGTGATTGCCAAAATGTCCTCATTACCCTCTTTATGCATCTACATCTGCTACGCTTATAGCACCTCGTCGACGTCCAGCATTGTTGCCTCTCGTTTTGATACTTCACATGGTCGTTATTAGTTCTTGTGCATACGAAACATACAGAGACAATAAAATGGTTCTTATAACTTGCGTTCTCATTGTCGACAGGTCAGGCATTTTCTTTCCTTGCACTAATATATGATCATGTAAGTTAATTTCCTTATGTCAGGAAACACACCACTTTCATATCGTGTTTATTAAACAACTTCATGACATATTCAGACTTCACTGGCATACAGCAGTCTACAATCCAAGACAAGTTGATATATTGAATATAAATAAACATTAACATGCTTAAAAACGTGCTGGCCTGATGGTTTAGGCCACCATGGCAATGTATATAATCGACGTATGAATTCCCACCATTACCAAAGACATGATCATGACAACAAACCATCATCATCATCATCATAATCATCATCATCATTTTCATCATGATATAGCAAAAGCATCACTAGATCCCCTCTCCCATGATGAAGTGTCCTCGCCGGTTATTTCAAACACAGGCACTTCTGTCTGTCTGTCACAGCCTTAAAAAAAGCGGACAACTGGCTGACTTATCAGCATAACACTTTTATCAAAATGTTTTAATACCACGTGGAATTACAATTCATTTAAGATGAGAACCAACACTTTGTGTTTTGCTAGACAGAATAACCTCGTCAATGTTCGACCATTTACTAGACTGATTCCGTTCCAAGTCGTAGTTTTCTCCTTTTTTTCGGCGGACGGAAGCAGAACCACGTGGAAAGGTGCGCGCAAATCAAACACTGCGCATTAGTTTAAGTTTTGCGCAACAGTTAATTTCAACAAAAATGTCCAGACAGAAACGGCATGTTCATCTGTTCATGTGATATAAAATCAATCGGACAAAAAGGTAGATATATATGTTTAATGTCAAAAGTCACTTTAACTTCTGGAAACAACTGCTGGTCTGCCAGGAAATGGACGAACTGAAATTTACCTCTCGGCTACGGAATTAATAAAAGACATCTTCTAACAATGTACAAAACCGCAGATCATTAGCAACGTGGACGCACGTCAAAAAGGCGTGTTCTTTTTGTTTGTGTCAAGATAAAGGACAACGCAAAGAGTAGATATCTTTAGCGAACGCGCCGTAAGATCGCATTATGTTTTGCTTTGCTTCTAGTGCACTGGTCGAGTTTAGGAGACTGAAAGAGAGGGGGATGAATTAGGAAGTGTTTGCTTGACGGTGTTGGAAATTGGGGCTCGAGTTTTCTGCATGAAAAAGGTACAAAAGCTGGAATTGCAACAATATTATTATTGCTATTTTTAAGTCATTTCTTTCACAACGGAGCACTTGTGCGCAATTCGTTTATTCGAAGTATAATTGATGTTTAAGAAAGTAAAAACAGATTTTTAAACTGTTTTTAAGGATTAATTGAAAACCTTTTTTACGTCTTACGTTTTTAGAGGTGTAATTCCTGCTAAAAAATATCAGGAACTTACTCAACAAATCCCATAGTATTTCTTGGATTTAAAAAGCTAACTTGCTAAAAAAGCAAAAACGCGCAAGGTTTAAACAGATTTGAGATAGGAACTGGATTTAGTGAAGTTTGTGCCTATGATTCACAATATTTGGAAGGAAACATTTTAAAAACACGATTCAAAATTTTGAATTAAATTTAGTAGTATTTTGAAGGAAAACAGTAAAACACGAGGTTCATGAATGTCCTACCATTAAAAAGCAGCTAGAGACAAAACATGGATTTAGACTTACAATGAAAAACTAAGGTTCTAAAGTCAGTTCTTATGCTATTGCAATTTGGTGTAAGATAGTACAACAACAACTCACGAAAAAGGTTTGTGAATCTTCGCGTTGGGATACAAGTATTCATGCTTTCCTCGGATCTCAACGTTTCTAGGTCATTAAATGTACGATTATGAAGAATTAAATACTTTGTAGAAAAAACCCTTCTTGCTCATAAAAAAATAGCAGAGAAAATATATAAAAACTAGTAAAGATACGAAAGAGAAATGTACATGGAAGTAAAACGTTTGGATTCGCAACTGTGTGGACCTCGCGTGTGCTCAATTTTAACGCCACTTTAACACATAATTAACTATTGAAAACCTAATGAATTTGAGATAATTTTCATTACTTTGATTTCCTTCAAAACCAGAAAACATGAGATGAAATTGTGGAAGACCTTAATCACTTTTTGCTTGTTTTTATTCCTTTGTTAAAATGCGCAGACGTTTTTGCACAAGACATTGACTACGCAGGACTTATAGACTCTGTAGTGGTAAAGCTCAATTGCAGTGTAAAAAAAAAAAAACTAGGATAACGCTTTTATATTCTATAGACACTTCACACCCACACAGCAGAGTTATTTAACTGCGTCACCCCATCGCCATATTTAATTTATCGAGCGCGAAAAGTCGTTTTGTAAGAGCTCTCTGGTGATGACGAAACGATAGTGAGATGGCCATATGTATTTCGACGTCAACAACAATATGGCGCGCACAGTTTCTGGAAAAATTGTTCCATAAAAAAAACGACAAGTCAAAAATATTCCAGAAAACCTTTTTCTGTGCTGTTTTCTGATAGTTCTTGACATTTCTATTTATGTCACTTTTCATCTTTCTTTGTGCGATTTATCATTTTATATCGTGTGTTTTCGGCCCCTTCAAATCCCGGGTTTTGAAAAACAGCTTGTCTTTCAGCATTTTTATTACAAAAAAGGAACTAAAGCGGAGTCGGCAATTGTTGTTATTTCTAAGTTTTAGTTTTGTTGTACCAATCTTATATTTGAAATTGCTTTTGGGAAAATGTCCTTCTGTAAACAAAATTTATTGGAGTTTGGATTTTCTAATTACTGCTATGAAAACAACCACGAGCTGGTATAACTTTGGCCGTATTTGATCGAATTCGTTTATTCATTTTCATTTTCATTCATCAAATGCTTTTAAAATTACGCTATATTACTTATATAGTATCTTATTTATAATTTTCTTCGTTTGTATGGTCAATGGCAATAGCGAAATTGTTGAATATGTTTATGATTTATTTCAGCCTTGATAAATAATATACTTTCAAAATATTTGCAAATTATGGTTGTCCCCTTGAATTGCTTTTTCCATCGATTATTTCTGACTGGCATGAATATTTGTGCACTCGTTCCTTTTTAAAATGTCTCGACAAAAATGCTTTTTTTTTACTTTTCTTAATAAGCACATGTCGTTGGTACTCTTTAAGCCACTGAATAATGCCATCGACGTAACATAGATCCACACTGTATGCTATCCATCAAACTTTATCATATTCAGACAGAAAAAGTTCACGAGTGTTTCACTAAGCGGGAGTTTAAAAAGTTCAGGCACACATCTGCTTGTGTTGCTAGCTCTTAATGGCTTTGGGAGTAATCAATTATTATTATTTTTTCATTTTTTAATGCGCTAGGTCAAATTAAGTACGTATCAGCTATTTAAAAGTAAAAAAAAAGGTTTTCATCATCAGTTCTCAAAGTATTTTATTTTTAAGTAAAACCTGAATATACACTAACACCGCCGGTTTGGTCTTTTCTGGGCAGTCAATTGCAATCAACTTTACCGGCCCGCATTTATTTATGAACAGTTTATGGTAAAAATAATCATCAACATCAGCTATGAAAGATGATAATTGTAATCAATTTCTGATCACGCTCACTCCGTATACCACACGTGGTTGATAATGAAGTAGAGAAGTGGATACCCTCGACATTGCATCACTCAGTGACCACAGAGAACAACGTAAGGGTTCTAGTCTTACCTTTGTAAAAAAACATCTACTTTGTGAGCGTATTTCAAACTTGCCTAGTGCATTCTACTGTTACACCCACTTAACAATTTAGTTTGTTGAAAAGGATTATATCCGCCAGGAAAGATCCAAACAGTTCGTAAGTAACTCCTAGGAGTAATTCAGTCATGCACCTCCTGGCAGATATCACAACTGAGGTTCGTTTAGGTTGCATGGCAATTATTTCTACTCTGTCTTTATAATTTAGAAAACAATCTCGTTTTTTAAATGTGAACCCAACACTTGGATTAATTTGGGTGAAAGGCTTATAACCCTGCTACCGGATTCAATAATTGTATGTTTTTACAAATTATCAATGCACATAAAGTGGACAGTCTTAGAAAAGAACTTGAGAAATTTGTCGGGAAATACGGACTAACATTAGGAGACGTAATTTTAGCTTCAATATAAAGTGGCCCTCTTTGTTAGTATGCTCTTGTTTATGCTCCTCTCTCACGCAAGTTTAATTTGTCGTCACTGGACTGTTTGTGATTTGGTTAATCTTGCAAATATAGACTTGCTGTGCCGTGGACTGTTGTTGTATACTTCGTCCTTGCCGTACACCGGCAGACCACATTTCTGCATTGTACGTGTATATCATGATTTTGAAAAATGAATACGTCGTCCTTTCAAAGCACAGTTCTCACTTGCAACAGCTTGGTTTGTTTAGTTTTTGACAGTTCTGTTATAGACTAGGCTTTTGGAAACCCTTCTATCTAGTAGATTTTTAGCTGCGTTTGTTACATTATATTTGGTACACAAGAGAGTGCGGTCATTTTGTCCATTCCCGGCATTGTAAAGACGTATTCAGTCGGTGTGACTGATGAATCTGACATAATGGTATTTTTCTATCTAGTAGTTTGACAGAATTAATGGACAATGCTTTTAGAAAGCTCTTAGAAAGCTACCTTCTAGGCGTCCAGTTATATTGCTGCATTTTAAGCCGCAGTTTTTGACCCTCCCATTGTAAAAACGTAATGAATCTGACATGATGTTATTTTTTTATCTAGTTGGACAGATCTATAATCGACAATACATTTAGAAAGCTTGCTTCTAGACTTCCTGCATTTTAAGCAGCCGTATTTGTCCCTCCCATATGATAAATAAATCTGACATGAAGTTATTTTTTCATCTAGTTGGACTGGACAGTTGGACGATGCTTTTAGAAAGTGCTTTGCTTGTTGCCGTGGTGTCGCTGGCCGCCGTCGCTTTCATTTGCTTCAAAAAACCGCAAAATCTTCCACCAGGCCCGAAGCCTTTACCGCTGCTAGGCAACGCTTTAGACATTCTTCCTTTCATGCCAGACATTCATTTGGGTTTTACTAAGCTTGCAAAGGATTATGGGGATCTTTTTATGCTGTATCTTCAAGGTATTTGTGATGATGGTAATGCCGATGATTTTGAAAATAAGGACACGTTGATGATGCTAATGAAGATGACGGGAATGCACACGAAGATATGCATATAAATGATGATGATGATGGTGATGGTGATGGTGATGGTGATGGTGATGGTGATGGTGATGGTGATGGTGATGGTGATGATGATGGTGAAGGTGATGATGGTGGTGATGATGATGGTAGTGATGATGATGATAATGATGGTTGATAAATCGAGTGATCTATAAAAACTATTTTTATTATTATTGGATGGTGAAGGTCTGTGAATCTTGAATTATAATGTTGCTTGACGATGATGATGACAGTGATTGTGATGATGATGGTTATCATAATAGTGATGATGGTTATTATGATGTTATTTGTTGTTGTATTTTTCACTAATAATTATAATTTGATTTGAAAAAGTCTGGATGATATTTTGTTCATATGAACTCTGTGTTATATTGGTTGTATTGGGACGGGATTTTCTCATCAGTGGGGGACAGAATACAGCAAAAACCGTTTGAGCGTTTAATGATCATGAGAACATTTTGATGGTTTCTTTAGACAGTTTAAATCTTCCGTTGTTATGTGAGATGTCAAACGTTTCTTGGGGCGGAGCCAACACAAGAGACTTTTCATTGGTTTACGAGTAAAACAATGTCTGATCTCCTTGGAAACACGACATTTAATTGAGTAAAGAAACGTCCAAACAAACGATCCAAACGATTACATTAAACGCTCAAACGGTTTTTGCTGTAGTTACCAAACAATGTAAAGATACGGCAGTACGTACTAAAAACGGCGACACGGTACTATTTCTCAAATCTAGACATCAAAGTTTGTGCATTAACGATTGCATCATATTATTAATACTTGTACCTCTTGTCCCCTACTAGGTCAACGAGTTGTCGTCATCAACACCGCAACCATAGCTCGCGAAGCCTTAATCCTCCGTAAAGATGACTTCTCTGGCAGACCGTACTCCTTCATTGGTAATTTCTTCACACGAGGTTGTAAAGACATTGCGATGGGTGATTTCTCTCCAACACTAATCTACCAACGAAAACTCGTGCATAGAGCCCTTCGTACTTATATGCCTTACGTAGAAGACGTCCTTTGCAAGGAACTCCAGCAGTTGTCGAAGAGGTTGAAAGCATCAAATGGAAACCCTATAGATCCTAAAAATGACTTGTTTTTGACAGTCCTTAATGTCATCTGTAACATGGTGTTTGGGAAAAGCTACGACATTGATGACCCAGAGTTTAAAAAGATTGTCGAGTTTAACAAAGTTGGATTTAAGCTTCTAAGTCCTGTATCAGTTTATAATATGTGTCCATGGTTGCTCTATCTTCCCACGAAGACTGCACGTGAATTTTACTGGGTTAGGAAAATGCAAAGCGAAATACTAGACACCAGATTTACACAGCATCAAAAGACATACAATCGAGAGTCTATAAAAGACTTTGCAGATGCACTGTTGAAAGCACAAGAGGATTTAAAAGGAGAAGAAGACGGGTTCTTCACGGACGACCATCTGATCATGACGATCAATGATATTTTCTCCGCTGGGTCTGAAACTGTGATAACTACAATTCGCTGGCTTATCGCTTGCTTAGTTAACTTCCCAGATATCCAAGCTAAAGTCCAAGCGGAGATAGATGAGATTGTTGGTCGAGACCGCCTCCCTTGTCTAGCCGATAGAGACAAGTTACACTATCTACAAGCAGTCATTACCGAAACACATCGCTTCTGTACAGTAGCACACTTAAGCTTGCCTCATAAAACAACTTGCGATACCAGTCTCCATGGTTACCACATTCCTAAGGATACTGTTGCGATGTTTAATGTTTGGGCTATTCACCACGACGAGAGAGAGTGGGAACGACCGTACGAATTCAATCCCTCGCGTTTTCTAGACAAAGACGGTAAAATGGTGGACGTTGCTGGAGTTAAGAGTTTTTTACCATTCAGCGCCGGGAGAAGAGTCTGTAGTGGAGAGACCTTAGCGAAGAAAGAGATTTTTCTTGTCGCGTCTAGGCTACTTCATGAGTTTGCGTTTAGTAGCCCGTTAGGGTCGCCTTTGCCTGATTTGGTCGGCGATGTAGGCATGAACCATTTTCCTAAACCCTTCCAAGTGAGAGTTATTGAGAGGTATTAGAAACAGCTGCAAGTTAAGGAGCAAGGATGGTACTGTCGGTTAGTGCGCTGCATTCGGTGGCAGATGTCGCGAGTTAGGTGATTCCCAGAGACTCCACATCCTTGTTCCTATTTCTTTTGACTCTGTGTACCGGTAGCTTGTGTATTTGTAACATACAGCTCGGTACAGTTTACTGGTTAGTGTGTTGTATTCCGTGTAAGAGATCGCGAGTTAATCCATTCTCAGAAACTCGTCCCGACTTCTTTCTGTCAGTGTAACTTATAAATTAAAGTAGTCTTAAATACCCATGAAAAGAAGTATGGACAGAAGCAGGGGTAGAGTGTTCACCTTGAAAGCCGCATACATGACAATCTATATGGCTCGAGAGGGTTGTTCTGGCACTCCCCAAGGTTCCAAGTAATACATTTGTAATAGTTTTTTTAGAATAGATTTTTTATAAAAAATGTAGCGATATTTGAAACCTTCGAGTTACAGTATGATTTATTTTACATCAATCAACTAATTAGTTATAACACTAAAGCGGGGAATTCACTAACGTCAATTAACCGCCATGTTTGTGGTCAAATGCTACAAGAAAATCAGCAGACTGTATTCCAGTTACAAGACACAAAATGTGTTTTTGTTTTTTTAAGCCTTCGTTTTTGACATGCATGGCTCACTTGACCACAAACATGGCCGCCGTACGACATTGTGAAGGGCAACTTAACGTCACAAAAAAAATCATTATTATACATATGACGAAAAAAGATCGAGATTCTTCTCTCCAGAAGTAGAAGATTTTTTTAGTAGATTTAACTTTGAAGACAGTTAATATATATTTGTGAGTTATTTATCATACTCAGACTGCATGCTTAATTTGCGTGACGCATTTTGTAGTTCAAAGCAATATAGGAAAGCAAGCAATCTTTTTGCTGTAAAGCTAACTAATCTAAATTTGTATATTTAACTTATTTTAACTTAACTGATGATAACGATGCAGTTGCTTGTCTTTTTAAGTGAAACGTCTGTTATGTAGAATATGTATATCTTATTTATTAGAGATGCCAATTTGTTAGAAAAATAGGAGCCTTCCTTACACGAAAAAAAGAGTAAAAAGTATGAAATACTGTTTCTTGGTTCTTGTGTTGAGTTGTTCATCAATTTATTTATACATATTTCTCTATTTATTGATTCATTCCTTTGTTTGTCTAATTCGTCCATTCAATAATTCTTTGATTCGCTACGGATTAGCTGCTCGTCTGTTTATCGCTTTCTTTTCTTTTCCCTTGCTTTTTTTTTTTTTTTTTTTTTTTTTTTTTTTTTTTTTTTTTTTTTCTTAGTCTTTCTTCCGTTTTTTTTTTCCTTATAGTTTTTTTTTATTTTTTTCATTTTTTTCTCTATTTCTTCATATATTCAATCACTAATTCATTCATTTATTAATTTTCTATTCCTCTCACACTCCCCTCCCCTCCCCTCCCCTTCCCTCCCTCCCCTCCCACAACACTAAACATTTGCAATGTTTTGAGGTGCTAAGTACAGTCACGTCTTCGTCGGTCACGCAACGCTCGGATGAACACTTCAAAACATGGCGGATTTTCTTCGTGATCGCCAGGGGATAGAAATCATTGATGGCCACATTCGTAAGTAAACTTGAATGCGCTTATTCACCTTGAATTGAACGTTGAGAACTAGAAGTTCAATGTTTTGTGTAGAGTTGACTTGAAGAAGGATTTTTATTTCACTTCTCCGACTTCATATACGCTGGAGAACCATGAACACTTGTCTTTTAATATTTAGTTTGTATTATATTTTCTGAGCTTTCTACTGCTTCAAATCCTCTAAAAAAGTAGGGCTGAACTCAATTGCATTAAGTTATCAAAATGAAAATATTTTCAAATCGTTTATCTTAAAGGATTCATGTTAAAAACAGTCACTATTTGTCAAAAGCACAAAGTGTTCACGGTTCGAGTGTCCTCCCTGCTAAGAAGGAAAGCTCATTAAATATTTCTCTGAAATTTCTTGACCATTTTGTTTAGCATTATTGCGATACAAATCTGTTGGTTTTTCTCACTGTAGGAGCTGCCGAGGGTTAATGTTTGAACAGCAAAATAGTGGGTTTTTCCGAAATGGTTCAGGCAGTTTCATGCAGATTTTAATAGCCCGCTTGAATTGGAAAATATATAATTTTTGTAGTAACAACAATGAAGGACATTAAAGTAATATTTTTACAATTAGTGTATAGGAAATCGGGTTAGAAACATTTTTCTAATTATAACTAGGATAAAATTTGACTATCAATTTACACCACAGGAGACCCATACAGGCTTTGAGAAAAATGACTAAAATATAAAGCGATGTTTATGTGTCTTTTGATCTTAATAAGTGATTTTAAGCCATTTGAGCGATTTCAAAATCACTTATTAAGATCAAAAGACACATAAACAACGCTTTATTTCATTAAAACATTCATTTATTTTTACAATCATCTCTCAAAGCTTGTATGGGCCTCCTGTGTTAGTACCAAATTATGATTATTGATCTTCGTGTCACTCTATATAATTTCCTGAAATTTCGTGGATTTTGTTATCATCCATTTTTGAGACCATTTGAATTGAGAGGAAAAAAATAGTTAGGGATTCGAAATAATTTTACACGAATTATGAAAGGTTTAGTCAGTTTTTTTGACCTCAAGGTCAGCGTGAATGTGGTTCGGCATGTGACTCAAGTAGCCAGACGTTTTACCTCCCTTTCGGGATTCCTGTGGAATTTAAACTTTTGCAGCGGAGACCCGCAAAATATAAAAACGTACACTGAACATTAAACCGCAACAAAAAACAAAGTTTCCACTGCTTTCTAAACACGAAACGTCTCCTTTGTTTTTCCAACGATATCCATCCATCCATTCATTCATTTCTCATTTTATTCCTATAGATCTATGGGATAATAAAAACTACTATTATCCATGGCCTACTAAAGATCTAGTCAAGATCTACCGTCCATTTCTGATCGAGGACCTGGAGAAGGCTTTGGAGTCAAGTCCAGTTAGAAAAGCAGTCTTTGTCCAAGTCAATCAAAACTATACTGAAACTGGTTAGGCCAGTAGACTGTCGGGGGACGGGGGAGGAAGTGAAGAGAGGAAATTACGTTGTGACTTGAGAGAGAAGACAAAGCGTATTGTAATCATAATAATTAATAATAATAATTAATAATTAATAATAATAATAATTAATGATGATAATTATTAATAATAATTAATAATAATTAATAATAATAATAATTAATAATAATAATTAATCATTAATCATTAATAATAATTAGTAATTAATAATAATTAATTATGAATGATTAATGATTATTAATTATAGTTAACAATAATTGATAAGAAGTTATTATTTATTAATTTAGTTAATGACGTTTGAGTATTCAAACTAATCATGCAATGATCAGTGAGTATGTTGAGTGAGTTACTATTTTATTCGTGTCTCTCACACTGAGAATGAGCTCAGAAAAGTCTAAGCTCTAGAGACGTGAATCGATCCCACACTCAGCGGTTCACATGTCAAAACACACAGATAACTTTGCATGCTTGCTTTTGTAGCGCTCCAGTATGGTTTTGACATTTAAATGTGTCGTAAAGCATCAGGCCAGATTACGCTGAAGGCTGTGCCGGATTCAATCATCTGTAATGATCGATATGTACATATTCATTTTCAGATTGGATTCTAGAAAAGGCAAAAAACAACACCACCATTGTGACGGTGATTGGATGGGTCGATCTACAAGATCCTAATGTAAGAAATGAATATTGAAAAATTATACGTAATGATGACGATGAAAATGTTGATAATTATGAAAAACATGATGATCCTCCACGTGATATCGAAGATTTGCCAGCAGTAATATTTTATATATTTATAGCTTGTTCTCTTTTCCTGAGCTGTTGTACCACTTACAACTAAATCAGTCATTTATTGACCAATCAACAATAGTAAATGATACCAAATATATATTATTGTTTTCGTCGCATATATGAAGACCAAAATTTACATCTTTAAAGTCATGAAAAGCTTTCAAGCAATTAAATTATGCAAAACGACAAAAGAAAGTAAGGAATTCGGGATAAAATCGCATGCGTACTGATCAAAAGCATTTTTTTTACTATGAATTGGTATATATGACATGTACAGGTTGTTACTCCTTATTTCACTTTGTTTTACGCAAAATCACTCCACACTATATTTCGTGAGTTTTTGCAACGCACTTTATATCCTCTTCTTTATTATGAATCTGCGATGAATGATTACAGTATTTATGTTGACCTCGTGTTGTAGTGTTGCAGTATACATTAATTGTTTTTCTTCGATCCTTATTCTTCCATAGTTAGAAAATGTTCTTGATAAGTACAAGCAGCATCCCAAGTTCAAAGGTGTTCGTCATATAGTCGAGGCTGAATCTGATGATAATTGGCTGGGACGTACCGAGGTTCTTAGAGGATTGGGTAAGTACTTACACGGGTAGTCACGGGAGTCATCTGTAGAGAGGTTGGCACAGGGAGCCCAGAACTAAAAAACGACAGAGATGGAGAGAAGTAACTTCAACTATACCAGTATTTTTTTTGGTCTTGCATGATTTCCTTTCCTGGAATTATGTTTATTTGTTCTTTTTTAGTAGTGCAACTGTTTTTTGTTTGGTTTCTTATTTGCATGATTTTTTCCCTCTTTTTCTGCACTTTTCGCCACTATTATTAACTTATTACTCCAATACCCATGAGCAATTTTATGAACATTTTAATGTTTAGTCAATTAGTTGTTTTTTTCCACGTTTTATTTGTAAGCCAAGCTTTCGCGCTAATTGCGCATCTTCAGGGCAAAAATGGATGTGTTAACAATTTGTTTCAACTGCAAAAGCTTGGCTTACAAATAAAACGTGGAAAAAACAACTAATTGACTATATAATGATGCCCACGTACCAACCAATTTTAGACATTTTGATGTTTGTTGTTGTTTCTGCTGCTGTTGTTGTTGATGTTGCTGTTGTTGTTATTGTTGTTGTTGCTGCTGCTGTTGGTGGTGGTGTTGCTGTTGTTGTTATTGCTGTTGTTGCTGCTGTTGTTGTTATTGTTGTTGCTGTTGCTGCTGTTGTTGTTATTGTTGTTGTCACTGCTGCTTCTGTTATTGTTGTTGCTGCTGTTGTTGTTGTTGCTGTTGTTGATGTTGTTGTTGTTGTTGTTTTTATTACGGCTTCTTTGTGAAAGTTGTTCGCCATACGTACGTACTGTACGTGGTCGAGGCCAATGGGTCGAGGCCAAGGTTGGAGTAGCCCTGAAGTGTAATGACGTTTTTTTCCCGTCTCTATACCATAATAGTTTTTAAAATCCTTTCATCATATTCAAATTTTATATTCCCTCGAGAATACAGAAACAATAGTCATAATTAGTGAACAAAAGCAATGTGAAAAGGATTCTGGTCTAGATACGGGGGTACAACGTCATCACGCTTCAGGCTTATTGCATTGCGGATTGTGGACTTCGTGCATGACTGAGATGTTTTTTGCGCTTTAAATTCTTGCAGGTTTTTTGGAAAAGAAAGGACTAAGTTACGATTTATTGATAAGGCAAGATAAATTGATATTTGCATGGCATCTACTAAATTATCGTTTTTCTTTCATTTTCATTTTTGTTTGTTTGTTTTTTTAGACAAAGACACTTCAAGTTAGCATGCGACGTTGTTCAAAAGTTCCCAAAGTAAGTTTTCTTTGGAAATAGATCCAGCATTTCAATTTAATTCAGCGATCATCACTTTCTCTGTCAATACATTTATTTATCTATTTTATTTACTATTTGTTTGCTCGTCCATTTATTCATTCTTTCATCCGTCCATCCATCCATCCATTGATTCATTGATTGATTAATTGATTGATGCATTTATTCATTCATTCATTCATTCATTCATTCATTCATTCATTCATTCATTCATTCATTCATTCATTCATTCATTCATTCATTCATTCATTCATTCATTCAAATTATTAGTTTGTTCGTTCGCTAGTTCGTTCTTTCATTCATTCATCGGTTTTTACGTTCTTACGTATTCATTCCTGTTACGCGTCCTAGCTACAGCAGTCATCAGTTTTCAAATGCACATTCGTTTACATTACGTACCATCGCCTTGACATGATCAAATGCGTTTGTCTGTGTAGTTTAACGTTTGTGGTGGATCACATTGCAAAGCCTGACATCAAAGGGCGCATAGGCGTGGATGAATGGAAGCAAGGAATGGCTGAGCTAGCAAAGAACAAGAATGTGCATTGTAAACTGTACGTATATGATTCACTTGTTTTCTTCGATCTGAGTTTTGATCTTTCCTTACATTATTGCTTCGTTGCTTTATTGATTCTTCCGATTTTCAAACCTGCTTCTTCGTTTTAAGTTCTCCTGTTGGTCAATTGTTTACTTGATCATTTCCTTCTGTGCTGTAATATATTACAATTTAATATTCTTTTTTCCTCTTTTTGCGTTCTTTCTCCCCTATTAACGACCTCACTACTTCCTTCTCTCATCTTCGTTCGTTCCTTCCTTCTTACTTACTTACTTACTCACTTACTCACTTACTCACTTACTCACTTACTCACTTACTCACTTACTCACTTACTCACTTACTCACTTACTCACTTACTCACTTACTCACTTACTCACTTACTCACTCACTTACTCACTTACTCACTTACTCACTTACTCACTTACTCACTTACTCACTTACTCACTTACTCACTTACTCACTTACTCACTTACTCACTTACTCACTTACTCACTTACTCACTTACTTATTTACTTACTTACTTACTCACTTACTCATTTACTCACTTATTTACTCACTAATTTACTCATTTACCCACTAATTTACTCATTTACTCACTAATTTACTCATTTACTCACTTACTCATTTACTCACTCACTGATTTACTCACTCACTCACTTACTTTCTTACTCACTTACTTACTCACTCGTTTACTTGCTAACTCACATGCTTACTTACTACTGTTTTTCTTCTTGCTTCCTTCCATTCTTGTTTCCAGAAGCTATAACATATCAGTTGTGCTGTGTATATTCACTGAACGCTTATTTCTTATCTATGTAGTTCAGGGATGATTACTGAAGCTGATCACGATGCGTGGACAGTAGAAGACATCAAGCCATTCGTCAAGGTTAGTAAACGATCATTATTCGTAATTTCAACATGTTACAATGGTAACCAAATGTTCACAGATCTTACAAGGGTTTTACAGATGTATTATTGAACATGGTTTGCGTGAAGACCTCTAGTCTATTAGCCGCGTTAGTATTGCAGTGCAGATACATGCGCAAATTGCCCTGAGAAATGTTAAGTTGTCTAGTATCGAAACATACCGTGATGGATTGTTTGAAGCTTTCCAGCCCTCTCACGTCAATTTTGATTTTGAATAGCGACAATATGTTGTTTTTAGTGCAGCTCAAGAAATTCAATTCTCTCAAATATGCAACATGAAAAAAGGCAAAAATACTGCCACCACGTATACATCACAAGATGTAACGTTACAACTCTGACTTGTTTACTCTTTTCCTTACAGCACATTGTATCAGTGTTTGGCGTCGAGAGATGTTTCTACGGATCTGATTGGCCAGTCTGTCAATTAGCAGCATCGTCATATAACAAAGTCTACCAGGCGTTACTCGACGCTCTGTCCGACCTCAGCGATGATGACAAAACGGCAATCTTCTGCACCAATGTAGCAAACATTTACAAGATATACAGTTAGATGATCATGATTTGTCAAATTTAGTTTTCAATCAATATAATAGATATCATATACAGTATATAAGCCGTATAGCCATATCGCCGTATATAATTTCACTATTTTACAAATCAATTTAGAATGCAAAGGATTTCTCTCTTACCGTCGACTTCTTGCAAGATTATCAATATATGGTGATGAGACTACCGACGCTAAATAAACTTGTCCTTTCTTTTTCAACTTTTGAAAGGAACCTTAAAATTTTTAACTAAAAACGGATTGTTACTTAGACTAAAATACAATCATTTCACAAAGCTGTGAGAAAAAGAGAAAAGAGAATAATTCAAAATTATCAGTCTGCATGATATCTTTCAGTTTAATGCATTTGAGATACTGTACATGAATATAACAAATTCTGAATAAAACAAATTCTTAATGAACAACGTCTAGCTCTATATAGAAGGTTTTTAAAACCGGCACACAATGATTTCCAGTAGGCGTTCGCTCTTTTAACACGAAAGAAATTCCTTTTGTAGGGTTCTCTCACGTTTTCGTACTAAGGGGTTACTAGTAACTAAGTGTTTTTTTACTTTTAACACACCCTCGCTGCTTGCAAGACTTTTATTGGTGACACAAATCACATTGTTGGTGATTACTTCAGTGGGTGCAGGACTTTTGGGGGTTTCAAAGTGATAAAAACTGGAAAAGTGTTTTGAATTTGCGTTCGCAAATGGAAGGACGTTTTTTGTGATGTATAATTCATTCGTCCTTTTGACACTACAAATCACCCATCACCCACTTGTGTCTTTAGATATTTGTTATGTTCACGAATCACGCTAGTTCATCATGCGTTTATTTATTTATTCATTCCCCAACTATTTTATTCACTCAGCACTTATTATTTTATTCATTCCTTGACAAATTCCTTCCAAGATTATAAATAGTAAATATTTTTGCTATTTATTAGTTTTTGTAATAACTACTGCCTATATCCACAAAAGTTGTATGTGTAACTATTTGTTGCCACCAGCTTCAAGCTCGTTAAATAAAGATCCAGCTTATTCTCATTATTTTTTTATATTATTATAACAGTTTCTCTGCTTCCTGAACAGCTGTACTTAATGGATGCTCTAGTATTTCTGTGTCTATCAGTAAGAAAACAAGTAATATCGTTTTAACTACAGTGTCCATATCAGAACCGATAATTGAGTTCAATAAAGGAACGGAAGTTTAACGAGTTTTTATTAATTTGTTTTTGTTACTTTTTTAGTACTGTATTTGCATGGTTTTTGTATTTTTTATCTTTCTTTGTTTTTGTCTGCTATAAATCAAATGATTACACAACGTACGGATCTTATTAATATTATTTATTTTCGTTTAATTGTTTTGTTGGTTGGTTGGTTGGTTTGTATGTTTGTTTATCTACTTACTTGTAGTTGTTTACTTGCAGTGTGTACTTTATTGGTTATTTGTAACTGGCTGTATAGTATATATATCAATCTCCGAAATCACAAATATTATAGAACATTTTCATATTTTTTTTATTGCGGCTTTCTCAAATTAAAACGCTTAAAAATAAAAATATTTTCAATATGACGCTATCACTTCATGGAATGCAATGTGTTATTCTAATAAATGATGATTATTAGTATCATTACATTTTTAATTTTCAAAAGCCATTATATAGGATCGAGAAAATATAAAACAAATTCACAGTTTTTTTTAGCGTCACCCTTCCCATGGTTTTAATAAATAAATGTCAAGTACACTTTAGTAGTAATTTAAGATATTTGTGCCTACAGTTTTTCGAAAAACAAGAACAAAAAAATAGTCGAAATTTGCCCACGGGCATTTAACACATGAAACTTATCCTTAAACATTTTTACTTCTACGAATTTCATTGGAATTAGAGTGCTGCAAATTTGAAGATCCAGAAGCTATTCCCATGCGAGTTTTGCACCAACTTTTAAGGAGGAAAAATGAAAACATAACTGACCAAATAATATTGTTGAGTGACTCAGTTAGACGTATACCTTGGCGAACAGGAAAGGTCAATAAAATCCCTTGAATTTTTCATGCAAAATTGTATTTTAACTAAAAAGCAATTATTCACAGCTTCAGACTCTCATGACAAAAATTGATAGTGTTAATGTACAAATAGTCTATAAAAGCATTCGCATTTTCTTCAATTCTTTCACTTTGAACGAACCTTCAAGATGGACAGTACAAAACTGTTTGGCTTTTTTGCTGCATTTGTGCTCTTAGTTTCGATGATAACTGCACAGGTAGACGATGAAGCGAGCTCTAACTTAGAACGTCGGTTAGATCATGATATGGTGAAGAGACGTGGCTGTATTGGCTGGACGAGGTACAGAAATAAATGCAATAGAGGGAGAAAGCGATTTCTCACTCAAGAGCTTGATCAAGATTTGACGCAGGTATGTATTAAAAATGGTTTGCCTTTTTTGTCTGGTGTGAAATTTTCTTTCTTTGCCTTTATCCGTTTTTTGTTTGTTTTTTCTTTGTTTTGTGTTCTTGATGGATTTTTAATTATGATTTTCTTTTCTTTTTGATTTTTTACTTTTTATACTGATTTAGCGGCTATTTATATGCAGCGAGTCAGCCCCGTTTAGCGGGATGGTTTCTTTTATTAGCGAGAACACAAACTTACTGTGGCTTTGATGAGCTGGATTGGTGTAAAAACGTTGGTGTGAGGGAGTTCCTGTCTTTTAATATTCTTTTGCTCTCGTCATTGACCTTTTCTTCTCACTAAGATAAAAACAAATCCCATTATCACTTTTAGCCACTTTTCTAAAATTAAACTGGTTTCACATGCAAAAGCCATTTAATTCTAATTTGAACGAGATTTTTGGGCGTTTTCCTCATCTCAAAGGTTTCCAGAAAACATGGTTGCAACACTCGACGAAGGCTCGCGAATCAAGGATTTGATGATTAATATCCTTTATTTAGCCACGCTGACTTCGGAATTGAGATAGCAAACAACGGCCACGGAAGATCAGCACAAACTGGCTGGAATCAGGTCCGCCAGATACTGAAATAATTTTTAAGATCAAGAATCAAAAGTCCATAAGCAAATTATGCATAAAGCTTTCGAGCTCAAAAACCGCACCAAATCATGCCGCTAACAAAAAGCCCTTTTTTTATTTGTTACCAGACGTTTCTCCTTCTCCAAAAGGTCGAAAATATGGAGGAAATTAATGAAAATCTATGTTATTGATGAAGCAGTTACAAATCTATTTTTTTCTTGTTATCTAGAAACCAACATCATTGAGAGAAAAAGAGACGGGCTACAACATGTTAAGGGACTGAAAGCAACTCTCCAAAACGTTTCACAAATCCTCAAAAGAACATGTACCGAAGGAAGTCTTGATGCAAACAAGAACTTATAATGAATTGATGTTTGTAGCGATATGTGTATGGTTTGTGAAATGATGTACAGACTTGGTGATCTATGATCATATCAATATTTTCGACATTTTGATATAGGTTATATAAGATTTTAATTGTTACTATATCTACAGTACATGCAAATTAAAATAATGAAAAATACCATCTCTTTATTGCTAGTCATTCTAATGCATTTGAATATCTGTTTATTCTCTCGTTTGTTTGATTCATTCGTTAAAATACTCATGCCCTAATTAATTAATTAATTAATTAAACAAATGATTAATTAAAAACTAATTAATTAATTAACTTGAATATGAGATTGTTATATCAACTCATTTACTTGCTAACTTACTTATATAGCTTATACATGCGCTTTACAATTTTTTAAAATTTATTTATACGGGCCGCTATTTAAGTCGCAATTTTGCTGCCACGCGGCTTACAATCATGAGTGGTTAGTAGTTAGCGTGAATTAGTATGATCAGGCCAGGCCACACACACTGGGAATTCCCTACTCTTCCCGAACAGTAGTGTGGGTTCTCTAATACAGATTAGTGAATGAAGTGTAGAAAGACGGGACCTCCGGTTTTACGTCGTTATCCGAGAGGACGTGAAGATCTTACCATATGTAGATGGAGAAACAAAGGCAGCAATTTTTCAATTATTTTAAGACCCTGAGTGTTGGTCCGGCCACAGGGATCGAACCCGTGACCTCCCGCACTGTAGTCCGATGCTCTACCTACTGAGCTAACCATACTTACTTACTCATTTATTTACTTACTTACTTACTTATTTATTTACTTACTTTCATGCACCGTATGAAACGTCAGTACGTTCTGCAAATCTTCACGGTGATTCAAATTACAATTACTAGGCATCTTCTACATTCATATATTTTATCCATTCAGTAATTACTTATTTATTTTATTCTTACATGCATATATTCATTCATTCATTCATTCATTCATTCATTCATTCATTCATTCATTCATTCATACACACATACATACATACATTCATTCATTCATTCATTCATTCATTTAATCATTCATTCATTCGTCCATTCATTCATTCATTCATTTAATCATTCATTCATTCATTCATTCATCTATCTATTCGATTATTCATCCATCCATGTATTCACAACTTGACTAATTTATTAGCCTATCCGGTTGTTCTGTTTCCACGTTCTGTCCTTCACCTTATTGCTTGAATATATCCTTCATTCAATGCTTTCGTCACAATGTTTTCATTCATGCAAGTGCTCGTTTTATTATTCTCATTTTCAATATTGATTCATTGTTTATAAACAAATTTAAGTGTACATTATTTTACTTACTTTATTCAATGTGTCTAGGTATCAGAGGGCCCTAAAAATCGATGTCCACAAAGCGCCATATAGCGTGCGAACTATTATAGTTACTACATTTTAAAATTAATTCTTATTTCTAGATAAGTGTTTTTGTGATTTTCGACCGCCTCTTTTCCCTAAGTTCCAGAAACACGTGAATTCAATCGACTGTGCTGAAATTTTGCATCCATGTAGCTTCTTATGTCAACACAAAAGTAGTGTCACTAGTTTTATGATATCTTGCCGCGTTTGTGAGTTATCACCGATCTTTATGCAAAAAATTAACGACGCTTTAAAACGAATATTTTTTACTAAGAATGCGTTTTAATCATAAAAAATGAGACACCGTTTTTGAGATCGGACTAAAATGTCATTTGTTAGTTTACGTAAAGTAATCCCGTGTTCCACGAACTCCATGAAAAGAGGCCGGTCAAAAATCATAAAACACTCACCTAAAAATCAACTATGGATCACATCAAAACAACTTTTACATCAAAGAAAATGTATACTTATATCGAAATAACTGCAATATTTCGCTCGCTATAAGACGTTTTGTGGACATCGATTTTTAATTTCCCCAGCCATTCAATCAATCTATTGAATAATTGTATGTTAGCTAGTATGAATGGAAGCAGCTGCTGCTTTTGAAGACCGCATGTTCATTAGACAACCATTTTAATTCTAGGTGTTAAAATACCTATGGGCTAATGAATGCTTAACTATGGATCTAATTGATTCCTGGAAAAGTGTTCATAATGCCCTGTCCTATTAACAGAAGCTTTCGACCGGCTTTAGTAGTTTCTTTTTAGATAATTGGCATGGAAATATAAGGTGTTAAACTATGAGCCGGGGGTAGTACTTAATTGTGTCTTTATGTAGTAAAGGTCAATATGGAACTAAACTAATATGTTTTTGTATTAGTTTTAATTATAACGGTACCTTGCCCTTTTAAGGGTCCTGATTACTTAAGCAAAAAGTAATCACGATTTTTTCTTTTTTCTGGTTGAAGTATAATTTTCGAAGATTCATTGTGTTATTCTTATGTTGTCTTTTGGCGGGATTTGGCGCGCGCGCGGCTTTCTCAGCGGTAAATTGCTCGCGGGCACAGGTTTCAAGCGTCGTTCTAAAATCAGGCTGGGGAAGGGGTTTTCCGTGATCCGTGATTCGACCTATATTTATGCCGTGATCCGTGAAAAGCAGAAAAAACATGCCGTGATTCGTGAAATTGAAGTCGGTCGTGACCCGTGATTGGCATATTTTTGTTGCCGGAGCTATTAAATTTGTTAGCGGAACCTTTAAAGATCCGACTGTACTCGTCTGCAAGTTGCTGTAGTGCCACTTTTTGTGCATTTACACTTGCTATTAATCTTTCGATTTTTTCTTTTGCTCCAACGTTAAAAGCGTGTTGAAAAGCACTTCCTTCTCGTAAGCTTCTTCCATTGCTTGCAAACAGCACATTGTCATGCTTTTTTACCTCTTCAAGAGTTTCATCTAGTTTGTTTAAGATACGTGCATGTTCATCAATGCCATGCATGCACTTAACGTAAATGCATATTTATATATGTATATATATAAATATGGGGGGGGGGTCATGGGAATAAGGCAGGGACGAGGGGGTGGGCCACTAAATAAAAACTGTTCTCAAGTGGGGGGCCCATGCAATTTCCCCCGAAAAAAATTCAAAAACCACCAGCCCCCCCCTCCCGACAAAAAATGAACGGTCCCTTATCAAATATTTTACTATAAACTTTAAATTAATGAATAACATTACTATGTAATTAGGGATCTGTCATTATTTATCGCCTGGGGGGGGGGGGAGGCGGAGGATTTTGGGGGGGATCAGTTCATTTTCATAAAAGCAAAAGGGGGGATCAGATGGAAATGACAGCTTTGAAAGGGGGGATCATTTATAATTTTCATTCACAATTTTCCTTTGGAAAGGCTAAACTTGGGACCTTAAGTCACCTAAAATCGTTCAAAATTGCTTAAAATCGCGCAAAATTGCTTAAAATTGCTCAAAATTGCTTAAAATCGCTCAAAATTCCTTACATTCGCGCATAATTGCTTAAAATCGCTACAAAACGCTCAAAATTGCTTAACATCGCTCAAAATTGCTTACAATCGCGCAAAATTTCTTAAAATCGCTCAAAAATGCTCAAAATCGTTCAAAATTGCTTACATTCGAACCTCTGGGACCAGGGTAAACAACTTATAATTAATTTGCACATATATGAATGTATATTTCAGTTAAAACATTGCATTTGTATTTGTAGAAATAAGCAGGTCTGTAAATTCAGCCTTGAAACAAGTCTTAAAGACGAATGAATAGACATAGAAAAAAAAAAAACAAATGCAGAAGTTCGTGATTCGTGAAATGCCTTTTTTTAATGCCGTGATCCGTGAAATTAGCAAAAAATCGTCCGTGATTCGTGAACGGTACCCCCCCTTCCCCAGCCTGTAAAATGGTCAGGACCCTTAACAAATACTTTTTTGGTAAACTTTGCATGTTTTTTTAATAGTTTCAAAAACGAAAATGCGAGAAAAATATACAGAAATAACTTTAAGAACAAGATATATAATGCGAGAGTAAAAATTGAGAAATAAAGGCTATTGAACTGAAATTAAAATATAGCAACTGTTCGTTCGGAAACTAACACTGAGCAGCAACAAACGTCAGCTTGAACAGCTTACATTGGAAAACTACGTTTGCAGTAAACATTCCAAATCAAATGCCAATCGTGCCTAAATGATAGTTGGCCATCTTATGACGGATTATTGTTGAGCCCACCAAAAGCACAATCCCTCGGTGTTATCATTAGTTGCTTTTGAACTCAGTGGCTTAAAGCCTTTCTCGTGTGATGTTAGGACTGTACCACTTCCACGGGGTGGGTGATTACCTTGGGTGATTAGCCAAGACTCATTCTCATTAATAAACCGGTGCAATGAGATCATGCATGACCATGTGAAACAACTTTACAGCGAGAAACTTTAGCTCAATTAGTTTCATTTCATGGGTCAGTCAGATCAATGTTTTACTGACAATTATGTTGAAATGTCAATTAGCTAATGTTCTAGTCTTAAATGCTAATGAGTTAATGTTATAGTTTCTAAATAGTTCAGCAATTATAATGGAATTAAACTCTTCTTATCCTAATGAGTTAATGTTGTAGTCTCACTATAATTCTGCAATTAGAATGAATGAACATCTGCTTATGTTAGTTAGGTAATTTTATAGTCTCTCAATTATATCCACAATATCAGTATAAATACACGCTCGTAAACAACAACTTCATCATAACATTCAACAAGTTGTTACTGGATTGAGCCATGTGTCGGTTTACGCCCTTGTTCGTTGCACTCGTAATACTATTTTTTTCAACTACCAAGTGTTTAGCAAGAAGACCAGTTCGTGATAGCCCTTCATGTATAATGGGACTGCGATGGAGAACGAGGTCATGTCAGAATCATGGAAAAAGATCAGCGCTGTCTAGAAAATTTGTGAGTATTAAATACGGTGGCTTATGAATTAGTATTTGTTAAAGCAGAAATGGTCAAGATATGTTATATTTTAAGGATAATCTAAATATACTTAGATAGCGATGAATCTGTTCGGATTTTCATTCCTGCTTAATTTTTCCAAACTGTCGAGAGAACTTGGCTTCTGGTACTCATCAAATTGCGAAAAAAGGTCCAGACTACTTTGATCCACCAGGGTGGGACTCCAATATATCGGAGGGCGGAGATACTCGTCGTGCCTTTTAGGGGTCAAAATGGGAGATCTGGTTCCTTTTAGGGTCTCTTGAAGGTATTAAAGAATTAAAGTTGGTACCTTTTAGGATATTTACGGATATTCAAAAAGAAGGTCTCGATTTTACGACCATTATATCCAATTGTTCGTATTTGAGTTGGTACCTTTTAGGTGTAAGAATCATGTATTGCCACGCCCTTCTGGATAGAACTTTGATATCTTTTAGGGGTCATTTTCAAAAATTTCGACTAGCATCCCCGCCCTATTCGGATCGAAATCCATTAAGTCTTTAGACTTGCGTTATGTCAGAAATTAAGTTTGGCAAGCAATGGCAAAGGAGAAGAACTCAGAACAAGAAGAAAATGAGATTTTTTTTCAAAACATGGATGATTATATGAACGAATTCTTCGTCTGACTTCCTACGCTCAATATTTCAATAGGTCCCCGATGGACAGCTGTCCCGGCAAACCCAACAGGACCACGCCCAAAACGTTCTACGACAGCTGTTCACAGACGACGCCAGAACCTGAATACAAAGTTGGCCAAAAAAACAAGAATATTATATTTTTTTAAGATTTCTGCTTTTAGATAAGCTGCGATATTTATTTTTGATGTATATTGAAATTTTATTTCATCGATGCTCTAAAGTGTAAATAAAAATATTTTTAGTCTCTCAATAAATATACCAGTCAATTCACATTTTGAAATGCAGATTATATTATTAACAAGTACAATGTCCTAAATAAACCCATAAATAAAGTTGTTTTATTTTATATGCAGAACTCATATTTGAGCGTCAAACCATCCAAGGTATCACTGAGACGAGATGACGCTTTCTCCCTGTTTCTTTACGGTTTTTAAAGAGTCGAACATTACTATTGGACTAACCTATATAAGGTTTACCCTGCGTCCTTTTGACTAGTTATAGTATAGATTTGCGCAACTGACAGATCAAGGAAAGCCCACCGAGAGAATGATAAATGGTGTTTGATCTATACCTTTTTTTCGGACTGTAAAAAAAACGCAATTAGTTCATTAAACATTTGAAGAGTTTTTATCAGTTTTTCTTTCAACACAGCAAGAGACAGGTTAAACATTTCCTCAAACTCATCGGAAGAAATCTAGAACACCTGGAATTTCTCTCAAATTCTGTTGATAACACTACTTTGTTTTCTTGGAAATAGGGGAAATTGATAAATTAAATCACCTCAGCATGGCGTAATACATCGAAACCTCGTCAATGCGGACATCAAATGTGGCCAGTATTCAGCCTAGTGTAATGATGTCCTGATGGGCGCGTCGTTAGGGGTTAAACAATACAATACAATTTTTATTCACATTCGTTTGTACAAGTTTTGTTATATTATATTAATAATTTCTTTTTTATATTTACATTTACATTTAGATAAAAAGTACTTAGATAAACAACTAGCAAGTCAGGCTGTGTACAGTCCGGTTTACGAACATGAAGTTTATCAGTAATTAGGTCTATAACTGAGGAAGATGATTTCCTACCCCTCCCCCTACCTCTATTTCGTTTATTGATTAGTTCATGTGTGGAAGTGGCGAGACGAGACTTTAACCAATTTAACGATCCTATCCGAGAAATTGCGAACTCTAACAATTGAAAATCTAAATCAGTAATGTATAATTTAGAACATTATCCTCAACTATCTTACGCCTCTGAATGGTGATCATACTAGACAGCCCAAAGCACTTCGAACTAAGCGAACCTGTCAATCGGTATAAGTTCATGATCTAAAGCATTTACAATTCTACAGCTCGGAGAGCTTTTATGTATTCAGTAAGAGAACGATCGTTTTGAATGAACTATACACCACTTTCATAAATGCTCAGGTTAATAACGACTAACAATGGTTTCTTAAGATTGACTATATTCTGAACACTTTCAGTAGTGACAATAGGAAAGATCTGTCGGAAATAGACGCTTTTCAATATTTTTGCAGCTTTGCAGGAAATATCAACAAAATAATGGAGAAATGAAAATACAGGGTTTGTATTGAATTCTTTGCCGAGGCCTTTAAAGCCATTGGTGTTTTTCGCCTTTTTAAACTCCTATATCTTTAGGAGAATTTTCCCTTTTTCTGTCAAACTAAATCAGAACTTACTTTTAGCTTTGATATGCATTTTTTCAAAATAGTTTCTTTCTCTAAAACTGTTTTTAACAATAGTATGCTAATTGGTACTATTTTGTGGCAATTATCGTTGAAAGTTGTTTATGATCTCTGCTAAACAAAAAGCAAGTGGTGTGACAGCCCATTGACTCGACGTAATTACCTAATGGTGTAGATCGAGTAGCGCTTGAGAACATTTGCTTGGCTCTCATTCTTGAATAAAAGTAGGCAGGTGAAGTGTTTATTGATCTATTAAACTATATAAGCTAGAACAAATAGTACGTTTAATTTTTTCAAAAAAGGAGCATTCCCTTTTCGTAATACGGATGAAAAAACATATAATAGAAAAACACTTCTTAATCAAAATATGATTTTTCAATGATTATTTACAAAAATCCCGGTTCCAAAAGCTAAATTATTTCCCCGCTTGCAGAGTCTCACGCTGGTGATTCGAGAAGGAACCCAATTGGCAGGAAACTAAATCACAAAAGTCTTATTTAAACTTTTACAAGTAAATAAACTAATTACATGTTAGAAAATATTGCATCAAAGAAAAACAAGTGGGGCAAATTAATTGAAGGAGAAAAGTTACAAATACGACAAGAGGCATTCGTCATTCTCTTCCGTGAACGTGTTTTGAAATAGAAATATTAAAGGAAACCAACAGCTTTCAAAGTAATCAGAGAAAGAAATATGAGCAATTAAAGATGAATAATTATCAGAAGAGATATGAAAAGGACGATATGTGATAAGTAGCTGCATGAATTATATGTCTAAAACCTATTTATATCATTATCTCTTGGGAATTTTGACATTTCATAACATCGTTGGATTGAAAACTATTGCTGTTGCAAAAGCAAAAGCCGCTGAAGATTTGAAGACTTTGTAGAACGCCCAACTATGACGTTTAAATAGGATATATTTCTGTGTCATATCTCAATTATATAATTAATGAAGCAGTCGCGTGTAGTTTGTTTATTTAGCCAGCCTTTTGCTGGAGCATTCGTTTTTTAGCTTAATCTTAATTCTTGAAAGAGAATTTGCCTTTCGTGACGAACTTACTGAAGACGAACTGCGAAAGTCTAGATTATCAGCTTATAATTAAGAATTTAAAAGATAATTATTATTAAATATTCATTGATTCGGTAATGAATATGTCTGGGCAGCTTTGAAAATAGAAGGTCGTTGATTAAGAAAGGTACCTGATTGATATTGACACTGGTGCTCCCTCGACTTCTCGCTACATAATTCGCTGAGACACCTGGGGCATACTCTGATAGGACTCGTAAGTGAATGCCAAGCTTAAATCGTTGAAACATTTCTTGACTAAGTTTATTCTCTGTCCATTTTGGGCCATGTAACTTTTTCCAGTAAACGAACTGGATCCAGTTGCCGGGTACAACTTAAATACCTATTTTGCAAAAGAGCACTTTATTTGTTTAGAATAAATGCATACGATTGAACGTACCAATTCAACTACCTGGGTGATTATTTCTTGGCTAGTTTACAATACCATATATTTGTGTCGAAACTGTTGGTGACAAGTGGATGTTTTGAATTCTTGTAAACCAACGATAACAAACAACTGTGAGCCAGAATAATTTACACAACAAGGAGCTTCTAGAATTATATGTTTCTGGACATTCGGCCTACAAGCTTACATATGTTTTGAATACAATTAAGTACAATTTTCGTCGGGGATTCTATATTGGCTGAAATATTACCACATGTAGCTTCTGAGAAAAAAAGTATTGGCTATTAGCACTAATGACCTGCAAGGCTTGAGCAAACAGGTTTAGATAAAAGTTGTTGAGATATAATTGAGCGAGAACTTTACTTAGTTTGGGTACAATGTTCTGGAACCGAATTCTGCGATATTTATTAGTCTTCGTTTATGATGGATATCGTTGATCCGAAGAGAATTCATATTGTTTTGCAAACAGACAATTGCATTTTTTTATTTTGATGGCGGCGAATATTTGTATAACATTGACATTAACTTAAGCCTCTGTCTGAAAAACCAACTTAGGGGAAATTCGAAATTCGGTCACTTTGAAATAAAAAAACATTCCGTGTGAGATTGAACTGAAATTCTGGATGGTGAAATGATGTTCTTGTGAAGTGTTGGAAACCAGTATCTATTTATCATGCACACGATCAAGACATACGATAGAAATTGAGTGAGCTATCAATTAATTGATCACTTGAAACGAGGAAATTCCGACTTTCAGTGCGAATAGTTGAAAGATTTTGGTATAGGTTGGATTATTGGATTTTATATCTTGAAGCTGTAAATATTCATTTCAATTAAAACGTCTGTGTTGATGTCATTTTCATAGAAACCAATCGTCCAATCAGTAATATATAATTAGCTTCTGATGTAATCTGGAGTGAGAAAAATTACTGGATCAAAGTTGCAACGTTTGTCTGCCGATCCCCTTCACGGCGAGGAGTTTTGCTGCTTCGATATTCTAGCACCGGATATCAAAGAATTGTCTTAAAAAAGGAAATGAAAATCAGATTGTTCTGAGCCAGTTAGAATTTTGTTCGTGATCAACGATATACCTGTAAATCCAAAACTTTGCTAGACAAGCAAAAATGTCTGGTTAAATCCATATAGTGATTGTTCTGTTTTGATTTAGAATACAACCAACCAGCTATTTTTAAAGATCAATTCATACATTCTGGATTGAAAATTTTGTGGAATTATAAACAAAGATTTGATTACGAATGTATTTTACATGGCATTTCCATAGAAACAACTCGACCAACTATTGACTGACTTCCGAGGTCGATACTGGAACAACTAAACGTACAATTTGCATTCAATCTTGATTAGGACCGAATTGGAATACTTTTATACTTTCTTGATTGGTGATTTTCTCCAAATTCTTGACTGCCAATTGTTGCGTCGTTTCCATAGAGACAAATAATACATAAACATTTGGACTCGATTACGGCTTCGATCCAATTCATCAACGTTACTCGAAAAGATTGTCTCCAGTTTTTACGTTGTCTCCACAGAGAATAAAATGATCAGTCATTAATTGACCTCGCTTACGATTTCTCGCTCCATCAACGTTCCTTGAAAAGTTTGGCTTCCAAGATAAATGGCTTGATTGGGAACTTTCCCCCTTTTGAGACGGGAATTGAGTTTCGAGTAGTCATAGCGCACGAACCATGGACATCATAACGCTGAGCTACAGTATCCTGCTCATTGCTATTGCATTTGTCGGAGTAATCTCCAACTTGGCCGTAATAATCGCCATAACAATAAACAGAAACTTACGAACACCAACCAATTTCCTTATTTTAAACCTCTCGTGTGCGGATTTTTTGGAATGTCTAGTCGCAATGCCGGCTCGAATCGTTCCAAGTCTACAGTCCAGATCTTCGATGCGTATTCCTTGTCATGTCACTCTGTGTCTATCGATGATTTTTGGAGGAGCTTCGCGAATGAACACAGTTCTGATTGCTATTGACCGTTTTGTTGCCATAAAATGGCCTTTCTGGTACAAGGAAAAGGTGAACGACCGCTTTCTGCTTATAGTAGTGTTTATAACTTGGTTGGTAGTCGTGGGAGTGAGCATCGTTCCATCATTGGGTGTTGGGCTCAAGGAAGATCAGTCAAACTCAACAATGTGCTATTACTTCAACACGTTGTCAATTCCGTTTCTTTATGTATTCATTTTGACATTTTCGATTGCACCTTTAGTTATAGTTATTCCTATCAATTGTTTTTTGGTTCGAGCGAGTTTCCGTCATATGCAAAGTATCCACTCGCAGCGAATTAATATCGGTGTTATCAATCCTGCTTGCGAACAAACTTTCTCTATCCAAAACCATTCAACTGCCGTACAAAACGAAGTACAAAACACTTGGCAGACTTCTTATTGTAGTGGAGGTGTGAACCTTCAAAATATATCAAAGTCTAATCAATCTTCAACGACTTCAACACTACAAAACGGGGTAAAACAAACAACTAATAAACGAACTGGCCATAATACTCGCTCTACAATGAGATCTCTAATGCTTCAGAGTAAAGTCGCACGCATGATTGCTCTTTTGATCTTTACATTTATAATCTTCGTCGCTCCGATCAGTATCATAGACCTAATACAGGTTGCCAACAAGGAGGTATATATTCCAGAACTATTGTCAAAGATCGCCATAGCTATGATATATTTGAATACGTCAGCGAATGTACTGATCTATGCTGGTTATAATAAGGAGTTCAGGAAGTCTTTTTTAAGGATGTTTGCGGTGGAGAGGATTAGATCTTTTGTCAGTAGTTTCGGGGATGCGTCGAGGCGAAGTGGAAGAGCGGGCAATGGAAGTGTTAATGCTAACAGCAATATTAATAGTCGTGGTCATGGTAAAGTTAATGAAGTACAGCTATTGTCGTTTAAAAATATATCTGAAAGTTGAAGATAATGATGTTAGCGATGATGATGATGATTGTAGTACTGATCAGGGAAGAAAATGGCGACGATATTGAAAATAAGGATGTTAGTGATGATGATGGTGGTCAGCGATCCGTGATGATGATACTGGTCAGCGGAGATGATAATGGCGACGAGCTAGGAAGATAAAGACAGGCAAAGGTGGTGTTTTGTGGTATCGACAGTGACGTTCTGTTGTTGAACTGATTGACAGGGAACGGGAATTCAAGGACAACAACAAAATGACAACAAATTGAAAATGCTGGCGATTTCATTAATAGTAAATAGTCATATTCCATAACAGTCTCAAACTTGTATATATAATCTATCTTGTATTATAATTATTTATCAGGATCAATCTATTCTATCTTCTTGTTGTTGCACTATTTTTAAAAAGTCACAATGAAGAGCAAATATTCACATGTAAACTGACAAATTCTAAATGAAATGAAAAAAATCATTATTTAAACACGACGTAATAAACATACACTCAATGCCAACTCATTTCTCGGCAATAAACACGGACGATTGATTAAGGACAAAACGTTATTTAAGAAATTATCTGCAGATGCTAAAGAAGTAGCTTTCTCATTCATCAATAAAGCCGCAAAACTGATGTAGATAGATTTAAAATGTTATCTGGCATTAACTGTCGGGGACGATTCATTATTTTCCCGTATAATTTGACCACCACCGCTTTTGTAGAGTGAAACAGATCAAAGTGACTTTTTATTTATTCAAGTTTATCTTCGTTTACTTAACTCAATGCCTCAATTTAAGCAATCTCATTTGTTGTCAATATTTGTTAACTAAATTCGGGTTTATTTAGAAATGCTTCAATTTCGGCAGCTTTTAATGTTCATATGCGGCAATATATCATATAATATATTGCGAGATTTAACGAATATGTTTCAAATATTAGGCATATAAATACTTCAATCATCGATTCTGTTCTATCTTTTGTTATATAGTCGTACGTTTAACGCACCAATCTTTTCACTTCTTGGTTTTTACTTCTCTTTTCTCGTGTCTTCTCCACTCAGCATGGTTATTTTTACATCGTCAATTTAAAATTTGTCAAAGGAAAATTAATTGCTTTCCTGACAATAATTTGTTGAAACCAATTTTCAACATTAGGAAATTGCACAACTTAGTCAATAACCTGTCTACAATACTCTTCACGTTATCAATAAAGATTCTAGTATATAGAGTCGTTTTCGTATGAGTGTGAAACAGTACTGTATCCTATCGTAGCCGTAGTTTCTAAGAAAACATTCGAAAGTATCTGCCGTATCGTAGCGGTATCGTAACCGTACCGTTTCCCACTCATACGAAAACGACTCTATTCAACAACAACAAATTAAATTTAAGGCGATTACTGGCAAACAAAAGTTTGGTATAAAAAGGCGTGAATTTGCATAATACACATTTTTCTTGCTGACTCGTCCCCAGTCGCCTCTCTACTCTCTCTTTCGCTTTTGAGAGAGACGAGTGGGGACGAGTCAGTTTCTCTCGTGCAGTCCTGAATTGAGTTATACAGTAAGCGAAAATCGATAGTTTCAAGCACCTGGGAGCTAACCGCAAAACCTTTCATCACGTTTTCGGTCTTAAAGGTTTCAATTTTATTAATATAATCTTCGAGTTAAAATTTAGAAAACAACAAAACGTTTTTTTTTTGTGTGATTTTAATGGTATATAATTGTCGACATCCGTGCGTATTTTAAACTGGTGAATTTGAGTAAAGAAAAATTATCCATCTTTGTCACAACGGTGAGAGCGTTTCTTTTGCTATGCATCCTTTTCCAGTTTACGCTTTTAAAAGTTAACTTCGAAAAGACGGCAAAGGTAGGCTTTAGAGGACGTCGTGACTCACGGAGGTTTTAGAGCACGACGGGAATCGATCAGGAATCGAAGTCCACGAACTGCGTCAGACCTCGAGAGACCGCGTTGTGTGCCATGCCGTTGTTAGGCACATCCCGGCCTCGAATGCCAAAGGATGATGTTGAGAAGGAGGAGGAGGGCTTCACCCACGAAGTCATAGCATTCCCGCTAACAGAACAGAGGTGATACGTTTCCAGGACGTAGATTTTAGTCTAGCTTATAAAAACTAAAATACATTTTATTGTGTCAAAATTAATTATTGAATATACTTGCAAATGAAAACACTCATTTGCCTGAGATTATTGTGGTAAAGTAGTACATCGATAGTTCAGCTAGGAATCGGTTACACAAAGGTTGATTATTCATTTATCTTTTAGGGAGCGGTTGCTCGGAGCTTGGATAAAGCTGTCAGTTGTATGAAACTAATACACCTTTTGCTTGTCATTAACCGCACTGAAACATTCATTCAAGCAAATGGGCATTACCTTTAGCGCGAAGAAGCATTCAGTAACATGAACAAACACTCAATAACAGCAAAAACACTGTTTGCAAACAATGTATTTCTAAAGAACTATTACTCTTATTGACTGAGTGTTCACATTATTGAATGCCTCATCGCGTTAATGGTAATCATCTTTCGCTTGAGTGAATGTTTCAGTGTTGTTAATGAACAGCAAAAGGTGTAATAATAATAATGTATATAAGCTCATATGCGCTTCAACGTTATTCACTACATAGAAATGTATTCAATCTATCCACTGGGAATGGGTATCCAGGCTTCGAACAACCGCCTATTTAAGAGTTGCCCGACAAATAAATGTAAATAGCACAGGAACCCCAAACTTTGAATCGGTTTTCGCCTACGATTCCTCTATGGTGAAAAGTTGTAGAGTGCACATACCAAAAGTGTGCAACATCAATACCACTAAATAGTGCTATTTTACCTTAATTCTATTGTTGTTGTTGTTGTTGTTTTTTTTTTTTTTTTGCTTTGTTTTGTTTAATTAGTGCTATTTAATACTAAATATATAGTGACAACTGTTGCACACATTTAGTGTTTGCACTCCGTCAACTGAAATTTGCAATATATATATATAGTAAAATCAAAACGTTTTTTCTTCTTAGCACTACAGGCGACCCAAACTCTCCCACAAAAACCATTTGACATGGACTTGTATTTCCATCACTCCCTTGTCAAATTCAAAGTAAACCCAAAGCCCGAAAACTATACTGTTAAACCTCAATCTTACACCAATAATTTAAAATTGACATATTTGCATGTTATATTTTACGACACATTTAAGTTATTTCTACAATATTTAAAACACTTTTATATAAACCATAATAAAACCCTTTTTCAGCAACTCTTCTCGCAACGCCATTGTGCTACAAGTTGCTGAAGAACTGCAAACGATACCGAACTGCGCAACTTTCGCATCAACTTATCTCGCAACGCTTAGATATGCTGGACGAGTTAGCATGGTTGTCGGAAAAGTAAAAAATACGCCCATGAGCTCTTGTAAATAGTTTAAATAATCGAGAGTAAAATTTATTTGTCATGCAACAAGTTACGCAAAAAAAGTCAAAAAAAACATTGCGAGATAAACTCTGTAATGCTTCAAAATGCTCGAGTAATTTGTCAAAAAGTTGCTGCAACTTTGTGCAGTGTTACGTCCTGAAACCAATCTAACTGTAAATAAAAGTTTCATTCATCTCTGCCCTGAAGGGCTTATACACATGAGCTTGGGTGCTTCCAGATGGAAGAAACAAGTCTTTTGTTTTTGCAATTCCGATACCTACACCTATTTAAAAAATACATTGTCGGCGAGAATGACGGATTCCGGAGATCTATTATACGACTGAAAAGGTATATGGGTAATGTTTTTCAATGAATAGCGACTTGAGGAAATGACGCTGATTTGAATCAAATTACTGCTTATTTCTTATCATTATTAAAAGCCTATAGTAGAGTGCACGCACTAAAAGTGTGCAGCATAAATACCACTAAATAGTGCTATTTTATTCTAATTCTATTGTTTTCTTTTGTTTAATTAGTGCTATTTACTACTAAATAGTGACAACTGTTGGACACTTTTAGTGCGTGCACTCTACCTTTCGATCGTGAAAACTACATCCGGTATTCCCCTATTTTCCCTGACAACATTTTTGAAATCGGTACATCCTTATCAGCCAGATGCAACCTAACTGAAGTGAACAGTCCTTTAGAGTGCCTATATACAATCTCCTTTAAAGTGATTTTCAAAACATTCTTTCGCATATTCGTTTTTTTACATCTCTTAGTTAAATTCTAAAACTTTTAATAACTATTAATTATTAAAGCTTCTAAAATGTGAAATGCGACGAATATATGATAATATACGCTATGCTATGTGACTAAATTTAGTAGTGACATGACTTTTGCGAGTAACTTGTTTGGACAAAATCTAAGAAGCGAAGTCATTAGGTCACTCCTTAAAAATATCCACAGGAAGCCCACCACGATTCAATTATATCTTAAACAAAGGGTTCCCATCAGGGCCAGGGATAGGCGTCCCCTTAAGACTCACAATATACAAACATAAGCTAGCCATCCCAGTCAGAAGCCCTACTGAAACTAAAGCTATTATCATAGATTTCCAAGTTCGCTTGAACTTTGCTGGAGCCATTATCATTAAGAAAGCTAGTGTAAAAGTTAACGTGTAGAAAATAGAGATGGCGGTGTTGATGGCTAGGATTTGGCCAAACTTGGCAAAGAGTTGGATGGTTGTGAAACAGAGTGGTATTGAGGCGGCGATTGTTGTCATGGCAGAGCTTAGAATGGAGGAGCCAATGTGGGAGACAGCTGCTGTAGCTCTCCATCGTCGGATATCCTGTTGAGAGAAATTATTAGTAAACGAGAAGAGTGGTCAAGCAGCAGCATGATCAGGCGGTCAGAGGTTTGATTCCTGATGGCTCAAAACACGCTTTGTAAATAGCCGGCAGGTTTGTCTCTTAGCCAGATATTTAACTCAGTTGAGGTATGCGTCTGAGGCATTTCAAATGAATTAAAAAAATAATTTGCGTGTGAAAAGGGGGGGGTGGCAAGACGAGCAAAGAACCCTTTAGTCTACCTTCCCTCCCCTTCGAGCTAGTCCTGTACACTAGTAAAGGAGCTGCTGTTAGGCTGTGTTCAAGCTACAATCTTGGACAAAACAATTGAGACAAAATACAAATTTTTGTACGTTCTTGGGTCTTGTGTCTGTCCCCCCTCCCACATCTCAATGTTGTTTTAGTCTACAAATGACGCTTGGGATAGCTGCTATCCAGGCAACAACATTGAGATGGGGGAGGGGGGTCATATGTCTGAAAAATGTGCATGAATGTGTAAAGTACATCGAATAAAAAACAAGTGTTTTTGCGCACGCAGTCTCAAATCATGTTGTCCAAGATTGTAGCTTGTGTAATACGTTGCTGATGATCTGCAGTTGGCAAGAGAAACAAAGAGTAAGATTTCCACTCCTGATACTTGCTAGCGACAAGGAAGGTGGTATCGTAAGAGGAGTAAGTTCCATTTCACTCTCCTCAACATCAAATAAAACGTTGTTTTTACTAGCGACGCAAGCGCAAGCACAAGGATGGAAACATTTTGGTCCTTGTGCTTACTCTTGACTTGGTGAAAGTTCTTAATATTTTTTCTTGTACTTGCACAGCTAGTGAAAACCAGGCTCAATCTCTGGTCCTTAGCTCATGCTATTTACAGCTGACATGTACCAATAAGTCTGGTTAATGTGAAAATTGTCAAAATAATATTTTAAGTTTAAGGTACAAATAAAGATTGACTTGACTTGACTTCCACACCAGCGAAATAGACGCAAGTATAGGCAAAATGAAACGAGCAGACAAAGGAAAGAAGTCAAGCGTATGACAAAAGACATGAAATTAGCATAGCAACGCAAGTATTAGACTAAAGACAAAGGGACAACAACAAAAAAACACTTTCTAAATCCCTTCGAATCCCCAATTCTTTTGTTTTCTCCTCTTGAGGTTATGCGCTAGTGAGGACAAGGCTTAAGAAAGCAGTTGTAATGAATGTGGCATACCTTATTGGTTTGTAGATCAGTAGGCACATACTGCCCTGCAATGATATATCCATCAATAAGATGCACACAATAGTCCACAGACGTCCCTACTAGAATGGACAGTGAAATAGCTTCTATTGCTCCGATCTGCCAGCCAAGCAGGTAGAAGATGCCAACAACAAAACACAAAACACCTGGGAAATAAAAACAATAACAAAATCATAATACATCAAATTAGCTTGTACATGGCATAGGAAAAGACGAGGCAACATCATATCAAGCACCATTCACAACATGATAATAATAATTTACATTTATATGAGCACTAGGGTCGGCGGAACCGTCTCAAATTGATTGATGATATTTTTAATATTTTTTGGAGATAAATGATAGGGGTGGGGAGGATGGATAAGAAATTGAGCTTAGCCTCTCTCTCTACCCCCCCCCCCCCACCCCCCCGAAAAAATTGATCTGCCGTCCCTTGGCATGTATCTAAATAAATATGCCCTATAAGAATATGAGTAAGAAGAATGACAAACATGGAAATGTAAAATAAACAACTATAAATCAAAATAATTTTCAGCAAGTTTTGAGGACTGTCTTGAATTACCCCCACCATCATCAACATCATCACTTACATTGCTACTATCACCATCACCATCTTTAGCTGCACAACTACCATCACCATCACCATCATCTGAACAACTACCATCACCATCATCTGAACAACTACCATCACCATCATCAATCACCATCATCATCATCACCAACATTGCTACTATCATCATCATTTAATTTAATTTAATTTAATAACAGTGCTTAGGGCGCATTTCGCAAGCCTCAATGCGCTTACAGCAATCAAGTAAATGAATAATGAATAATTACATTACAAAAAGATGACTATACTAATAGGAACAAATATACAAATAAAATTAAAATATATTAAAGATATGATGCGTATAATTATAAAATCTATCTAAATATACTAATAGGAACAAATATACAAATAAAATTAAAATATATTAAAGATATGATGCATATAATTATAAAATCTATCTAAATATACTAATAGGAAGAAATATACAAATGAAATTAAAATATATTAAAGATATGATGCATATAATTGAAGGGTTCAGAGCGAAAACGGCGTAAGTGCATTTTAGGATAATTTTTTCGAATTTTCGAATTGTCATCAAATCAATCAAAAAAAGGCATCTAACAATTCAATTTGGTCTAAAAACAAACATCTTCTATTTTTTTCCGAAGAAATTGTCAGAAAAATGACATTTTTTGGCGATTTTAGGGATTTTTTGAGTCGTACAAACCTTATGCTCGTCTAGGGTAGTTTCTTTTTGGCTTCGATCAAGACTCCTGTGTTTTTGTGTTACTGGGGAGGCATGAAACTGGTAAACATGTTTAACACGTTTGAAACTGGTTTTCAGTCTAATTAGGACTTCGACAAAGTCGCATCATTTGCGATTTTGTCGTTGTTTTTTGCTATTATTTTGCCTCTAAACGCTTCTGGAAAAGCATCATTAAGCTTTCTAGTTGTGATGAGTCTACTGTTTGAAAGAAATCAAGCAGTTGAGATGATTTCGAGTAAAAATTAGTGTTTTTTTCGCACTCGTGAATCTTGGCGACCGTTGAAGCGGAATCATCACTTAAAGACTGTTTTAGAGGCAAATTCTCGGACTGCCGCGGGTATTTTTGCAAGTTTTGGCGATCAAAGAACACAACAAGCCTGAAAATTCGGCAGAATTCCGAGGTAGCGTTAGACTTATAAAAAAAAACTTGAAATGGGGGGAGGCTATGACGGCTGCCGAAAATTTGGTTGATTTCCCAGAATGCATTGCAGTGGTATTTTTGTCGAAACACGTGTAGTTCGAAATAGGCATGTTCGTAGTGATTTAGCGATGTAAGTAGAATGAAGTAAAACTTGAAAAACTTGCATAAGATTAGAAGAAGGACTGAATTTTCTTAGGATATTAAACTTTTTGCTCGAAGGCCAAGTTTTTAGCCAAAAAATGCATATATATTAATAGGTTTATTTGTCCGCATGAACACTGATGTCGAGATTACTAAATAGCGCTTATTAAACAAACAAAAAACAAAAAAAACAAAAAAATAGAATTAGCATAAAATAGCACTATTTAGTGGTATTTATTTAGTGCGCGCACTCTATGATTTGTACTTATGCATATTCACTCGGCTATTTTTATCGTCCTATACAAATTTGTGCTTTTCACGCAAGAGTGAACGGTTGTCAAGCAAAGCGAAAGCGTAACTACGGGCCGAATTACACCTTTTTCGGACAAGTTCTTCGGAAAAAAATAGAAGATGTTTATTTTTAGACCAAAATAAGTCATTAGATGCCTTTTTTGATTGATTTGGTGACAATTTGAAAATTCGAAAAAATTATCCTAAAATGCACTTACGCCGTTTTCGCTCTGAACCCTTCAATTATAAAATCTATCTACATGATTATAATGCTAATGTAATTAAAATATAGAATAATAATAATAATAATATCAAATTAAGCATATGCCTCTTCATCATCATTATCTGCACAACTACCACCACCATCAACATCACCACCATCACCACCACTAACATTGCTACTATCACCATCATCATCTGAACAACTACCATCACCATCACCATCTGAACAACTACCATCACCATCATCAATCACCATCATCATCTGAACAACTACCACCACCATCATCAATCACCATCACCACCACTAACATTGCTACTATCACCATCATCATCTGAACAACTACCACCACCATCACCATCTGAACAACTACCATCATCAATCACCATCACCATCACCACCACCACTAACATTGCTACTATCACCATCATCATCTGAACAACTACCACCACCATCACCATCTGAACAACTACCATCACCATCATCAATCACCATCACCACCAACATTGCTACTATCACCATCATTATCTGAACAACTACCATCATCAATCACCATCACCACCACCACCAACATTGCTACTATCACCATCATTATCTGCACAACTACCATCACCATCACCATCACCACCACCACCACTAACATTGCTACTATCACCATCATCATCTGAACAACTACCACCACCATCATCAATCACCATCACCACCACTAACATTGCTACTATCACCATCATCATCTGAACAACTACCATCATTGTCATCATCATCATCACCATCATCACCATCATCAATCACCATCACCACCACCATCACCACAACCACCAACATTGCTACTATCACCATCATTATCTGCACAACTACCATCATTGTCATCATCATCATCATAAACATTACCTAATATAGTCAAAATGACAATGATTGACAGCATCAAGTGTCCAGTGAATATAATGACAGCAACGAGGCAGAGGAACAGTGAGAATGCAATACCATATATAGCACCATTGACTGCGATCACTTCCATAAACATTTCAACCCATGCCTGGGATGTCTGGAATGTGGACTCTAATGCTGGATCATTAATCTTGTCAAGCTGTTCTTTGAGGAATGTTTGCCATTTGCGGTACCATTTTAACTTCTCATGAGAAGGAATGTTCTTGTTGATTGTCTGAGAGGTAAAACATTCAATAATTCAAGCAGGCTTGCTGCTTTAGATCAAAAGACATCCACTTTGTGTCCTTATCAGCCAATCAAACTACAAAGGCGTCATTTGGCTGATAAACAAGACATGGTCCGCTTGAATTTGCAGGGCTGTAAGCCACAATAAAGCAATGTATTCGTGATCATATTTATTACAGCCAAATTCATTGTATTGCGATCCACCGTTTCAAAACTTTGTTTGTATTTTGGTCTTTTCTGAACCGTCAATCAATTTCATAGGGTGGAGCTTGCCATAACACGCTTTGTCATTGGTTCATCGAAAATAAACTCTTTCCTTGAAATTGATTGACGGTTCAGAAACAACCAAATCAAAACAAAGTTTCAAAATGGCAGGTCCCGATACAACGAATTTGCCTTTAGTGCTGTTTTAAGACATGCCCACATGAGGCAGGGTGCTCTTTAGCTACAAGTGAATAAGTCTTTTGTTAAATCACTATCACTATCACAATCATCATCACCATCATCATCACAATCATCATCATCACAATCATCATCAGCATCATCACAACAATACTTCCAGATACCCTAGGACCATCACCATTTATCAAGGTACAAATAGCTTGAGTATAGAAGCAGATGACTCATCCACATCAAAATCAACATTGTCACCATCGAACAAAGTACTTACAGATTCAAAGACCATCAACATCCAAATTGCCCGAGTAGAGTTCTTATAAATCACATGATCCATTCTATTGCGAAAAAACAATGCATTGGACTTCCCATTTTCATCAAGATTTCTCTGAATTCCTTCACACTCTTTTAACCGATATCTCTCTATATACACTGGCCAGAACCAATTTGGGAAACACTGAGCACCATTATCACGAACTAGCTCTTTGTTATCAGCGAAGGCTTTGCATAGTTGGCATACGTATCTGACAAACTTGGACTTGTGTTCGTAATAAAGGAAGGTGAAGCGAGGATCCATGGTAACATTGCCCTGAGAATAAAATGATATTCAAGATTGTTCTATCTTACATCTCACAGTGAACAAAAATCAAATATCAATTAAACATACTAATATTAGATATGCGAGATGTATAGTGTAGTATATATATTCAACAAACGGGTTTTTACCTTATCAGCCAGCACATGCTTGCGAACACTATTACGGTCAATACCCTTGATACCAAGAACCAGGTTGATCATGATGTGTGTGCCGACAACAGGTTTCGCTGCTGGTTGGCAAGAGTCATTTGATGGACAGGGATCAATTGAGATCTCTGGTAGTGTTGGTATCACAGACATGGTTGTTGGTATGCCATTAACATCTAGCAAGACAATATTCACAAATAGTTCTGGATTCAGTGTCAGAAAAAAACAAACAGAGCAAATGCAGGAAAACCATGAAATAAGAGGGTAGCTCAGTTGGGAGAGCTTTGGCTGGTAACTGGGAGGTTGCGGTTTCGAACCCTCAGCCGGACCAACACTCAGGGTCTTTAAATAATTGAGGAGAATGTTCTTCAATTTATATTGTTAGGCTTCGCGTCTTCTCAGATAAGGACGATAAACTGGAGGTCCCGTCTCGCCACACTTCACATTAACCAATATCCGGGGGACGTAAAAGAATGACTGAGTACATAGGTAACAAACATCCTCTGTGATAGACCTATACTAATACATACTAACTACTAATCAAACTCATGCTTGTAAAACCAGATTACATACTATAAATATTAAAGATTGTAAAGCGCATTGAGACATTAGTGAAATGCGTTATATAAGCATTACATTGCATTGCATTGCATTGCATTGCATTGCATTGCATTGCATTGCATTGCATTGCATTGCATTGCATTGCATTACATTACATTACATTACATTACATAAAAACTGGATAAAAACAAAAATAGTTAGAGCTTTTTAGTAACTATTTGTCACAAACACTACCCTGGTCCCAGAGGTTGTAGTGCCTCTCGCAACTCAAAGTTAATAACGCCGCCAAGGGGCACGTGTATCAAGCTGCGAATCATGAACCAGAACATTACTATAACTTTTGTCTGGGTATTGTGTTCTGGTTGAGTGCTAGTGACAAATATACTATAATAGCTTTAGTATATAATTTGTTTTTATTTCATGGGTTTCCTTCATTTGTTCTATTTACAGGTAATAAATGAAAGAAAGATCAAAGTGTGATTGAAGTAATGAAATCATATAACTATTGCATAATTATTAAAACATCAATGGCCCATATGAGCATCTACATATTGTAATATGCACTGTGTAAATATTAAATTATTATTTTTTAAATGATTATCATTATGTACAGTGTTTACCAGCACTAAGTGTAAAAACCTTAAAAGTTGGTTTGAATTGTGAGACAGTACAGATGAATTTTTATCACTGTGAAGATCTTGAAGTCCTTACCATTTTTATCAGGTGGAGTCTTCTCATGAATTGAATTTCCTGAAAGAGCCAAATGTAAATATCATCATGGTCAATAAAATATTACTATAAATAAAATGTAGAAAATTATGAAGTTTCATGAAAAAAAATCAGTAAAAACCAGAAGAAATATATTTTGTAAAAAATCAAGTGATAATAAAAAACATATATTATATATCTTAAATGAATTGACACATGTCTTTAACCCACATTAATTTCAATGAGCTGCCATGTAAAAAAACTAGTTCATTGCTGGTGAAATACAAATAAAAATCCTAGAAAATTTATATGTCAACTGTGAATTTGTACTCTAAATATCATAACATGTGGTTCTTGACCAACCAAGAAATACATACCTGCAGTAGTTGGATGTTTTGTTCTGGCTGTTGGTTTGTTAGTAGCTGCTTTGGTAGGTGAACTAGTTGTGTGAACATCTGATATGTGCGTTGTTAGTGGTTTGTGAGAAGTATTGGCGGCAGTAGAGGTGGTAGTAGTAGTAGGCGCTTTTCTGAAAAAGTAAATAAGACAATTGGAATTTTGGTCTTAATTAATTAAAATGATTGTGATAACAGTCATGTTAAAGATGATGGTGATAATGTCAATAACGACGATGATGATGGTAATGATTAAAATGATAATGGTGTAGATAGAGTTGATGACGATAATGATGACAGATGGTATAGATGATGACGATAATGATGACAGATGGTATAGATGATGACGATAATGATGACAGATGGTATAGATGATGACGATAATGATGACAGATGGTATAGATGATGACGGTAATGATAACAGATGGTATAGATGATGACGATAATGATGACAGATGGTATAGATGATGACGATAATGATGACAGATGGTATAGATGATGACGATAATGATAACAGATGGTATAGATGATGATGATAATGATGACAGATGGTATAGATGATGACGATAATGATGACAGATGGTATAGATGATGACGATAATGATGACAGATGGTATAGATGATGACGATAATGATAACAGATGGTATAGATGATGATGATAATGATGACAGATGGTATAGATGATGACGATAATGATAACACATGGTATAGATGATGATGATAATGATGACAGATGGTATAGATGATGACGATAATGATGACAGATGGTATAGATGATGACGATAATGATGACAGATGGTATAGATGATGACGATAATGATGACAGATGTTATAGATGATGACGATAATGATGACAGATGGTATAGATGATGACGATAATGATGACAGATGGTAAAGATAATGATGATAATGATGACAGATGGTAAAGATAATGACGATAATGATGACAGATGGTAAAGATGATGATGATAATGATGACAGATGGTATAGATGATGACGATAATGATAACAGATGGTATAGATGATGACGATAATGATGACAGATGGTATAGATGATGACGATAATGATGACAGATGGTATAGATGATGACGATAATGATGACAGATGGTAAAGATAATGATGATAATGATGACAGATGGTATAGATGATGACGATAATGATGACAGATGGTATAGATGATGACGATAATGATAACAGATGGTATAGATGATGACGATAATGATGACAGATGGTAAAGATAATGACGATAATGATGACAGATGGTAAAGATAATGACGATAATGATAACAGATGGTATAGATAATGATGATAATGATGACAGATGGTAAAGATAATGACGATAATGATGACAGATGGTAAAGATGATGATGATGAGATGATGGTGGTGATAATGATGACTGTGATAACAGATGTCAAAGATGATAGTGATGAAAGCAGATGATGACGATGAGATGATGGAGGCAATAATGATGATAGATGGTAAAGATAATGATGATAGTGATGACCGATGGTATAGATGGTGATGATGGTGATGACAGATGGTATAGATGGTGATGATGGTGATAGTAGTGATGAAATCAGATGATAATGATAGTGATGATGGTGATGACAGATGGTATAGATGGTGATGATGGTGATAGTAGTGATGAAAACAGATGATGATGATGATAGTGATGATGGTGATGACAGATGGTGATGATGGTGATGATGATGATGAGTGTGATGAAATCAGATTATAATGATGATGAGATGGTGATTTCAGTAGTGATGATAGCATGTAAAGATGATGATGGTGTTGATGGAGATGGAAGTGCCCATTGTGATAGTAACAACAAATAATGGTAGACAAGATGGCTCTAACCGAAAAACACCATCACCACTATCAGCACCACTATCATCACCACTATCAGCACCAATTGAACTCACTTTGTAGTTGCTATTGTAGTCGCTTTCAAAGTTGTCTTCAAGAAATCATAAGGAAACTTGGTTGTAGTGGATGCACGTGTTGGCTTCTTTGTCACCTTAACTGTAGTCAGATGTTTAGTAATCGGAGCAGTTGTAGTCTTCGGTAAGCCATGAATAAAGTTTGATGCCATGTCAACAATATCGTCACATATTTTACATTCATAATCATTGTTACTCATGTTATACTGAAGGTCTAAAAGTTGCTGTAAGTTTGATTCTCTACTGAAGAATGCTGGAGGCTTTTCTGATGGTTGAATTTTGGTGTCCAAGTACAAAGATCCACCCAGCAATACAACATACAGGATCAGCAGTGCAAATCTACAGAATGCTACAGGCTTGAAATAGTAAAATAACCAGTATTGTAAGTTACAAGGAAGTGAATGGTTGCTACTTCTCTGAGTGGTGCTGCATGATCCAGTGATTGTCTGAAGCAGTGGTACATTGCAACCCTCACCCTCCCCTCCCTCGTCAGACATGTACAGCATATCACAGCTATCCTCACTGCTATTGTTGGAGAAGAGCGGGTTGGTGTCGTCAGCATCACCGCCTAGGGAATCAGTCTCTGTTTCTTGGGAGTTATTCTGTGATTGTGGCTGATTTCCAGCAAGGAAGTTTTCAATGTCCACTGTGAAAAATAACATAATCATGCTTTTCATAGTGAGTCCCACGGTAAAATTTTCTCATAGAAAAAAATAAGATCGCTTTAATAAAACTGAAATGTGATTTTGAATAAAATATAGGAAAAATATCCCAAAAATTTGAAAAAAGGCCAATTTTCTTGTTTTAGCCAATCAGATCAAGCATTTAAACAATACACAATCAACACCTTTATGCATTCCATTGCCGTTTGCTACACTAGTTCTTACTCGGAACGTTACTTAAATCTGGCAATTTAGCCAATGGATAGCGTTATCCAGTCTTTCTGCAACCAGCCCCATTGTTATAGAACATCAAAGAACTCACTTGGCAAAGAGTGACCTCCACTATCACAGCCATGGCACCGTGGTAAACACTTCAAGATAGCACGGGATAATCTTTGTTCCAGTGGATGGATATATTGATTCCATAGGAAGAGGGTTGGTGGGATGACTACAAGAACTTGCCACCAGCATGAAATCACTATCAACATCATGAACAAACCAAAATCATGAATTGCAGGAATCTGAAGTTGAAACAAAAAGTATATTTATTTTATGAAAAAGTAACAATATGGTTTCTCGGACTCAAAACCATCTTCTCACCAATACTAACTTTTTTTTCCCAAATTTTTGTAATTTTTTTTAAGTGCACATACTAACAATCATAAATACACCTACAGTAATATGCATGACATGAATTACTATTACTAATTATTGAATTATTAATCAAGACAACCTGGCACCAGTCTTAGTAATGATATCAAAAAATCAATTAATCAACCATCCATACAAACATTAATCACTAAACAATATTTTATAAGCAATTTATCAATCCGCCAATCATTCAAACGATCAATCAATCAATTGAGAGATCAATTGATCAATCAATCAATAAATCAATCAATCAATCATATCAATCAATCAATCAATCAATCAATCAATCAATCATATCAAACAATCAATCATATCAAACAATCAATCAATCAATCAATCAATGATATCAATCAATCAACCAATCAATCAACCAATCAATCAATCAATCAATCATATCAAACAATCAATCAATCAATCAATCATATCAAACAATCAATCAATCAATCATATCAATCAATCAATCATATCAAACAATCAATCAATCAATCATATCAAACAATCAATCAATCAATGATATCAATCAATCAATCAATCAACCAATCAATCAACCAATCAATCAATCAATCATATCAAACAATCAATCAATCAATCAATCAATCAATGATATCAATCAATCAATCATATCAAACAATCAATCAATCAATCATATCAAACAATCAATCAATCAATCATATCAATCAATCAATCATATCAAACAATCAATCAATCAATCATATCAAACAATCAATCAATCAATGATATCAATCAATCAATCAATCAACCAATCAATCAACCAATCAATCAATCAATCAATCATATCAAACAATCAATCAATCAATCAATCAATCAATGATATCAATCAATCAATCAATCAATCAACCAATCAATCAACCAATCAATCAATCAATCAATCATATCAAACAATCAATCAATCAATCAATCAATCAATGATATCAATCAATCAATCAATCATATCAAACAATCAATCAATCAATCAATCAATCAATCAATCCATCAATCAATCATATCAAACAATCAATCAATCAATCATATCAAACAATCAATCAATCAATCAATCAATCACTCAATCACTCAATCAATCAATCAATCAATCATATCAATCAATCAATCAATCAATCATTCAATTAAGACATTTCCCATACTTGCCCAGATGATCATAATACAATAATTTCAGAGTGAGATTGGACTTGGCATTTCTAAAAATCAAAGTCCTGATTTTGAAACCATTGTTTTGTGACCATCCAAGCAAAATGTAGGAAGTTTTCAATAAAAATCAATAAATCAATAAATCATTTAATAAGTTGAGTAAAAAGGTCTAGAAGTCACCCCCTTCTCTCAAAACCAATATTGCTACTCCCATATGATTCAGTTTAACTCAGGAAAGAGTACAGATGTATGTCACTGTGTCTAAAAGTTAACCTCAAATACTATTACAGTCTCAATCTAAAAACCATTGGCTGCTGAAATATTTCAGGATTGATTTCTTAGCCAATGAGAATTATGTTTTGTTTAGTGTTCATTTGCATGCTGTTTGTGGTTGGTCAAGGAATATAATATCAATAATGTTCTTGAAATATTACCGTCTGCCCACATTTTCTTATTCTAACTGTAACATACACAGGGAAAAATTTGTGATTCCCAAAATGGGTTTACTTTGGAATATTGTTGGGAAAGTGCTACAAAATCCAACATTGGGTTCAAGTTTACGGGTAAATTTGGATTTTGTAGCACTTTCCTAACCATAATCCAAAATAAACCCATTTTGGGAATCACAATTTTTTTCCCTGTTAGTGATATACTTAAAGATTTACCTTTGAGAGACAGTTGGCCCCAAAGGCAGCTGCCGTAGTAAATGAAGTAAAAAATGTAGCACCTCCTGCCGTACAAATCGTATGTGTGAGTCTCTTCACAATATCCTTCTCGTGCTTAGCATGAATAAATGTGTTTATGAACACAAATATGTCATCTACACCAATACCAATGATTATAAAAACAGACACACCACTAAGAATACCAATCGATAGTACTCCAAATACAACACGAAAGAAGAAGAAGGCAACAAGAAGTGATAATAAGATGCTCATTATTCCAAAAAATGTAAGGAAGAGAGAAAAGGATGTTAGGACAAAGACGAAGAGGAAAATCAGGCCAAGAGTATAGCTGGAGAGCAGGACATCACTCCACATTGTCTTGTTGATCAGGTGGTCGAAAACTTGTGGCCCGCCATAGAGGATCTTGATTTTGCTGGAAAAGAAAGAACTGAAAATTAAGATGATATTTCACTGTAAAACTATTTTATCAAAAAATTGTATCATTTTGTTAAATTTATTTGCTTTTCATTTTTTATATTGATTTCCAAGATCCCTCCTGGATAATTAGTGAGTTTGAACCTGCTTTTGAGCCTCATATTAACCTCCAAACTTGTATCAAAACTTGAACAAACCTTATAGGTTTGGCTATGATTGGTTAGTTTTCATTCTGAGTTTTGATTAACAGGAACTAAGACACCAAATGCCAGTGGAGCATTTTATCCTTGTTTTGAAAGTATTTTGTCCAAGTTCACAAAAGATTGCTGTAAACATTACTTAGTAAAACATATAGACAAAGTTGTACACCATAAAGGGACGAGGACATATTAGTACTTTGTAGCAGAAATATAAGAAAAAAGAAACAATAAAGGGCTATATATAAAACAAAGCTAAACAGTAAATAAATAGAAGTAAACGCAGCCTACTTCACACCTGCAAATCTGAACCTCAAGCGATATCAATAACTCTAAAAAGAAGGATGTGAATCCTTGAAACTCCAAGACAATATACTACGCAGTGCATTGACACTTGGAATAAAACAAAAATGAAAGAAAAATCCATTAAAAAAGAGGCACTCATGGAGAAAAAAAAAAGCCAAAAGGAAATTAACTACAAGAGGTTAATTGAAAATAATAAAAAACTGAAAAAAATTGAAAATAGTAGACATGTAAGGCAATACAAATAAAATATTGAATTCATATTAAAGCTGTTTCCTCTCCATAATATTACAGAATAGATCATCCCCACATTTGCTTGACTGGCTACAAAACAATAGATTCACATCAAGGCTGGAGAGTAAAATCCATTCTCACTATTTTATACACTCCAGCCTCTATGTAAATCTATTGCTGTGTGGCCAGTCAAGCAAAAGCAGGGAAGGTAGACCTATTATATAAACGATAATTGTTCTGAAAATAGCTAATATATTAACATTTTTTTTAATTTCAAGTATAATTTTTGTATCTTTTCATGACAAGTCTCAGCATGAGATTTCATTAAAAAAAAGTTAAAAGAAAAAGTTCTAAAAGGTTTACCGCTACTTGGAAATTATGAGATGTTTCTATATAACACTTTTTTTCATTACTAACAAAACAAAACTCAAAGTCTCACTACAGGGTACAACCTCAAAGGTTGAAGGCAAAAATTATTTTTTCCACAAGGTACTTTTTATTTATTTCTTATCATCATTATTATCCTTTTTTATTGAGTTTTTTGAAATTTATACTAAAAAAGAAAAATTATGCATAACTTTTCAAAAAAAGTTTTGAAGTATTGAGTTTCAGGGAGATGTGCATGGTTTATGGCAGACATTGACATAATATTTCAAAAGTTAAGTGGCATTCTTGGCACCTGTGTTATGAGTATTTGCTCTCACATCCAAAATGAATACAAAATACACATTTAAGAAATAGAATTAAAAAAAAAAACAAATTCAAACAAAGACTAAATTCATAGATATATTCTTGACTTTGCCATTCTTAAAAGTTCAGAGAAAAGAAGAGAAGAGAAGAGAAGAGAAGAGAAGAGAAGAGAAGAGAAGAGAAGAGAAGAGAAGAGAAGAGAAGAGAAGAGAAGAGAAGAGAAGAGAAGAGAAGAGAAGAGAAGAGAAGAGAAGAGAAGAGAAGAGAAGAGAAGAGAAGAGAAGAGAAGACAAGAGAAGACAAGAGAAGAGAAGAGAGAAGACAAGAGAAGAGAAGAGAGAAGACAAGAGAAGACAAGAGAAGACAAGAGAAGACAAGAGAAGAGAAGACAAGACAAGAGAAGACAAGAGAAGACAAGAGAAGATAGAAAAGAGAAGAGAACAGAAGAAACCAAAAGGCCATGATCCTTCATCTTAAAATGAACAATAGATCATATCACAGTAGTGAAATAGCAAATTGAAACTGTATTTGAAAAGACGAAAACCATAGACCCTCAGAAGTGTGACTGGCACTTAAACCACTAGGTTATGCAGTCAAACATGATTCCTCCACCCTCCCTTCAGGTATTTTTTTAGATAGGGATTGTGAGCCACTACTAAATATTATGGATATATACTATATGAATTAATACGAGCATTTTTTGCTACATTGCATGTACATCCATAGTAACTAACTAAGGTATACAACCACTTCGCAAGTTTCTGATAACCCATTCACGCCAATTATAATGGCTTTAATTAGATTGCGAACCAAGATACATAAATTTGCATATTTAAAGTTTAATATTTTGATACAAAATAAACAACATTAATGTTAAGAATTAAACAAGAGTTCATAAGATTACTCAAATTAGTGGAGAATTGTGTTAAAATTCAACAGAAAAGTCATAGGAATTAATTTAGACAAATATAAATAAACCATTACATAACATACGCCATCGATCAATCATAACAAGATTCCGAGCATAATATTTATAGAATTTGTTTCAGCATAATCATTAAAATATCTTAAAAATAAGAGAATTCAAACAATAAACATTCAACTTACTCGTTTGACTGCTTAGATATGAATTGAACAAATCCTTTCATGAATTCAATGAACTTCTCGTCCTGTTCTTGCAGTGGAATGCCTTTATTGTATCCTCTTTTATTGTAGCCTTTCAATGGAAACCCAAACTTGATTTGCGCTCGTAAAAATGAAGTTTTTGGATTTTCGGCCGAAAAATTCCTATCCACGAACCAATAAGTAAACGGTTTGCTCAGTAATAACCTCAGAGTTTTTTTCATCGATGATTCCGTGAGGTTTTGTCCTTGTCCATCGTAAAACGTTATACCAAAGAAATGCGAAGGGAAGAAGAAATCGACCACTGAAATCGCCGGAGCACAAGCGTTGTATTTTGTCGACAAAATAGGGTCACGTCGAATCATACTCCATTTCCAACAAAAATCAAAGAATCCAGGATAGTTCATGAGTTTTTGTTCAAAACGATGAGCTGCCAGTAAATTCTCCACAGTGAACATGTTTTTGTCTTCACCTTTAGGCAAGTAAACAATGTCTATATCCCATTTTTGACGATATTGCGTGTATTTATACCATTTTTTAGTTTTAGTTTTTGAGTTGGAAGGTAAGGCCCACGGGTCAGGCATTGGTACTGCAGAACGTCTACCTTTCTTTGGCGAATGATCAACAAATCTCCGAGAATGACTTCGAGCAACTTTGTAAGCATCTTCATGCATTGAAGCCTCTTGAGTCGGAATTTGGAAAGATTGCAGAGAAATATCTAGACTTGGAGGATACACAAATATAGCCACAGCACCTAATATACCTGGTACAACTTTTGATAAAACCAGTACAACGATTGAAAGAGCTGTTAAGTTCACGGGCAACCGCTTTATTCTGCCTCCAAATCGTAGAAAGCTTTCCCGAACTGTTTTACACCATCTTGGAGTAGTACAGCCTATTTTCGGACGAGAAAACGTCGCGAAAGTCACATTTTCCGGGCCCAAATTGGATTCAACTTCGACTAATTCAAAGTTTAGTTTAGAATCGTCACTTTTCTGTCTTGTATGCGTCTGTCTTGGCATATTGAAGACATAAAAAAGCAGGCGATTCAAGTTAAACTGCGACCACGACGGCAATGAATCACGGCTTCAGCAGCTTTCAAGATTTTTCCTTTTTCCTGAGCTATACGTGCAAAAAATACTAACAAATAGCCCACGTATTACACAAAGAACTCAGAATTCCAACCAGAAAGCCCACCGGAAAGGAAAGCGGCAACTTTCGGCATGATTTGGACATCGAAAATTCAGAACCTCATATTCTGACTTTTTCAACATGTCGTACGGCTGGTGTTTTGTCACGTGATCCTATATTGTTTAGATCGAGCGACAACTTCAAATCGTCACAGCTGAAATTCTGCACTCGAGAAAATTCTATTGTTTTTCTCTGCGTTGTTAATGCCAAACATACTTTAAGTGTCCAGAAGAGTGCAGTTAACTTTATCATATTTTTCAAGAAGTTAGAATTGACGGAAAAGTGACGATGCATGAGTATCGTTGAAGTAAAAAAAAAACCTGGATTTTTGAAATTTGAACTCGATGAAATAAAATAAAAGTTATTAGAGAACGCAGTTTTCGTTTTCGCTCTTTTTGTAATTGATTCATAATAAAACAGATTTTGATGCCCTCGCGATAATTTAATTGCTAACTATTAATGCTATACTGAGGGAAGCAAGGGGTGCGCTCCCCCTCCTGGAAGGATTTTCTCAAGTAATTTTCCAAAATAATTTTCCAAAGTAAACAATATTTTTTATCTTTTTCATTCTTTTTTTATCTTTTAGATTTTCTATCGCATTTTTCTTGCTAGATGAGATAACACTTCTCTTCACTACATCGAAAATCATGGCACCGATAAAGAAGAAACCCGTGTGCGTAGCTCCGAAAACCAGTGCGTTTTGATCGGCACATTAACACAGGAAGCCCATCGTTTCATTGTCACTCTAACTAGTTATCGACATGGCGACTAACTGAATGGATACAACTAGATGATTGAATAAATGAATTCAGTAATGCATGAAGAATACATGAATAACAGACTGAATTCAGTTTTGCCTTACAAAAGATAAATACTGTAATTAAGCCATTCACGATTTTTTTTTGAAAAAAAGTTCCGTATATACATTCAAAGAAAGATTTTATTTTAGTTTTAGTCAGCTAAACTCTGGTATATTCCTGTAAACAATAGAGTGCATGCCATATAAGCGTGAAACAATTCCTAACTATTTAGCGCTTAATAGTATTTAGTTATCAACTACATAGTTATCAACTAACTAACAAAAGATGTGCAATAAAACAAAACGTGCAACATTCCTTGTAACGTGTCTTTGAATTTCTTTGTGTCTTAGTTTATGCCTTGGCGCATTGTTAGTTAGTTGATAGCATCACGGAATTCTACTGACCATGCGCACTTTTAAGCAAAAGTTCACGCGCGGGTTTCCTGTGGCGGAGGGAAATTCAAAATTCACAGCAATGCCGCCACAGATCGCGGCGATAGCCTTGCTCGTTTCAGCTTTTTTTAATGTCAATTTCTTCTAAATTTTGTTTCTGTGTCGTTTGGAACAAGGAGTGTTCGAAGCATAATTCAACTATAGAAATGTGGAAAGCTATAAAAATGATTTACCGGCATGTTTTGGGGTGACCTCGACGAGTGGAGTTATTTGTACAATAGCGATACTTCATGTTTATAAACAAACAAATTGTTATGCTAATTTGCCAACCAGAACAACAATAAGCTCTATTGAAATAACGTCCAATCACTGTCTGCTTGGCAAATGAATAACAAAGGCTTACGCCAGCTGAAGTATCGCTTTACATTCATCAAACCAAAAACCTCCTTAGCGTATTTTTTTTCTAATATAATTCAAACGATAAATGAATATAGTGTCCAAAGGTTAAGGACAATGATTTTGGTATTGGTTTCTGTTCCAGATTTAATATAAAATAGAATTCAATATTCATAGTATTTACTGTTATAAAAATGAAATATATAGAGTTTTGTCATGATCAAACTCTTGGACAAAAGAGTATCGATTACAGTGTATATTAGTTAGGATGATAGGCAAGACACATGACAACATGAAATTACCCACTGTATGGGATAAAAAAGGTTATGAGAAAAATGAATACAAAGTAAAAAAGACATGATCGTAAATATGCTAATTCCACGCCAGTTGATATTGAACATGAATTTTAGAGTGAAAGCGTATTTTTTATCAAAACAAAAGTACTTCAGAACAGTAAAATAAGCACTAAAGAGAGAGTGAAATACATTCTCTTACTGGTTGGAAGCCTCGATGCAAGTTCAAAACCATTTTTTTTAAAAGCTGAAGTTTGTGTCTTTGTCATTTTGAATTTAAATTATCATGTGCTTAACTGGCACAGATATTTTATTTTAGAGCCTAGCCTACTTCTATGACATTAGTTAATAAAAGACAATTGTTCAAATTACCCTTGAGCAATCCGATTGTTAAAATCTGTGGTGATAAGTTGTCTCAAATCGTAAGTGGGCTCCATTATATCCTTGGTCTAGTTTAACCATGCAAGAGGTGAATCGATAGGTTATTGGATGCTCTTTTCAGCGCAATCATGTTCTAAATATACAACATTTGCAAGACTAAAACAAATAAAACAACCATAACCGCTTTGGAAGGTAGATTCGCGTAAAATGATCTTGATATCTTTGACAACACAGGAGTAAAAGGAACAGCTTCTCGAAGACACACGCCAGGAAAACATAGAAATCATGGAATCTACGATACGTCAAATTCCACAAAGCTCGAGGGTTTTATCGATATACCCAACGGTATCATGTACGCCATAAAAAGGCATCGTAAATTTACTATCTTAGCCGAAAAAGCTTGAAAAGCAAGGCTCTAAAGTTTGCATTGATAAACGCTTCGTTGTGACAAATCGCGCCCGCAAACTTGGTCAGCGTCCACAGAATTCCGTGATGCTTTAGTTGATAACTATGTAGTTGATAACTAAATACTATTAAGCGCTAAATAGTTAGGAATTGTTTCACGCTTATATGGCATGCACTCTATGCTTAAAGATTAGTAAAGATTAACATGAAACAATAAGCTTTATTTGTACAGTATAACACCCAGAATACTATATTTCATTTACAAGAAAATAGTTTGAAGTGAATTATGTTACTTTGTACTGAATTAAGGCCTACTTTGAAATTTCAGGCTGAAATCGTTCTTATGTGAAGGGTGCTTAAAATGAAAATTTCAATCTGACGGGTTTTTACTGAACACAATCACGGCCGTTATCGTTGAAGTGCAACCTCCGCGCCGAAGTCCAAAACCTCTTTTGCAAACTCGCATTTTGACTGGCGTCAATCAAAACATTTTCTTAGAAAAATCGATATTCTCATGCAGAATTTGGGTTGAATTAATTATTGTTGATGATAAGAAGAGAAAATTGTTCTTATTTCTAAATATTCGATCTTTATTCATGATTTTTTTTTAATTGATTGACGGCAGTCAAAATGCGAGTTTGTAAAAGAGAGTTTGATCTTTGGAGGTTTACACTTCAACAATAACGGCTCGATAACGGTAGTAAGCAGCCTTCTACGAACGCACAAACGCGCAAGAGCAAATTATCTGTCTTTCGTCTGTTGCGCATGATTGTAGAGGGACGATGATATATAGGAAGCTAAAATAACGTTATTTATTGTGATAAGAAATTGAATTCTTAACCATTATGAGAGAATGTAGATGTGGATGCTGAGTTCATTAAAATATTTCGGCTTTTATAGTTAACTTGTTCCTCTCATTCATGTGTAGTGCCTTAAATAATTGGTTTGACACTAAATGCATTCTTGCTATGGATAAGAGAATTCTTTATATTGCGGAGTATTTAATCTTAAGTTGAGCATAACAACGGTAACAAATATTCATGTGAATTTTTAAATTCACTTGTGTATACGTATATACTGTCAACTCTCGCCATGCAGACACCTCATTAATCGAGAATCAATGCATTATTATTGCTATTGGGCCGACAAGAGTTTAGTGATACCCGAGCCACAAAAAACAATGAGAACATGCATGACACAATCCTACACTGACGAGAGTTGACCATTAGATTCTTTATGAGGTGGGCTTGCGCAACTCGCATTAGCCCGCCACAACGAGGACACTCCCACCATGAACGCTTGGCTTTATTTAGGCTCAGTTATATATTTTCTGAGCCTTCTACTGCATGTTTAAGACCCTCCACGTAACAGTGGGATTTGATTCAGTTTATCTTTGAGCCAAAAGGGTGCATGTTAAAAAAAGCGTACACATTCCGGGTGTTCTCACCGAAAAAAAAAAACTGGAACAAGACTGAAGAGGAACGACATTCTTTTAATATACACAAGACTATCTCTACTTTGTGAATACTTGCACAATCACGGTGTTGAGTTCATTAACATATTGCGGCTTGTATAGTTAAATTTATAGTGAAATATACCATATCGTTTTTCCTATATATGACCTTAATATCATATTCCAGCTCCTGGTCTAACAAGAGGGCGTGATCTTACCGGAGCCCAATTGTCGAAGAACAGTTACCCGTTTCCTGACGAGTGCATAAATGAATGTAAGAATGCAAATCCTATGTAAATCAGGATGAATACTGTACCCACACAGAATGTTTACCTTAGCAAGTCAGTCAGTCCGTCAGTCAGTCTAGCAATGCAACTATTGATGATAGTCAATTGGCATGCCAATGCTGATTGTAGGAATAGTCCATTCTCTTTCACACAACCTTAGCTAAAATATTCAGAACTTCAATTCTCTTTTTCACTCATGTAGACTCCACATTTCGACGAGACGCCACCAATTAACTGAAAAGAATATATTTAATACACGCCTTTGAAGCAAAGGCTGCCGGTGTAAAAGAGAATTCGTAACTGGACTATTTAGGATGCGGTATTTGTTGATACACACAAAACTTTGAATTGAGCCATTAGGAAGCACCACAAATATCAAAGTGATAAACAACCACTTGAGTAGAAGCTATTTTTATAGATAAAAAATATTTCAATCATTCCTGACATCGTGTGCGTGAAATGAATTTCATTAAAGCCCTACATCAACAACCTAAATCTATATAGGGCAATGCTCGGTCTTTGCAATAGCATAGGATAATGCAACCATCATTATAACCATCATATTCATCACGATTATCCAGATAGTTATCATCATTATCATCAGTGTGTACATGTCTTCACCGCCACCAAGTGAAAAAAAGAGAAAAATGAATTTAATAAAATGACTATAATATCATAAACATTTGTGTTTCCGTAACTCCACGTCGGGTAATTTACGCAACAGACGAAGAAGGTCGGTTTTTATTACATTTACGGCATCCTGCGGACTCGGTTAATACGTTACGCATGTGCGTGGATGTTGTAATGATGGATTGACCTATTAATAGAATCAAGTACTTTGTACGCATAAAGCAGCGCCGCACTTTGTGTTGCACGATATTTGCACTACACAGCCAGCTAGTTCTACTCGCACGGAATTCTCTGCAACAAAACAGACTATTTCGCTCAGAAAAGGTAAGTTTTTATTATTTTTTCAGGAATATAATAATGATCCACATAATGATGTATTTAATTTGTATTTAATTTCAAGTATATGGAGGCTAGTGTTTGTGTGAATGATGAACTATCGTGAAATATGTATCCAAAATAAGGATACAGTGCAGAGAGAGTCGAAAAATTACATTATATATGTATAGTAGCGAATTAAACTTTCTTTAAAGAGTCATGAAAACAGACTAGCAAAGCAATTGGCTATTTGCGAGAAAATATGCGGTAAATCAAATTCAAGCAGAACACACGAGTTTTTAAAATATTACTCATTGTTGTTGTTATTATTATATGTGACAGAAACGCATATCACCGTTTAAGTCATTCAGACGTTCTCACAATAGATATATAGCGTTGGCTGATAAATGAAAAAGTAGTTGGTTATATTGCATTTTAGATAAAGCAAATTGCACTGTTATGCTCGACGAGCTATTCCAAATTCTTATTCCAATTTTTAGTTTTATCACAACATAAAAACATTACTTTGTACCAGTTGAAATGCTGATAAAATAAAATAAAAAGTGCATATAACAATTAAAAATATATAAATCGTGTAACGCGTGCATTCAACAGACGTCCGCGTGCAGTGTGAACCTTTGGGGGCCCTCGCCGTAATAATACGCGCCGTACAATTTAGACGTCCACCGGTGAAACGGTGAAGGTGAAGCTTAAGAGGCACTCCTTCACTCTAGGAAATGACAAAAGGTCATAAGGAGCGCTAACCATTTCATGCCTAGTTTTTAAGATGGAGTTTTTCTTTCAAGAACACTGGTGAAAAGGGAAGACGAAACCGGTTTCTAAATTCAATAAGAATTGAAAAAAGGTCCTCAAATTTAGGAGAGGTGACCAATAACGCTTTAAGATGCACTTTTCGTATATTAAAGAGTAACAATAAACGTGCATTTATCAAGCCATCAGGATGAAAAGTATTTTCAAAAGGTCCTTATATACATACTTCAACAATACCTCTTGCAGTAGTCATTTGGGTTTTGCGACATACAATTCGCTTTTCATTGCGCGGCTTAACTTAATTACCTTGCAAGATTGCTGGACACCACACACAAATAGTGAACCGACACTTTAGAAAATCTAAGTCACTTTGGACACTTAAAACATAAGAATCTAACTTCCGCGGTCTGTTCTCAACATCTCTTGTATTGCAATCAAGAAAGCTCTATCAAAGAGTTATACATATTATTTTGCAAAGCTTATTGTTTGTTCCAGCTACTACTTTCTGATAAAGTGAAAGTGAAATATCGCAAAGAACGATTCAGCAGTTACAGTTAATTATAATTTGTTGCGAAGCTTGTTTTTAATTAGAGTTCAAAAGAAATGCATGAACATGTTATCTTCAGAACTCATTCAGAACTCATGACAGTAAGCAGCCATATTGTCTAGTATTATTCGTTCTATTCGTTGACCAGCATACTAATTAGGGAACCGTTTCATAAGATCCACGATACATTCGCCATATAGCTTGACATATACTGATAAAGTTGCTACTTTACTTTTGTTTTATTTTTTTGTTTTGAAAAGTGGGCTTAAGATACATCCTTGTGAACACCCAGTAGGATTCATCAATGTGATCGCTGTCACAATTGATTACCTTTCAAAATGATCAACGTAAATATGATTCATACAACGTCCCCACTATAGATAAAGAAAGCAAATTATTCATTTTGAATTTGATTCATCCTATCTTTAGCTATAGCTACAAATAAAAGCGATTTTATATTATAACAGGGGTTTTTTTTAGTAGACTTTTCACTGCTAATTGCCATATTGAATTATGACGTTTGTGTGTGGGGTGACACAGGGCTTGTTTGGAGCTAGTGACAGTACCCCTCCCCGCGGCGCATCCGACATATAATTTTCTTATAAAGAAACAGTCTAACTTTAATATAGCGTAATAGGGTCGTTTTCGGATGAGTGAGAAACGAAATCGCTACGATACAGCAGGAAATGTTTTCTTAGAAACGAAGGCTACGAAACAACACAGTACTGTTCCCACTCATACAAAGACGACATGCCCGTTGAGTAGTAAACAACATTCTGTTAGTGCTGATTCGATGGTTGTTCAGCACTTTTAAAGCAATTTTCATTCATTAAATTAATCAAAAACACATACAAACAGAAGCCCTACATATAATCCTTAATCCTCGATAATTCAGTAGTAATTATAAGCTAAGAACCTTTAATTCAGTCATCTATAGCTACGGTAATTATCATCAGCATTTTTTGTCAGCTTAAAATATTTACGTTGTATTCAGGCTGCAGCCACCCATCCAGCCATGATTACTTTGCTAATGTGTTTTTGTCAGCTGAAAGGTCTTTCTTTTAGTCCGGATAATAAACGGAAACCACAGACGAGATTTTTCAAATGGGTTTTTAAACGCGTTCCTTCCATTGTGGGCCATATATGGCCTTGTGTATAGGATAATTGTATTCTAGACCGGTATTTGTGTCACCGAGGGCGTCGACGAGCTAAACATCCGAAGTGGGTGAGATATATACATATATGCGGTTTTGATTAATCAGGATCTTGATCTATAAAAACATTTGGTATTACAACTATATCAGCAAACATCCTGTGTTGTTAGCTATCATTGTCTTAAAAGGTAAGTCTTATCGATGATGGCGGTCACTTTATTTATTTCATATTTTGAACATTAGGAATTTTTACAAAATAAATATGACAAAACTTTATGATATAAAATACACACTGGACATACAACATGTGCAATACACAATATATAAAGGTCAGTTAATTTATTTCATATTTTTAACATGATTAGAAATTATTAGAATATTAGAAATTTTTACAAAATACATATATTACAAGACTTTCTGATATACCATACAAAATAAACAACTTGTATAATGTACAATATACAATATCTAAAGTTCATTTTATGTTACTGGTCTTGGATCATTCAAATAATGAAATGAAATAAGATTCATGGTAGTGGAGTGCTAAAGCGTCAAATAAATACGTGAGTAGGAAGAATCATTTTGATTTTTAAAGAAACTTTCTGATCAACGAAGCTTTGCGCCCACTGGTCTATCATATACTTACAGCGCCCATAAAGTAAAAGGAGCCGACTCAACCACAATGCTTTGCGTGCCTCTGTTATTGTTTTCATAGCGTTTTTTTTTTCGAAGCTAGATAAACAAATTTACAAAAAAAATCTTCAAAACTCAACCAATAGTCAATATAAAAAAAAATCAAAGATATGAATGTAGTTCTCTAGCGGCCATTTTTGGACATTATAAGCATATGGCGGACTGACGGTGCGGAAAGCATCGTGGTTGAGAAGCCTGCTTTAATATATAGTGCGCAAATGGCTCAAAAGCAGAATCAAACAGAGTTAACTAAGGAAATCGTTATAAAGAATAGTTAAGTCGTTGCGTGGGAGGGCGAATTACTTTAACAGTACAGTCAAAACTGAACGTTTAGGACAACGTTCAACCGCGACCGCAAATAAGTAGATTTCTTTAACTTGTATTGTAATAGATTTGAAGTTATCGACTGCAAATTTAAGATTACAAGCTACTTTTTTGCAGCCATGAGATTAGAGTGCACACACTAAAAGTGTGCAACATAAATACCACTTTTTTTAAGTGCTATTTACTACTAAATAGTGACAACTGCTGCACACTTTTAGTGCGTATACTCTATCGTGTTTTACAGTAAGCAAACGAGTGAGCGTCTGAGCTTTTTACGCTTTTTTTTCCAGTGGACATGTAGTCACCATGATCATCATAATTCACAATACAGTGCAAAATATAATTTTGTTAATTCCTCCCAAGAGATTGAGAATTTATAGTTTGTAGTGATAAATTGTTAATTCCATGATTTGATTGCTCAATAGAAAAGCCTACGTTGTGCTCACTGCTGCATTTGGGAATATTTCGTCTTTTGCACTCTAATAACGACTAATGTGAGTTAGGTTTAATGCGCCTTGAATTTGCAGTACAAATTCTTGTCTCTAATGATTGCTTATTTAAACTATAACATATTTTCTACAATTTAATTACGTTGTAGAATGCGTGGGTTGTACATGTGGCGAGAGTTTGAACTTAGTTGATCACAACTTTTCTTTTTATAAGCTTAAAAGCAAACCGACCAGGAAGTTGCGGAGAAAGTTAGTCTCGATATCCGATACTGATTATGATTTTATTTAATTACAAAGACGTTTTGATTCAATTTCAGTACGGAAATGCTAATTTGAACTGTCGACCGATGTTTCGTAGTACGGGTCTTCTGTAAGAACGATAAAAAGTGACAACTATTCACCAAACTTAGACAAACCACTGAACTCTTAGGTAACTTTAATTTCTCTATTATCATTTTTTGTCACAAACATATTCAGAAAGAATACTTTCTCTTAATTAAAATCTGAAGAAGGCATGCATGCACTCTTTCAATCAATTTTTGTGTGCATAATTACGCCTATAATTTGCATAATGTTAAACCTCATAGAAATTAAAACTTCTCCTTACATGTATAAAAACACTCATTAAAAACCTGCATCATTCATCGTTAATTTGCACTAGTTAATGTCAATCGGTACAATACAAGAAATATTTTTCCATAAAAAATCGACTGTTTGAGTATTAAACAGCAGGCGTGTTTGTACCGCCCAAAATATCTTGACATTTCTCCAAACTGCAACCACACCCCGTAAAAAAACCCTTGGGTATTCTACTTTGTTCGCCCGAGCCAACGCAAAAAAATGTGCGCATTAAATGTAATCTATAGCGTATAAAACTCAGTTCCTTATTATTGGAAATGGAGACAGTACTGAGTAGTACAGAGTTGATCCTTCTGCGTTTTAGCTCAACGTTTGGTGCAGAATCGATTCAGAAGAAACCGATCGACTTCATCAGTTATTCTACTAACAAGAATTCGACTAATCTAACCACTAGCTGGCATTGATTTGTGTTTTTTTCTTGGATAGTCCTTATAAGTACACATAATTACAATAATGGTCATTCAAAGCACGTACGTACGCCGATTATACTAGTTTATTGGCTAGTTAATTCAATTCTTCAGACAAACCAACTCAGGCTTGTCCGGCCTATTGCATAGATGCAAGAGAGTATAAGATAAGAGAGCTTATCCCAAGTATTGGGCTGTACACTTATCAGGGGATCTTTTCATTCTATTTTTAAACTGAAGTAATTTCGGGAACGGAACGTAATCAGCTAGATTGCCGGAGGCGCGGTTGCATCGTTAAAACATCTCAATACAAAAGTGCGGGGATTGTTAACAAGTTCCTAAAAATAGCACGACGAGTAAAGCCCCTGATGTGGTCCGGGCAAAAGCTCTCTTATCTCATACTCTCTTGATAGATGCGTTTGCGAAATAATCTAAATCAAGCTTTTTTTGTCACAACATCAGGTGTTTGTAAGAGGTCAAATTATTGAATAGCAAACTGCCACGCCTTGTTCCACCTATTTGCGATTGCATGTTAGACTCCCATTGGGTGCTCAACAGGGGATGTATTTAGCACTGTACTAGTTTGCTATGAGGCTACTGTATGTCAAACAATGCTTTTCATAGCCTCTGTACCCGCATGGGGGAGGGGTGGGACGGTTTGTATACAGGCTATGCTTTTCACAGATAAAATCGAGCGTTTTGCAATCGTTAACAAGCATTTGTTGGACGCTTGTTTGGAAGTCACTATTGGATATAAAAAACGAAATATCCCAGGGTCATTTTAGTTTTTGATCAGATATTGTGTTTCTAAAAGCTTAACTTCGAGCCATTAATCCGGGGGGGAGGGGGGGGGGGAAGAAAATTTGCAGGAATATAAAATGGTCTTTCTCTGGGAAATCAAACTCTTTTTCATATAAATAACTTTAGTCCAGATTGTACTGTTCCTGCCCACTGTCATGGCTACCAATACGCGATAGTGCAAAGCCTTTTGTAGAACGACACACGCAAAAGTGTGGGAAAAAGCCCAATGTGAAAGATCCCCGAAGTCGTATGCAACATACGGCTTTGAATTGTAGTTTATTTTACATTGTTCAAATTCTTTCACGTAACATAGAAAAACTTCTGCAAATGCCATCACAGGAATTATACGTCAAGACGTTTTACCAAAACGACCTTCTTTACACTCGTTACTAAACTGTAAAGTAAATTGTTTAAACAATAAATATACATGTGGGTTTCAAGGAAATGATGAAAATCTTTTGAAACGGTTTGTACGTGGCAAAATGTCTGGAATCCTTTATACAGCTGGAATAAAAACTGCGTTTAGCAGCAGGGCTACAGTCCTGTTTAATACCCCCTCGCAGTAGTTAACGTCTCATTGTGTTTTATAAACTATTATGTTTGGCAATTAAGCGATGATTTCCCCGGCTAAATGCTAATGAATATAAAATAATGTTTATAAAACTATTATAAAGTTGATCGAGTAGATTTTTAGCAGTAGTTATTTGATGTCTCAGTGCTAGCAATTGAAGACCGATTAACAAGAATACTGAGTTACTATTTAGGACGAATCTTATGTAAGGTAAAGTAATGAATAAGAATTATTCTATTTGTTGCTGTTTTGATTTATCAGTTGCGCTCATTAAACATTACTTAGTCCCTCGTCAGATAAACGTAGCTTTCCTGCGTTTCTCCTTCTCCTTCTCCTTCTCCTTCTCCTTCTCCTTCTCCTTCTCCTTCTCCTTCTCCTTCTCCTTCTCCTTCTCCTTCTCCTTCTCCTTCTCCTTCTCCTTCTCCTTCTCCTTCTCCTTCTCCTTCTCCTTCTCCTTCTCCTTCTCCTTCTCCTTCTCCTTCTGTTATGTGTTTTATGTCTTGCAAATTTCAATGCAGTGATAGTCCATCTTCTCTCATTGACACTTCAGTAGAGCCGCGCGTACAACCAGAAACGCTGGTGACTCTCTTACACCAGGTGTCCCAAAAAGCATACCGATTTCACCTAGTGCATTTGAAAACGTGTTTCGTTGATCAGCATTCACATCACCCATCCCTTCCAATTTGATTCATCACACTTAAGCTTAAATTGTTTCCAAGGATTTTCTGAGGTGAGACGTGCCATGATAACACAAAAATGTTGCGTGAGTGAGTGCACGTTCTCTGTTTCTATAATTTGCCATTTACACTGGTTTTCCTATCCCATGCCTTTAACCTTGGCTGTTTATGTGATGCACTACTTAACACTGACAAACAACATACTTCCGAACTACGCAGGATGCCAGAACGAAACGAAGGTTTGGATGTATCTAGAGTGGGTTTCATTTGAGTTTTCAAACAGTGCCTTATCGTGTATTATACTTTATAAGTATACGGTCGTTTTCGCATGAATGGGAAACAGGACAGTAACAATAGATGTACAGTACGGCAGATAATTCGGTTGGTCTGTTTAAAATTACGGATCAATAGGATACTGTAGTGAGTTACTACTCTAACGAAATCGAGTCTAACAAATTCGCGTGCGCCCTTAAAGACCGGTTCAAACGAGGGAGCTTGCTCCTGTCCATGGAGCACGATTCCTCTTCTTGGTACAAACGTCCTTGCTAGCAGAGTCAATCTCAGTGTTTACCGGTAATACTACAAATGCCGAATGACCACAGTGCTAGTGGGCAGAGTACAGACGAGAGAACAATCTGGAGAGCAAAATCTCAATGAGCGCGCTACAAATTGTTTGCCTCAGAAATCGTATATTTGTGAGAGGATCTTCTATAGGAGCAAGCTCCAGTGGCCCTTAAAGTAAACTGCTTTGACAATTTCTCCTCGGGTGTCGGGTACACAGGTGTGGTCGAATAGAAGATGTTAATCAAGGAGATAGAAGCGTTAATTTTCAAATTTTTTTGCACAATATGCCTACCTAGAACCATATCATATCTAGTATACCAGGCAGCACTAGACTAAGATAATGTCCAGTTTAGCATAGTACCATATTTTATTATCTGTAATTTGGGTGAGGATCGGAAGCTGGTTTCCGATTTAAGTAGATTTCCGGAATTTGTTCGAAAGTCTTTTCCTTGATAAAACGGTTTAATCTTGTTCGTTAGAGTGCAAACAATAAATCCGAGAAACACTAATTACTAAATAGTACAAAATAGTGCTAATTAAACAAAAGAAAACAATAGAATTACGATAAAACTTCCCTATTTAGTACTACTAAAGTTTCACGGATTAATTGTTTGCACTCTAGTAAGAAAAAAATATTAAATCAGCTATATCTAATGTTTCCTCAGCATCTATCTAGACTTGATACTATATAGCCATTTTCCTTGCTTATCTTTGCTTGTATTTTCTTTCTTCTTATTATTCTTTGTCTTCTTTTTGCTGTTCGTTTTCCTTTTCTTCTTTCCGCTTCTTTTTTCTTTTTCTCTCCTCTACAGTCTTCCTGGTATTGTTAATGTTCTCTTTTTTGTTGCTTTTGTTGTTTTATTATCCGTCTCTTAGCTTTTTCTCTGCTACTTCTGCATGCAACTGAGAATCAAGCGAAATCTTTATACTTGCAATATCCTTGTCCTTAGAAGTATGACCAGTTCGATCTTCTAAACCCGCGCTGGCGACGCAACACGCATGGTAAAGCAATAGCTATACTCGAATATTCATTAAACTTTTAACAATCGCCTACGGCAATCTTAAAACGCTTTGGTGAGTGACTTCCCAATGTGTGCTTCACGTCTAAATGACTGCAGATTCGTCTGGAAATTAGCTGTACTGTAAGAAATTAAAGACAGAATCTCTTTTAACTGCATGGCTCCTCAATGAAATTAAAAAGCCATCACACATCTGGTAAAATAATTGCAAAGTTGTTCTGCATTAAGAAAATTCGCCATGCGGCTTGCACAGTCGTTGTTGATACCGCTACAATACGGCAAATGATTCGATGGTTTTCTTAGACTGAATTAAAGTACGAATAATACGAAACAGAACTGTTTCCAACTTATATGAATTAAATCTATCAAATGTAAGATAACCACATGGCAATGCGCAATTGTTATATTACCTACTTGGAAAATACCACAACAACGTACGCTTGTTTAATTTGCGCTTGAAACTTATGCATGACACATAAGCGAGCGTCTTTTGCAGTTTGCACATTTGGGCATGTAAATGCGTACGAGCTACTACAATGAGTTAAAATTCAATGTAATTTACAGAGGATGACGGGGCAAGACGGTGACTTTTTGAGCTCGGGAGAAAGGAAGAGATGTCAGGAACAACAGTGAAAATATAGTATGTTTTTTTATTGCTTTGTTTTTATCGTTTTCACTTCAACAACTAACATCGGGCCAATTTTAAGATAAGCTTTCAATTCAATATTTAAATAATATTTTGAATTTTAATAGATATAATATTTCTTTCTTTTTTGGTGGCCGTAGTGTACATGTTTTACTTCACTTAGTGAGAGCCTGAGGCGAGGATTAAACGATCAAAATATTGATGTCAAAAATTGAAAATAAATTACGTTTGCTACTGAGACGTCGCCTGGCTGACTGCTAGACTGCTGAACTGATTCTCAAAAAATACACATCTCAATTAGACTGTCATCAAACTTGAAAGTTTGACCCACCATAGTTGAATAAGCTATAGTTAAGAAAAGCTATGATTTTCCCGATAGTTTTACAAAGAATCCCCACTCGGGGAAGGTAAAGCAGAGTACAACACTGACGCATGCTAGTTTACTGTCCGACAGACAATTTTACAAGCATAAACGAATAAAATTACAAAATGGTGACACCATAGACCGAGTTTGCGTCTCATTTCTATACAACAAGTATGGAAACTTTATGTTGATATTAATTTTCGTGCGCAATTGAAGACTTTACAACACTCAGCTTGAGTAAGAGAAGTGCTCTTCATCGAGAAGGTCAAACAAAGTTTAGCAAGCGGAATAATATACAGCAAGATTTTCATTTAATAAACCTTAATTTAATTGTGATTTTGGACCGGATTTCCCGTTCAACTTTTTTAAAAGCCAATTTTTTTTTCAATGTTACTTGGTTTCCCCCCTCCCCCCCCCCCCCCCCTGCATTATTAGAAAAGAACTATCAGGTATTTATAGTGCTCTAACCGGTTGCAAGAAGCATGGGTGAAAATAATCCACTCGATATTTAATTATTTATAATTTATCCGCTGAATAGGAGACATTAATAACGTAGACTTATCTCTTACACATTGTTTTAATGTTTAAATTTTTCATCATTATTTTTTTTTTTGCACCAGAAAGAAGGCTGCGTATCAATTGGCAAGTTGTTTTTCATTCATGTGGTGAAATGTGGTTGCGTGCTCACGCGATATAAGCTTATTTTGACCCAGCTTCCTTACTTCCTAACTTCCTCACTTCAAAAGGTCTTTCTGGCGCTGTGCAGCATGCTTTTCATCACGGCATTTTTGGCTTCCTTTTCTTGTTATTGATGGTTTTTTTTGGCTGGTCAAACATGATTAGACCATAACAGTGAACAGCTGATAAGCACTGACTGTTTTAAATGCATTGGTGCGGCGATATGACTTGGGATTGTACATGAGAAATCAGAATCACGTGAATTTAAGGTAAGTTGAGCTAGGGACTAGGCCATGTGGGATAGGCTGAAAAGTCATGACAAGAGCATGCGTACAATAGGTAAGGAGCCTTAGTAAATCACGTGGATTTAGTTTATCATGCATAACCCTATCGTATAAATCAAGAAAAATAGGGATCTGAACATTTGGTCATTTCTGTATTTGATCTTCATCCCTGAAGTTCTGAAAAAAATATTTTACAATCGTCGTGCTGTTTACACCCACCTCAGTTTTATTTGATGTTCATCCCTGAAGTTCTGAAAAAATATTTTATAATCGTCGTGCTGTTTACACCCGACTCACAGTATGCGAGACCTTGGGGGTCCTGATTTCACTTTTCAGATGAATATACAACTCAAAGTCTAATGATAATAGGAAGGACACCGTATCCTGTGTATTGCATAAATTAATGGTTTCTTCTGATTTCTTACTTTCTGTAACCGCATCGTATCGTTTACGTTCCGCCGTATCCCGTCTATTCCAGCTGCGTGCGTATTGTTTCTTTTCCGCTCACCAACGTTGCGTAGTAGTCGTAGAAACTTACAAAACACTACGCTCCGAATCCTGTGTATTGTATAATCGTATGGTTTCTTCCGATGTCATGCGTTTCGTAATCGCATCAAGTATTGCGTTTTGTTTCTTTTCCGCTCACCAACGTTGCGCAGAAGTAACAAAACCTTGCAAAACACTACGTTCCGAATCCTGTGTATTGTATAATCGTATGGTTTCTTCCGATGTCATGCGTTTCGTCATCGCATCAAGTATTGCGTTTTGTTTCTTTTCCGCTCACCAACGTTGCGCAGAAGTAACAAAACCTTGCAAAACCGCTGTCATGCGTTCCGTAATTGCATCAAGTATTGTATATGTCGTTTACGTTAAAGCTGTTTAATTTTAATTGAATTTTAGTTAATTGTGTCTTTTCTGTTCACCAACTTTGCGGTACTTTACGAAGTTTCGTGTCCATTGTATTGTACAATTTATGGCTTCTTCTGTGGACTACCTGCCGCGTTGTGTATCTGTTGCGTTCTGCGTGTATCATAATTCAGTGCCTTCCATCACACTTTGGTCTCCCAATTCTCCAGCCCCCTACATGAGAGGCGGCCATGCAAAGAATCCTTTTTCCGTAACGAATTATTTAGCGTGTTTGAGTTTTCTGTGTGTTTGATTGTTTCTTTGTTTTTCTTTGTTTTTTTGTTGTTTGTTTTTTGTTTTGTTTACTTTAATTTTAGAGTCGTTTTCGCATGAGTGGGAAACGGTACGGTTGCGATACAGCAACGACACGATATTATAAAGTACGATACAGTACTGTTTCCCACTCATACGAAAACGACTCTAAAAGCAACTTTAGACTTATTGTTTAATTAATCTTTCACAGTCCAGATCAATGCTATGCTTCGTGTAGTTCTTCAGCAAATTATGAATATCATGCCATCGCGATGGTAGCAAAAGTACAACTCAGTAAGCAGGTCGATTGTACAAAACTGGGTATTCGATAACACCGTACATAAGAAAGTAATCGGCTTTGGATCAGCTCGATAACAAATTAATCATATCTTCACAGCAAGAGGTTCAAAGTAGATTAATGTTTTTGCTTGTTTGTTTATTAAGTTTTTTTTCGCACGACCATGTTCCATGCTTGAACTTTAGAGTTGATGTTTTAGAAGATTGCCCAGGTTTATCAGCCATTTTTGTATTTTGTTTTTATTTGTTTTGTACAGATGCTTGTTTGCTTATTTCATTGTTTGTTTGCTTGTAGTTCTTTTATTCGCTGTTTTGTCTGTTAGTTTGTCTATTTGTTTATTTGCTTGTCTTAATATTATTTCTTACATTTTAGTTTGCCTGTTTGTTTATTTATTTCAGTGATTCTAGTTGCTTGGTTATTTTTGTTTAGTTGTTTGCTTCTTAGTTTACTTTTGTTTCACTTTTTTGTTCGTTCTAGCTTTTGTTTGTTCTGTGTTTTCATGTGCTTTTCTATGATTCGTTCAAGATGACTATCCCAGATCACTCCGGTTTCGTTGATCTAATATGGGTAATTTAGGGTCAATTAAGTAATTGTGGGTTATCGATACCCTGAATCTGTTTTCTTTCCTTAATAACCATGGACATCCTATACCAATTTCTAATACATCCCACCAACTAATGAAACAACACAAAAATACCCACACTAACTACCAAAGATACCAACAAAACAACTACCCTAACTACACCACTCAAAAACACGCTAAGTTTGAAAAACTGATCGATTTGCTCGACGGAAAACCATAGTTTGCGTTAACAGATCGCAACGGAGGGATTTATGCATTATGATTGATTGATGGTAGTAACAAGAGCTCAATAATAGTCTAAGAAGTTGACTCTAGGGTTAAGGTTTACAACCGGCGAACGTAGGATCAGTTTTAATTTGAGCTGAAATCTGACTCCAAAAGGATTCCGGAGTGAATAAATTGAGATTTCATAGCGTGCGGTCTGAAGTACTGTGATTCAGTGTGTCTCTAGACAAGCAACGAAACAGTTCTAATGGTTTCGGCGTCACTACACTAACTTACTTCAACATTTCCCTCGCGAATAACATCAGATTTCTCAAGTAAGTTGGGTCGCATTTCACTTTGACTTGATCAGTAACTTTAATGCTATTTTCGTTGATTGCCATGGAATTGAAAAGTCAGAAAATGATTGAAAATGAATTTAAAGCAATGAGGGTTTTTTTGCAAAAGGTCGACTTTGGTCCATCAGTCAAAATCCAAAACTCTGACTAGTTGTTTAAACCATAAGAAATCGGAAATCAGTTTTATTGGAACATCTGAAGTTTATAGATTGCACTTATTCTGCTAGCGAAACAATCAGTATTTTCTAAAACTTTTGCGTTGTCATTCCGCGGTGCTCAGTTTCTGATATGCATGCACGCATCGCATTTTGTCATTAATTGGAGTGGTTTAGTCTCTTACATTAAATTGTGCGCAGGGAATAATGCGCGTTTAAAATGAAAGCTTTCCAAATTGTCAGCAGTATAATTGCATTTACTTGTTTTCTTTTATGATTATTTGATAATCTTGACTTTACGGCTTACATGCAGATAACATCGTTGACTAGCTACATCAATAATTTTGTGCATTTCTTGATGAGATAAATTATTACTTAGATATATTAGCCATTAGTCTTGGCCATGCCTGCCGTTGGATGTTGATTATTGAGAGCTTTACACCAGTAAATGAGCGAAATGAAGGTTTTCTATTTTGAAAGAAGATAACTTGAAGAGCGGTGGTACGTGGTGCGAGGAGGGAAGGATAGTTTGCCCAAATCCCGCGTGAGGCATATTTAGCGCGCATTGACAAGCCTCGAAGCAAAAAAAGAAGAAAAATGAGGAACTAAACAAACAACAAAAGAACAAAATCGAGCAGATGAATTGATGCTGTGCATCTATAAAATAGGGATAAATTGTTCAACTGGATTGAAAAAAAAAAGTTATCGTGTCATTTCTCCGTGCCTTTTTTTTTTATTTTTCGCCACTGGCGCCGTTTTTCATCTCTTAATTTGTTTTCTAAAACTCGAGTAGCCTAAGCAAACAATCCCGAAATTGTTCTTTAAAAAATTTAAAACTAATCGTCATTATTTTCTTGCAGATGGAGGGCTACATCAAATTATGTGGTTCAGTTGTACTTCTATTGCTACTATTATCGTCTTACACGGAGAGTTTTAACTTCTGTCTTATGAGGGGTGGCTGTTACAAAACTCACGAGAACGTTAACAGACCAATTGATTTCCATGTTTGTGGAAATGATATTTATACTATTTATTATGATGTATGCAGACAACGACGAAAAAGAGGTAGGAGAACAATTGCAAATATTTTTATACAAATACTAGGGTACCAATTAAGGCAATTCACTGTAGTACCGCGTGCGGCCTTTGGTTTGATGGTTCAAGAGTTCGATGCTTGCGGGTTTCCCAGCCCTCGCTTGATACCCTTGAAACAACTCCTATTTATTCGCTTAAATAGCGCGTAAAAGTGGTTTCATTTGTACATATTCAATAACTTCATATTCTTGTCTCGATGCAACTATATCAGTAAGAGATGGTAAACATTCAGTTTTCAGTGACTTCATGACATTCTTGTTACAACTTTTTTCTGCGACTCTCTGTGACTTCTGTAGTGTCCAAAATCATTCTTTGATGATGCCAAATCACGTACGATTCGAAATTTTAGTTGCTACTACTCTATAAAAATATCAGTCACTACCTTCAAATAATATGTTCGTTGTGTAAAAAAGACAGATGAACAGGGCAAAATGAACTTTCGAAATCCTACCAGTTTGTTAAGCCAAATGTACAAATAGGATTAACGTGTGCGTAAGATGACTATGACGTCCGTAAGCTCTCTATAATTCTCAGGAAACGCATAGCGTTGATCCCCGACAGGAGAGCAGGGACTACGCTGTTAGCTGTGCCCGTACTGACCTGATTCTGGTACAGAGTGAATGAATATGGTGTTCTTATCAACAAAAGATTAAACCGATACCGTATCACACACCCTTCTAGATAATGAATTAGATTTTCTTGTGACTGTTCAAGGGTCAGAGCTGAGTACCGGTAAACAGACACCAATAAAATTCGACCCTCTGGCAAAAGCACTGAACATTATCCGTCTACATATTCCAGTCATTCCAGAGTATGAATAAAATTGTCCAGTCTCAAACTACCTTTTTAAATCCGTCCATTTCCAGACTTTGAAATAGTATGAATTCCAGATAGTAAATTTTTATCAGAATATTCACAAGTTTCACTCACCAATTCTTCAACATTTATATTCTCCTTTGTAGTTTGCAATCTGAATCGAGGGGGCAGAAAATAAATCCTTTTCTATCAAAATAGATTGAACCTCTCCCAGAGCAAAATGAATAAAATGATAGACAGATAAGGGGACATCAAGGTCATCAGTTTCTTTTTACAGTGAAGTACTACCCTCTGAAAATAAAGTCTATTTTTTATATAAAAATTAAATAATTGACTCCACGTACATATATATCAGCAGCGGATACAGGTATGTTGTAAGGGCGTGTTTGAGAGCGTAAAAGTTAAATGTATAAACTATGCTAACTTGAAAACAAATTTTTTCAAAAAATTAGATTTTACTGGTCAAAAAGGTGGGTGTGTGTGGGGGGGTGACTAGTCACTCCTGTCACCACCCCTAAATCTGCCCTTGACCATCGAGTAAAGAATATAGAGGTGTGTTTCATTCCCATCGCTGGTCGTTGAATCTGTTCTTTTCCAATCTGGCAATCGCAGTCAAAATTGTCGAGACAATATATCTGTATATTGCGTTTTATATTTTAGCACACTTAACTTGTGACGTCATATTGACCTCCGTCGAATGAACTAGAAAGCTGGTACCTTGAAGGGATTTGGCAACTGTTACGGATTGGTCTGGTCAGACGGCAATCCATGCTTGTTAAAACTTTGTCATACTGTATGTACTAACGATTTTTTTGCATGGCTTTGCAGAAAAATGAATTAGTAAATAAATAAATAAATAGATAGATAAATAATAATAATAGTAATAATAAAAATGAAAAAAATTAAACTAAAATAAACTAAATAAAAATAAGCACATAAATAAATAAAACACAATGTTTTAATCTTGTTTCTCAAAAAAGCTTTTAAAAATGTCCTCAGAAAGAAAGAGCAAACAACTGAGGCAACTTCAAGATTATCTAAGCCAGCCATCGCAAGCCATACGCAATCTGCTTGCACGGTGAAAATGACTATTGCTTTTAAAATATTTAGTCAGTATCAGAAGAAATAGTCATTATCAACTCGGAAATCACGCAGCACTACCAAAAACGAGATAAAAAACTCACTTAATGCACTAAATGCAGTACTTGGATTTTACGGCTTAGGAATTCGTTATACATCATCCCGCTGACTGTTTAGTTAGCAGGCTCAAGGTGATGATCGTCTATTATGAGAACGAATTATCAGATTGTTTTGATTCAAGCGGTATTATCTCTGTAAAGATATCTTTTTTAGTTATTGCGGTTTAAGCCTTTTCCTGTCTGTCTCAAGTCTTGGTTGATTAAAATAGATTTGTTGTTCAGTTAATTATGTTGTAAGAATGTTGTCACACGGAAAAAGAACATTAGCAGTATTACGAGTCATCGACCCAATGATCAATATTACTTTCTTTGTAACCTTTTTAAACTCCCGAGAAGAATGTTGGCACACGGAAAAGGGCATTGATGTCAAAGTTGCCTTTTAAAAACGTCCAAAAATTAGCAATGCGAAAAATCCGCAAAACTTGGGTCGCTTTCTGCGAATAAGGCCCATCTTTTTAAAACGCAAGTCAGGGGGACAACTTTACCATACAGTATGCAATTTTTCGAAAAATGATAATTTTAAGTCGCGTTTCGAGGGTGACGAAGCTCCAAGTCAATTATCAGGGTTGGGAATTCCTATGCCACCCAGTCGTATTATGGAACGCTGAAGTACCTCCCTTCTGGGGCAATTGCCTTAGTAGTGGATATTATTTTCATTGGCAATCACATCAATTGTTAACGAGTTTTCTTCACCTTCGCTGCTTTGTCACGGAATGTCAACAGAAGAGTTTGAACACGAAAAATTACCGCAAAAGATCGTGAGACTAGGACCTTTGTTATTAAATCAATAGTATTTTAAATATAAATTGGGCCCTTCTGCTATCAAGGCATATCGAGACATCAAGAAAAAACAAGTAATTAAACTGGTGTTTAACTATGTAATACTTCGAGGAGAAATATCTGTGTGGCGCAACAATGAAGTACCAAGGGCAGCATCAGTTGCGAAGATTGATTTATATTATCAAAATTGACTTATCACCCGAGATGGTGACAGTATATATCGATTCTAATTAGACTATACAGTTAGGTCTCAGCTGTTCAGTAATAGTAAACAGAGCAGATTCAGATCTAAAACGTGACCCGTTACCACAGAGAACCAAAACTAGCCGGATGTTAGAGCTAGCCTTGAAGTGCGGTGACGTTTTAACCCCCGTCGCAAAATAGAGTGCAAACACTAAATGTGTGCAACAATTGTCACTATTTAGTAGTAAATAGCACTAATTAAACAAAAGAAAACAATAGAATTAGCGTAAAATAGCACTATTTAGTGGTATTTATGTTGCACACTTTTAGTGCGTGCACTCTAGAATAAGCATAAAATAGCACTATTTAGTGGTATTTACGTTGCACACTTTCAGTGCGTGTACTCTACCACGATAGTTTTATAATATTTAATTTACTTTTTGAATTAGCAGCATAATAATAATATATTATCTTTCGTAGAACTGCGCCGTGAACTAGACGTCATCATGGGCAAACAAGAGAGCCACCAATTTTTTAAAAGGAGCAGACGAAGACGACGTGTTTACGACATCGTCGAGGAATGCTGCAAAGAAGGATGTGTCGTCGAAGAAGTACACGAATACTGTAATCCTTTGCAGCATTGAACATTGACTGGTGTATTTTGACTAATTGTCAGTCACCATTGGGTCAAAGAAGAGGGTACAATAGTGAGCCACACCCATTCAAATGGGGGTCACTATCAAAGATGAGAGTACCAGCCAACTTTCTTTATTAACATTGGTTCAATAGTGTTTGTACATACGAATACGTACATCAAGTATGTATGATATTGGAGACTTTGAACTTCTACTTCTTGAGTGAAAGCAGTTTGTTCCATGGTTTGGGACGAGCTTGTACAGTTTATGATTGACATGTGACTTTGTTTCTGTTTAAAATCTTGTGTATATATTTATGAAACGTGTTTTTAAAATGTATTAAAGTTTATCACCTCATAAACGTTTTTGTTGACCAGAAGGGAGGCTACGCATGAACGTATTCGGGTATAGTGTGTGGAGGAAACAAACAAACAAACAAACAAACAAACAAACAAACAAACAAACAAACAAACAAACAAACAAACAAACAAACAAACAAACAAACAAACAAACAAACAAACAAACAAACAAACAAACAAACAAACCATCAAACAAACAAAAACAAACAAATATACAAACAAACCATCAAACAAACAAACAAACAAACAAATAAACATAAACAAACAAATAAACAAACGAGAGTGACTATAATAAAACGAATGTTATATATTTTGTAAAGTATATCTTTTTATACAAATAATGTTTTTAAACAGTTCAATTTGAATAAACAATTCCATGTACAAATTTTGATCCCAGTGGCTCGGCTTATTTGATTGATTCAATTCAGTAAGACATTTTTTTTTTTTTTTTTTTGATTTCTTTAAAAAATATCCTTTATCCATTTCCGTAGTCACGCTAAGAATGAACTAGAGAAATAATTCTGTAGCATTTCAGCATGTAAATATCATAAATTTTAGTTCACATTTTAAACAAACCCGTGCAATGTATATTAAGTCTTCACTCGTCTTTTATAAAAAATCATAGTAATGTTATCGATAGAAGTGTTTAAAATAAAAATCACACCGACCGGCTCATATTCAACATTATTTACTCTACAGAGGATTTGCACATTACAACTTAGTCCTCTTTTGCGACACTAAAAATATTGCAACTTTTAAATAAATACCTTGAAAATTGACACTGAATGAATTTTTTTAAATTTACATATATGCTTTTTACTGATTTTTTCTTATTTTTGTTATAAAATTCGCTAAAATGTATTTGATGTCTTCATTGCAAGGGATGCTTGTGAGAATCTCACAGATGAAAATATATAAATGGCGAAAACAGCAACTGTGACACATTGATAATGACATTATTTGGAATTACAGCATGAAAGTAGGCTGAGACTACGATTAATTTAATTATGACGTCATTTTAATGACATAGGATAAACTGATGCTTGCAGGGAATCATGGGAGTTTTAGTATAGTGTTCCGCCATGATGGTTAACAAACATGATACTACAACTGATGCTTGCAGGGAATCATGGGAGTTTTCGTATAGTGTTCCGCCATGATGGTTAACAAACATGATACTATAACTCCCATGATTCCCTGCGCGCCTCAAGTAAAGCCAATGACGATACCCCCTGGGAGTTTAGTTTCAACGTCACTTGTGTTAATAATTGCGTAAAAATAAGAAGTTGTTGTTCGTCAATGCATTATGCAACCGCAGCGACGTTGGGATTAATGGTGCTAGCAATTGGAGCTAGAGAGCAGGTGACCTATGAAGTCACGTGGATTACTGGCGCTGAGTACCAACCGTCACTGCTTTATTTTGTTTCCAAGGTGACAGCCAAGAGTATGACGTCATAGAAAGCAGGTGACCTATGACGTCACATGGATTACTTGCGTCGAGTACCAACCGTCCCTGCTTTCCTTTGTTTCCAAGGTGACAGCAAAGAGTATGACGTCATATTGTCTTCATGACGTCACTAGTCTTTGTCGAATGAGTACGATGCTGACGTTCGCGCTTGTTTAGGTTCTGGTGTCACAGTTTGTTTCACCTCGTCGTAGAGATTCTTGGAGTAGTTGATCTTCTGTGCAACCTGGAGAAAACAAAACACATTAAGAATTGAAAAATCGGAAACTGTATACCTTCCCCGCATTCGCTTAACTAGCTACAAAACATAATTCATAAAATTACTACTTTAGTTACAAAACAATTTATTTACAGTGAGTCTGGAGTATATGAAATACAGAGAATGTATGGATTTACACAATCCAGCCGCGGGTGATTCGTGGCCAATCAAGCGAATGCGGAGAAGGTGCAGGTAGTAGTCCTACTTAATAGGGGCTGCTGGGATGACAATCTATCCATTAAGAGTAAAACAACATCTGCGAGTGGCAATATTCGCATGGTTTCCCTGTCGCTTCAAATCATAAGCGTTGTGGTCTGTGTCTCTTTTTTAGCGAGGTGAGAAATGTGGAAAACTTTGCAAAAACTCCTTGTCGCATGGGAAAGATAAATGCATCAAACTAAGTCAGTCAGTTGCAAAACGCGAGATAAAATGCTGCAGCCAATATAACGTGAAGCCTGAATAAAGTTATATACTAGATAAATGATACCCATTGCGTAGGATTTCTTTAGAATTTATCCACTGGACAGGGATTTATTTGGTAGATATAGTCCAGTCAATCTACGAAAAAACATGGGTCAACCCACCACTAATTGCAACAGAAGGTTTTTCAACGGTTTTAGTATCAGAAAATATTCTTCTACAACATATCAAAAGTCCTTAGAAATCCTAGTTTCGGAACATGTTGAAAATAAGGAATATTCAAGACAGTGAGTGACGGGCCAAAATATGCGGCACGAAAACGAGGCTCTGTGAGGCAAAATCTTTATCTGACTTATTTTAGGCAACTATTTAATTGGAAAAGTGTCGTTAGACCTAAAAAAACTACGAATCTTATTAGCTAAAGATCAAATTGTAATTATGAGTTGTTTAAATGTTAAACTGTAGTGTTATACAATTATATGACATTAAAATTTAAATGTGAAAATAAACTTATGCATTCTTAAGTATTATCAATTTGGAGAAATTTGTAAAAGTAATTTTAAAAAAACTTGCGAAGTTTTCACTGAATCTAAATTATGAACTTAAAATGTTTTTAGACATGTTTTGTAATTAGATATACGAAATGTCGACTCGCATTTATCACACTTTGTCGTGGCAATGTCGATTTCTGATTCATTATCCGCGCGTAGTGCCGTGGAGCTCAAAGCGTAGAACAAGAAAATAAATCCATATCAAACTTTAAATACAGTTCAGGATTGTTTTTCCCTTCCAATTGCAAGCTAAGCAAGTATAATTATCTTTGTAATAAACAGTGCTGATTATTGTGTGTATATATTACTGTGCTCTTTTGAACTGCATACATATTGTATGAATATTTATTCTTAAAAGTTTGATCAACACTTAATTTGTAACTGCTATTCAACTTAAGTACTTCATGTAAAACCAAGGGTCAATTGATTATTCAGCCTCACCAAAAATTAAAGCCCGCACTACTATTAACAGGTCAAACATTAAATCTAAATTTAAATTTTAACGATTCTTTGTCTAGTTTTTTAAAACATCTTCATCGTCTATAAAGCTCTGCTGATATGTCAAATCCTTTTTAGCCGAGATAACTATTTACATCCTCTCCACTCTTGCTGATCACAGACATTTCTCACCTGTTCCGCTCTTGCATACTATCGATGCCAAAAAAGTAAAAGAAAGGTTCTCTTTTCTATGACTGGGGAATTGCCAGTATCATACATAAAAATTCTAACCATGCATGCAGTTAATCTTGCTACAAACTCTGCTATCAAGATTAACGCACAGTTACTATTTCAGCGCTTAATCTTGGCGTCACACCAATGCAAAGATCTCCCAGCGCTGTTTTGTTACAAACTTTGTTACTTATCCGGCATGTCTATTTAATTCCTCCTTAATGCTCTCACAACCAAAAAAGCCAGCTTTAGCCGATGCTATCTAGTTGAAACTTTCTGCCCAGATTCAAGCTGTAAGCGCACCAAATCAGAGAAGTATACACTATGTTTTAAATAGATGGCGGAGCGCTTCTAGATACACAGGATCAGTTAGCCTTACCCAGGTACCACAACTTACAGGGAAGTGTGTGAGCTGTACTGCAATTACTTGATAAAGAATTGGGGCAGGGCGATTATCGTCTTTGATGGATACAACGATAGTGCCTCTACCAAACAGACGTCGCTCAGACGTTATTCTTCTCTATTACGCAGACCTTGATTATCATGATCTGTTCTTTGTTCCTGAACCCAAGTGCAGTACCGTAAGACGCAGAGTCTGGAATATCAAGAAATATCAGGAGCGCAAAACTGCAATTGGGACACATCGATTCAGAGCTTTTTCTATGCTCATCTCAGTTCAGGGATCAATGCCAAACTATTCCAAGATAAGAATGCTACAAAAGAAGGTTTTCAGGTGGCGGGCGAAAATGCTATTCTCTTGCGCTTAAATGGAAATTCAGGTCAATGTCTAGATGATCTTCGATACCAGCGATATCACCAGAAAAACTGGCGATAAAACTAACAAAACTTGAACCAAACACCCTTCCTCCTACATTCTGCAGCTGCTAAATATATCCCACATCAAATTCAACAATGCAAAGGAGAATAAATTGATGTACAGCAATGGGGATGGAAGCTACAAAACAGTTATGACGAATCTGCCACCTGCAGCACAGAGTCTCCTGAAGGTGTTGCGTTGCAACTGTAAACATAGATGTTATATGTTTAGAGTCGAAAGCTGATGGATTGAATTTTTCCGCGGTCTGTCTGGTCACTACAAAGGATCTGGCTGTTCCAACTCCTCTGATGATTCCTATTATGAGGATGATGAGAAGAGGACACCTCTGTGTTCTCTTTTAAGACCGAGACACTTGATGTTGCCATGTGAGTGATAGCAAAGAGGGGTGCCGTTGAAGTAACTTCTTGACAGAAATTATGCTCATTTCAGTGTATTGTGTATAGGCTAAAACTTAATAATTATTTAAAAAAATCAAATAAATAAGTAGAACTTTCATATAAATGTACAAAAAGACTAAAAGTGTTGCTCTTTTGAATAACCGTTTACAAAGTTGCAGATAGTGGACGTTTCCGTTAAGAAATAAGGCCACTTCCGGTTTGAGCCTCGCTTTCATGCTGTATCAAAATATAGGCTTTACAAAAAGTCAATTTTGAGGGCTTTCCGAAACTAGGATTTTTTAGGACTTTTGATATGTTGTATAGGACTATCTCCTAAGGCAAATCACGTTGAAAAACCTTCTGTTGCAATTAGTGGTGGGTTCTGCCGTAGATTGACTGGACTAATATAGCTATTCGGACTTCTAAAACTCAGGAATAACCAATGAGTAATTTCTAAAACAAATCAATACCCGTGTCGAGTTCTATAAATACCACTTAATCCATCATGTGTGACTATACTTACTTTTTGAGCTATTTTCTTGTCGTCACATCGTACGCGTGGTCTCTTGCTGGGGTTTTTAGACGGGGTTGGTACGCTGCTGTTGTCAGCGTTCATCACCAGCTCAATATAGTCTTTGCCGTCTGCAAAAACAAAACGTTACACGATCACAATCGTTTTCGTATGAGTGGGAAACGGTACGGTTACGATACCGCTACGATACGGCAGAAAATTACAATGTTTTCTTAGAAGCTACGGCGTACGTACGGGTACGATGGTACGACTCTATGACAGTGGTGCATAAAAAAAAGGAAAAGGAAAATCAACTTTATTTAACGTTGGTAGTTTTGTTAAGGAGTGAATCCCTTAATATTTCTCATTTCATGTTAATTTTCATTTTATTTCCTATTTAATCGTCGCATATGATGAATTTCCAGGAAGCCAACGGTGCATGCACTTTTCCCCTTCATTTCATCAATGCTCCTTTTTACTGGTTAAAGTTGCTACAAGTTACACAGAAAAGAATGAAGTTGAAACAAGGAAATAGAGTCATTAAGAATCGAACTCGTGAAATCTCGCACAGCAAGCCGTTCCTTGCAAAGCAAAAAAAAAAAAAAAAAAAAAAAAAAAATCGCGAAAGATGATGACCATCAATTACATAATACGCAACACAAGATAGCATTTGACACTTCTTACCGCCATAAAGTGGCTGACATTCAAACAAGTCAGCATATCTAACGAGTAACACGATAGATTCTGGTGACGGTGTCCCTTTAGCTCGTACAAAGTACACTCCCTCGGTGGTGATGATAGCTTTCAGTCTCTCCTCTTTATCCCTGCGAACTGACTCGGACAGAACAAACCTGATAGGAAATATAAATAGTAAGTATTTAGTTGCACAATCATCTGTATTTTCAATAAATGTTTAGGCTGACCCGGAAAACCTATTTTCTTAAGCCCGATTTACACGGTGTGATTTGTCGTGTGCGATTTGTAGTATACGACTAGTCGTAACTTCTAAAACTAGTCGCACGCGCACTAAAACGTGTTTTAGAATGTCCTAGGACTAGTTTTAGAAGGTTTTGAACCTCACGACTAGTCGTATACTACAAATCGCACACGACAAATGACACCATCTAAATTAGCCTTTATGCGCGGGCGTTTAACTGTAGACAACCACTTACTTTTCGCCAAAGTTGTTCTCATTTAGCTTCAACATAATTTCCTGTCCTTCAGCATGTGTACTTGAATACTTAGGAATAGAACCACTGGGTCCAAAGCAGTTACGTCGCAGGCGCGCTTGTTTCGGCGGGTAATATCTCGAGCTGCGAGTGGCTTGGCCACGAACGGCAGCAGCTGTACCAGAAGCAAAGTCCAACACGCCAGCGGTTGGCTTAGCTACAGTACCCACAATGCCTTTGCCAATACCAGCGATAAAACCCTGAAGAATGTTAAGTTTTAAAGGATTGGAAAGATTGGAAATAATGAATAATAATAATGATGATAATAATAATAATAATAATAATAATAATAATAATAATAATAATAATAATAATAATAATAATAATAATAATAATAATAATAATAATAATAATAATAATAATAATGATAATAATGATAATAATAATAATAATAATGATAATGATACTAATAAATATTAATAAATAATAATGCATTAGTATTAACAAATAATAATGATTACTGTGACTGACATTGGTTTATCTGGGTTATGGAATTTCTATGACAAAATCATTTAAAAGCTAATTTAAAAGCTAATTCAACAAGCCCTCGTCGATATTTAAAGGAGAACAAATCTTTCTGTGTATTTTTTGTCCTCAAAAACAACAAAATATCTCTTGTTCATACCGAAAGTCCAGAATTATGTGCTCCCTCTATGGGCTGCGTTACCATGCTTGTCAATCCACCCATCAAACCCATACCAAGGCCTTTGACACCAGCAACGAAATGATCTCGACTGCTACCAAACCGCTCAGGCCGCATTGCCTCGCGGGATTCCTGGAATTTGGTATCCATGGATGCACTCCACAGTCCATCAGACAGAGAACCGGTTATCTGAAAGATGGATAACGAATAAGTATCAAAAGTCGCATTGTTGAAAAACATAATTTTTTCCATAACAGCTCGGCTGTTCATGGTTTTAACTAAACGTATTTGGTATTCCTTAATTAGAAAATACATGTATCTATCAAAAACACGTTTAAAGGCAGCTGCTCGGAAACAAACATGGAGTCCCTCAAATGGACTTTCATCCTTTACGACACAAGAAGCCCAAAGAAAAATGCATTGCGCAAGCGCGAAAGTTTACGATCTAAGGTGATTCCACCAATAACTCGTGACTTTGATCGCAAAGACCACCAGTTAAAACTCCGTCTCTCTCGGCCACGCTAGGAACGCCTGTCTACGCTGACTGAATGTTATTTTAGCCTACCTTAGCTGCTGAGTCCGAAACACCATGAGCGACATTCAAAAACAGACCACCAACGTTCCCCCTCTTTACCAGGCCCTCTAGACCTGATGACACGTCGTTAAGGAGTCCCATTGGGTTGCCAAGGAAATCGACTGAACCAACAATAGCAGCGGCCTGGTTACGAAGCTCCTGGTGGAGAATGAAGTAGTGTGAATTGAAGGTTAATAACAAATTTAATGGCAGATGTCCGAGGAAAAATAAAAAAACCCAACTATTTTTGGGGATTTCATCATAATTTCCATAAATCAATGCAGAATAAATGGCACCGAAACCTTAGTATCGTTAGCATCATTACAATTACTCCGACGAACGATTAAAATCCGAAACGTCAGTATTGTTAGTATCAAGTCCTGCCTCGATTATCTTAGCTACTTGTAGGACAAATATATGCAATTAATGTAAATTGATACTAAATAAAGATTTCTTGCTGTTGTTTATTTTACGGTGCTTAAAATTACGCATCTCTTTTACAAATGGAACCACCAACACTTTGATTCTTACCTCGTAGTAATGCTTGCTGATCAAATCCATCAAACAATTGAACGACTCAAATGGATGGTGTCGAGAAAAGGTTTCTACAACAAAAAATATATTCCAAAAATCATGCACATAAAACATAAGATAATGCCAAAATAACTCTAAAATGTGAAAAAAATATTCTATTTGGGAAGATATTGGAGATATTTTCGAGCCCTGCTCGATTTTAAAATGGCATACCAAATTTAAGATTTATATTTTGCCTACACGTCACCTCCCCTGTCAGGTTTTACATGCAGATAAAGACAAGGCTTAGAAAAAATAAGATTAACCTAAATCAAGTAAAGCATCGTCTACAAAGTTTCAGCAAACCCACCCCTCCCCTCTCATATTTTGCCTACACGTCACCTCCCCCGTCAGGGTTTAAATGCAGATAAAGACAAGCCTAAGAAAAAAGATCTACCTAAATCAAGTAAAGCATCGTGTACAAAGTTTCAGCAAGACCCACCCCTCCCCCCCTCATATTTTGCCTACACCTCACCTCCCCCGACAGGGTTTACATGCAGATAAAGACAAACCTAAGAAAAAAATAAGATCTACCTAAATCAAGCGTAGCATCTTCCAGATTAAACAGAATCAAACCCAAGCTGTGTTTCAATTGCCGTAGATCTTCAGGTAGACGACCAGCAGATGCAACGGATACTTTAAGTTGCAATGAATTAAACTGTAAACGTTCAAAGTAGTACTTCTTGGACGAAGACGTAGATACAGACACAGCCCTAGACAAAAAGAAAATCAAAAAGAAATACTGTAAGTTAAGATTTCGATACTCAGTAAAAAATTGTGGTTTGTTATAGAAATTTTCTCTGAATCTATATCATAAACATCAACATCATCGCAATCACCACAACCTCCAACATCGGGTTCTTTCTGCATGTTTCTCATCATCGTCATCAACAACATTATCAACAACATTATCATCATCACCACCACCATCACCACCATCACCATCACCATCGTAACCATCACCACCATCATCACTACCACCATCATCATCATCATCACCACCATCAACATCATCATCACCACCATCAACATCATCATCACCACCACCATCACCAACACCACCACCATCATCACCACCATCAACATCATCATCATCATCGATCTCAAATACCTTTGGTTGTCATACAACGATTCATCGTCTTCTTCGATGGTAGATGCTACATCATCGTCTTGTTTCACATATCCAAGGAACAGTAGCAACTCCAGTAAGAGTCGTTCCTCCACGTGTAGAGTTACGTTCCTCATTGAAACGTCCAAGTTCTAAAATAAACCAAGTTGAAGATTATTTGTTTAGGTAATCATCACAAACATGGCTGGCTATCATCTTTATCACCACCATCATTGTCATTATCATCAATACCGTCATCATCGTTATCATCACTATCATCATTGTTATCATGATCACCATCATCATCACCATTATCATAATGATCACCATTATCATCTTCATTGTTTTCATCATCGTTATCATCATCACGATCATTATTACCATCGCCATCATCATCATCACCATCACCACGAAAAGCAACAACAACAATTTAAGACAACATCGATAGTAATTGCCTTAGTTACAACAAAAATACCATGCTATACACACTGAGGATAACCTCATGGAAAATTTAACTGATACCTTATAAATTTCCACATTTTGCATGGACGAGTTCTCCTTGGTGGCTGATAGATGTAATGTAGGTATGTTTGAAAGTGTCGTTTCTTCTTTGCTGCCTCTCTCTACTGGTGTAGGGTAGAGTAGGACTGGTAGAGAGCTTCCAAAAAGCTGGTTATCAACCTAAAACATAACAATGTAACAAAATAATTCGTGAATAAATAAATGAACGAGCGAGCGAGCGAACGAACGAATGAACGAACGAACGAACGAACGAACGAACGAACGAACGAACGAACGAACGAACGAACGAACGAACGAACGAACGAACGAACGAACGAACGAGAGAACGAACGAGAGAACGAACGAACGAACGAACGAACGAACGAACGAACGAGAGAACAAACGAACGAACGAACGAACGAACGAACGAACGAACGAACGAACGAACGAACGAACGAACGAGAGAACAAACGAACGAACGAACGAACGAACGAAACTCACCTGCAGTCTTCCAATATTAACTTCCAGGTTTTCATGCTTTGCACTACGAACATAATCGATCTGTGGAACATAACATATATTAATACCTTTTTGCATTCTCTATCTGGGTAACTCTAGCTCATGAAGTGTTTTATAAAGACTGCAGAAAATGTTCGATTTGATGAAAGATTCTAAAGCAACTTACAACAATCTAATCGAGTCTTTCACAGACGAAGAACCTGATCAAAGTAATTTGTTTGTAACATTCTAATTGGGTTGCTTTTTTGATGATGTCTTCTATGATCGAACATTCCATTGGAACTCACCTCTATCTGATCGAGTGTTCCATAAACCAATTCCTCAGGAACAATGTTGATAACCGACACACCCAAACCTCCCGCTAGACGTACTTGCATTTCAAGCTCTGATGTATTAGACGGTTCTTGGTCGAGGGTCGTTACAGCTGGTTGTCTCATTCCCCCTTTTCGATCTACCAGCAGCCAGTCCTTATCGGGCGAATCTTCATCATACTGAAAAACAGACAGTGGGATACACCTTTTTCAAAAAACGTTGAAGAAAAATAGCAGAATGCGTGCTCGAAAGAAACTGTGGGTAAAAGTTTCTATTTTTTTTAGAAAATCAGTAGAATCTGCGCCAAATAAGAAGACCAGTGGGTTCACCCGTACATTTCTTGTAAATGTTTCACACTAAAGACAGTGGCCATAGTTGGACCATCAGCCACGACTTTGACAGCCACACCCCTTCCCCTTCTCATTAGTAAGTAAAGCCACACCCCTCCCCTCTAAGTCTCACTAGTAAGTAGAGCCACACCCCTCCCCCTTCTCACTAGTAAGTACAACAGTACCTGATGTAAACTATCACTGATATGAAGGACTCTAGTTGGACCATCAGCCATGACTTTGACAGCCACACCCCTCCCTCCTTCTCACTAGTAAGTAAAGCCACACCCCTCCCCTCTAAGTCTCACTAGTAAGTAAAGCCACACCCCTTCCCCCTTCTCACTAGTAAGTACAACTGTACCTGATGTAAACTATCACTGATATGCAGGACTCTAGTTGGACCATCAGCCATGACTTTGACAGCCACACAACCCGACCCTGGTCTCATCTTGCTAGTCGTGATGCATTGTTCTATTGGAATGTGTTCGTCTTTCGTTACGTTGGCAGGACCGAGAACAGCATCTGCACCTGAACATGTATAGCAAATACAAAGTTAGGCCTACTCCGGGCAACGCAAGGCAAAAACCCTCCATCCCCATCATGTTTAGAACTTTAATGTAAGAATTGTTCTTACCATCCCGTAGACCTTCAACTCCATTCCGCGATTGTACGAACAAACCTGGTAAATCGCACTTCATTCGTCCATCCTACGAAAAAAAAGTACCACCACTGATCATCAGGACCATAAATACCATTATCTCAATTGCCCTATTTCTTTATGAAGTCACGTCGTTTTATATAGTGGATAGAATCGACACAATTTGTACCTAGAGAAATTTGAATCTCAAATGCGTTGGTTTTCGAATGTACGTGCCAATATGCATTAAATAACGACCATGATTATTTACGTTTTAAAAAATAGGTTTTGATATGACTTCATATTGAATTAGAGTTGTTTTCAGCATTTCCACAGTGGTCATTATGATCAAAAACTTCTTTTTCGCGCCGTCATGAGTAACACAGGTATTACCACCATTTACTTTGATCACATTATCTCAACCCGTGAAAGAATGGTTCGACCGCGTGAGCTACTTACATCAGTAAATGACCAAGTCTGTGAATGTTTTCGTCTAGTGTTCGGCTTACTTAGAACCAATCGCACGTATTTACCACAAGTGGGCGGGGCCAAGCTGTCAATATCTAGTACGAGTCCAGCATTATTAGAGGGAGGTTTACGAGGGTCAGAAATAGGTGAGGATCCTTCGTGACGTAGAAGCCCACTTCCGGTCATGCGCCATAGTTGCGAACGTTTGAGCGGTTCCTGGTGAGAAGGAAATTGTTCACGATTATCATCATGCCGTGATATCATTATTATCGTCATCATCACCATCATTATCATCACCATAGTTACCATTGACGCAATCAAGACTACCATTATCATTAAAGTTAAAACCACCATAGCTACAACTGTCGCTAACATTACTAACATCATCATTGTAGTTATCATCACAGTCATTATAATCATCGTTACCATTGTCGCTATTATCACTATTATCATCATTTTAGTTACCATTATCATCATCATCGTTACCACTGTCGATCACTACCATCATTATCATCATCATCATCATCATCATCACAATCATCATCAGCATCATCAAAACAATACTTCCAGATAACCTACGACCATCACCTTTCTTCTGAGCAGCACCGCCGTGCCTTGTGGTACATCCAGTACCAGTTCGCGCATGTCTAGAGAAGGTGTACTATTCTTATCAGCTGGTTGAAGATGCACTCGACCACAATTATAACCACTGGTGACATGATGAAAAATCACCATTAATGTGAGAGACAAACTTGGAGTGATCAAATGTCCAATAGAAAAAAATATATACAACGCTGGCAATAAAAAGTATTTTAGTGCAATAGAGTGTTATAAACGCAAATAGTACATAAAAGTGTATTGCAGTGCAATAAAATGTATAACCAAAGTCATTAATAATTCACAACTCTAGAATATAAAATCTTTACAGCGAAGGCACCTTTAAATCCTGTTCAAGTGTGCTTAAATTAAGTATTTCATGGGTTTTTAAAACCACTCTACATAACTAACTAATAGTAACATTTTCAATCAAGCAATACCTGGAGAAAGTATGAGTAAATACTATATATACAGGATTATAATAGTATATTCTTTCACCAGATCCCAAGATGTTCATAAAGTATCGAGAGAACGATGCACCATCAACAACACACAGGGACAACTCTGGTGGAAGGGTAGGCTCGTCCCACGAATATGGTACTAAACAAAACAAATGAAACAAAATTAATGAAGCAAGTGATAAGCGACGTTCAACGCTGTTGACTCTTGTGTTCTCAACATCTCAGCCAATCTCAAACGCAGAGCTGTCGTTTTCGTTCTTTGCCCCAGGTCACAAGACAACGCGTACGAGATTGCCCTTCAGCTTATATAACACAGGAAATCCAACAAGCAAAAAATAAATAAATAAATAAATAATAATAATAATAATAATAATAATAATAATAATAATAATAATAATAATAATAATAATAATAATAATAATAATAATAATAATAATAATAATAATAATAATAATAATAATAATAATAAATAAATAAATAAATAAATAAAAAATACCTGATTGTTTTGGCTGAAGCAGTGTTTTAAAACGATCTTCAGTACCAGATTGAAAGAACTTTACGGGAACCTGCGAATTCAAAGAAGGTACACAGTGAAGAATATTGATATACAATTGACAACAGGGCATGCTATTGCCCAATTTTGAAAGGACAAAACTTTTAGTATAGATCCTTTCAAAACATAAGTCTGCAAGACAAGCTGTTCTCCCTCTAAAATATGGAGAGTCAACTTAACAAATTTGAAAGGACACCGTCCTTTGACCTGCATTTATTTCGAGTACTGGAGTAAAGCGCACTTCAAGTGAAATATGTTCAAACACACGCTTTGTCAATAATAATTATAAAAGGCATCATTGTCCTGACAGTTTTATCGAAAATAACATGGAATCAAACCTCTGATAAGTTATCTATTCGGTAAGGCGGAGGCAGTTGTGAAGCATCGCTCAATACTACATGGAACGTTGCGCCTTTCAGCATCACTTCTACTCGTACAAACAACGAACATCCATCAAGACTCCTAGAATAGAAATTTGAACAGATTCTAGTCAGTCCAAAGATATTTGATTAGTACAGTGGTACTCTTCTTTTCCGAGTGTGGCCATATAAATTTTTAATTTTTAGATCCAGAAGAACAAACCCCCATCCAACTATATTCTGTAAAATATGCAAGTTTAGAGAAGTCAATTCCTTAATACAGCCACTTTGGACTGTACCTACGGTGACCGTACGAAAGTCCGGGTCTTCACGGGGTATCATTGTATATGTTGGTATAGCAGAATGAAAATACCAAGAGCAATTTGTCCATGTTATTCGGACGTTTTCGAATCGAAGTCATCTCCAAACAATATACATCAGTAAGTATTTCTACTTGGAATCATCGTGATCTCATTTGGGATTCCTGTGGTAAGCGTACCTCATATTGACATGGAAGGAGTCGTCTCTGTCGATTCTGAATCCACCAGACCATTGGCAGTGATATACATCATTCAATCTGAGATATAACATTAAAATAACGTTTAGCGATGTGGCACTTATTACTCAATGGCGGACATTTACTTTCGGATCCCAGCTCTGACGTTGTGGAAAGCCTTAATAAACATAATATATGCTTATAATAAATGCTTAACGAAGTAATGTTTGTCGAAGTATCAAACAAAATTACCATGACCTTCCGGGTGGAAGTAGACATCAAAAAAAGTTTAAATTATTTAATAGTGGGTCGACTGAAAGACAAACAAGCACACAGACAGACAGACTGACAAACAGACAATCAGGCAGGCAGGATTATTTAGGAGAACAATTAGTGAATTATGAAGAGGTATACAGAGAGTCAACGGACAGACAGACAGACAAATAACAACGTCGTACCTGATACAAAGAAGTTGATCCAAATCTGTTCTTGCCCAGTGAAACAGTACCAGGGCTCCTGGTAACGCTGTCAGCGTGCCTTCTGGGTTAGTCGTACCCTAACGTTATAACAATTATTACTTAGATGTGATACAAAAAAAATAGTTGACCGTTCTATTTATGACAGTACAATGTAGTTTTCAAAAACCAGTTAAAAAAACGTAAAGATCGGACATTTTCTTTGGTATCAGCACAGTCCGGAAGAGAGAGGTTCTAATGTACATATAAAATGATATAGAGTGCACGCACTAAAAGTGTGCAACATAAATACCACTAAATAGTGCTATTTTATGCTAATTCTTCTTTTACTATTGAATAGTGACAAATGTTGCACACATTAAGTGTTTGCACTCTAATAATCATGACGGCCACCTCTTGTTATATGGGAACACTAGGGAGAGGGGTTCTCGAAAGCAGTAGCTTGTTTGTGTTTATATACATTGTTATATGTAAAGGGCTAAACCTGTTGTCTATAACAGTGGGGTGTCCGTACTAACGAGGTGTCCACAAGACGAAAGCTAATCACAATGGATACCAACCAATGACTGAATGATAATAATATCATGCAAGGACTTTATTTCTTATACAGTGAAACCCCTCTATTCCGGACAGTACTGGGACCAAAGAAAATGTCCGGTTTGGAGAGGGTTCCGGTTTACTGAGGTTAATTTTATAAGAGGTATTGAATTATGGACCAACAAAAGTTGTTCGGTTTAACGAGAATTTCGGTATATTGAGGGTCCGGTATAGAGAGGTTTCACTGTATAGCGCAAACTAACATGCTAAATATGATCTAACGTGTTTCACAATAAAGATGATAAATAAATACATACATAAAATCTGGAATTTTTTTATAATAAATGAAGGGTTGTAAAAGATACAGGTAAATTATAAACCGTATAGTGATGACAGTGGTACTGACCTATCGCAATCATCACTATGCAGTGTCTAATTTACCTGTATCTTTTACAACTGTTTCCCTAGAAACACTGACGCAGTCCAGTCTAGTATATCTTATTAGTTTTTATCTTTTCGTTCAATAAAATTACTATTACTAACAAAAATCGTGAAAATAACATTAACATGCATTGCGCATACCTGATCTCTGACAAAGTGTCTCTGGTTAAAAGCCATTGTGTGTGGTGTTTTATTCTCCAGTTGGTACCGAGTAGCAAATGTGACAATTCTGGTCAGCTGGTATCGACCACGCCCCAGTCGTACATCGATACCAATATCGTAGACCCTGTTGGTAGATAGATAAATATACACTTTAAATGTTGGTTGATTAAGCAATAAACGATTGATTTCCGTGGTTTATCGTTGAAATAAACCACGCGGGATGTTGGGAGAGCACGAAAAGGCCTAAAAAAATCACGAGCATCCTGCGAGTGATTTTTGGCCTTTTGAGTGCTCTCCCAACATCCCAAGTGGTTTATTTCAACGATAAACCACGGAAATCAATCGTTTATAGCTTTTATAATATAGACAGACATTTGAACACATTTATTTCCGCAAAAACCGTGGTTTATGGCGAAATAAACCACGGTTTTGGACCAATCAGAGCGCGCGTAAGAATAAATCTATATTATAATTGTTGATAACGCGACAGAAAATTAGTCGCAGCCGTCTACCATGGCGAACCACATGAGACGCCTGCAACAGAAACTAGACAAAACTATTATACCGTATCGTAGCGATATCGTAGCCGTATCGTTTGTCACTCATTTGAAAACGAGAAATCAATAGCAGAAAACAGCTCAATGATAATTATTTCAAACAACATGTTGTCGGAGAGTTCGCTAAATGCTGACACCACCGCAAGCAATTAGGGATTACTATAACAACGAGAAATATATAATTATTTTAGCGTGAGTGATGAAGACGTTCTTTAAATGCTTCTTAGACAGATTAATTTTATTTGTTTAAAGGAAAAAACAACAGCTTGTTCAGCAATTTATCATCACTTATATTAACAATTTCATTTAACCATTTATATTTAGCAGCCCATCAGTAGCCAATCGTTGATTCAAAACGCGGTTTATATATAGAGCGGTAGTTACCATTGCCTTGCAGTTATGATGCGCACTGGCTCGTTATTGCGCCTGCGCGCACGGTAACCGCAGCTGCCCTGTACATCGACTTGAACTCGCCGGCTCGCCGCATATTGTTTAGATTTTCTAAAGGGATAAAGAACCACGTAAGATCAACGTGAATGGATATTGTTTAGTGTAGATTGAGCATATGCAGTAGAAAAGCTGGAAATGGTTGAGCTTCATTGAAAATAGGCACAGTTTTTGAGTCGAATTTAACATGCGTTTTATTCGACACATGTGTAAATTGATCATCTGTTTATTCATTTAATAGTTATCAATTCATTTTTTTGTCGTTTATTTGTTAATATAACCACCAATTCGCTATTTTTCATTCGCTCATTAAAGTTTCTATTTTCTCTTTACTCCGACGAAGGACAGAGATCCGAAACATCAGTAAGTACTCTCTTCTTTTTACGGAGTATAACTTTTTTGACCGCAACTGTTTTATTTAAGACACCGACAAAGCTCACACTAGTTTTATCGCTAGTTATATTTATTCATTCAATTTAAGGACTTACTTGTCAGGCCTCCCATTTGCTTGTCTTGCATGAACTCGATTAAACTCACGAGGATTGTCCAGTGAGAACGGCGAACACCAGACGGGTTTTCCACTTCCTTCGTGAAAAGATTTACCTATACGCATCTGACATCTTAACAAATATAACAACAAAGAAGAGTTAGAGTTGAGGGTGGATCACTATAGAGGAAGAACATGTTAGGATGAGTGTCGTGTGAAAATTACATAAAGAACATCGTCCAAGAAGATAAATCGAAACAAGCTCAAAGACGTCAGACTTCAGCAACTTCATAATTCTGAAAACAAGTTGGTGGAAAGTTTGACAGAAATTCGATGAAGTTTTGCTGCAAAATGTAGCGAAGTGAAACCCAAGTCCACCGTACAAGGGCATCCAAATAAATGCATTTTCATGGAGAAATACATCTTTGTGATATCATGAAATATTGATCTACCTTAGCGGTGCATCACGATCAAAGAAACTGAACAATAACGGCGATAGACTACGAGCCATCTCGTGTTCATCAAACTGACCAGCGATCTCTTGTGACGTACCCTCTCGCTTAAAGATGAGCGGGATCCCTGTGTTGTTTATCATCCAGTACGGAGCATATAACGATAACTGCAAAGGAAAGCAGATATTGAAATCCAAGAATTATGAGATGGTAGATTAAAATCTTTCAATCTACATAACTATCGCCATCATCTTTTCCTATCCCTCTCCACTTACTCGTAATGCTCCACCGGGCTTTGTTGTTATCAGTAGATTCAGAATAAGTGATCGTCCTTTAGTATCTCGAAGTTCCACGTGAGTGATCGTTTGTTCCACCATGTTGTTTCGTTTGGTTACTCGAACAGTTTCACAGCTGTCAAAATTCTCTATTGTAAAGTCTAAGTCTAGAGGTTGATCAGCATCAGCCTAACAAAAGACATGCATGTTAACAACTAAGGTATTGAATGGTGTGGTGTGTATGGCAAAATAAGGTAAGATATGATATGGCATGGTATGGCTATATGGAATGGCACAGTACGGTACGGCACAGTACGGTACGGCACAGTACGGTACGGCACAGTTCGGTACGGCACAGTACGGTACGGCAAAGTTCGGTACGGCACAGTTCGGTACGGTACAGTTCGGTACGGCACAGTACGGTACGGCACAGTTCGGTACGGCACAGTACGGCACGGCACAGAACGGTACGGCACAGTACGGTACGGCACAGTTCGGTACGGCACAGTACGGTACGGCACAGTTCGGTACGGTATCATCGAATTAATACTGTTGAACACAATCGTTTGCCACTGAAACTTGTGGCATAGACCTTTTTACTTTAAAATCATGGACAATGCCAACCGCACCACTCACCGAATAAAGTGGCACCGATCGACCGGCCTTGATATCCCCTCTCAGTACGGATCTCTTGACATTATAGGTAAGATCGCAAGGCAATAGGTTGACGAGAACTAGAGGTGCGAGTATGGTAATACAGTGAGCAGGCTGAGGTTGGACTTTTAGTTTCTTGGCTGGTAGAACATCGGAAATTGGATCGTCCTCTGGGTAGCCATCACGTCGCACAGCAACACAGAATCTACAGAACAGCGAAGAAAAGTGATGCAAATTAATGCATGACTGTTTATGGTCTCACGCTTATTTGGCCAGGCGTAGTGCAATGTTCATTGAGGAGGCTTTCTCACTACACCTGGCTTTTCATGCTCATAATAATGTTAATAATAACAATATTAATGATGATGATGTTACTCATGATGATGATGATGATAATGGTGACGATTATGATAACGATGACAATGACGATTGATGACGATAATAGTGATATTGATAATGCTGATGATAATGATGGTGGTGGTTGTGATTATGGTGATGATGATGCTAATAATGGCGACGATGATGATGATGACTATGATAGTGATGTTAATGATGCTGATGACAATGGTGATAATGATGATGATGATGGTGGTGATTCAATGATTGATAATGATGGTGATGATGATGGTGGTGAATATAATGATTATGATAGATGGTGAAAATGATGATGATGATAGTGGTGATTATGATAATGAGGGTGATGATGATGATTATGATTTCAATGATAATGTACATGATGACGATAATGATGATGATGATGATGATGATGATAAGTAGATAGCAATTGAAATAATGATGACAATAATGAATATCGATAATAACTTGCTAGCAATGTTCAACTACAGGTGATGAGCAGCAATAATACCGACTAGCACAACACGATACCTGAATTTACTGCCACTTCCAATGGGATGACACTCCTTAGCAAACCCTACTGTGGTAAAAGACTTTGTCACCGCTTTCCACTCAATAGATTCAGAACTAAATCCTACCCCTACAGCATGTGGCCTGGCATAGATCCTCCACGTTACAGCATGCAGGGGAACTGTTACGTCTTGTAGCGGTTGAACAACAGGCAGACTAAAAGATCCTACAGAAAACAAACACATGATTTAGGGATGGACCATTAGATATTTGAGGAGAGGTGGGGGGTAATTTATTTTGCAGAAAATGTTTGTCCCATACGATGGCTCTGCGAGATATTTTTTTCCATCATGTTTGCCTTGCAGGATTTTTGTTTTTGTGAGTGATAAAATGTTATTAAGCTCCCTGCACGAATTTTTTTGGTACATATGCCCTTTTTTTCTCTGTTTAAGGCTTTGCTCTATTTTTCCTCTACCCTCGCCCCCCCCCCCCCCCCCCCCCAACAATAAAAGGTCCATCCCTTAGTACCATCTTTTAAGTAAAGCACTGTAAATTTAGCATGCGCAGTAGATAAGTTGGTCGATATTCAATCTACACTTTTCACGAGCCGGTCCTACGCCTTATTGCCTTTACATTTTTACTTATACAGCACTGTAACATGACGTTTGAAGGGTACTCAGTGAGAGCATAACGATGGTCGTCAAGCCTATCGACCACGATTTTTTCTAGACACAAACCTTGATAAGAAGTGTGTCCTTGTAGCTTTATTTCAAGTGGCAAATCCATTTTGTTCTGAATTGTAAGGGCTGATTGTACTGTGACCACCTTACGAGCACCACCTTCTAGAGTAACGTTGAACACAATACGGACAGGCTGGATATCGCTAGCCTACACAAGAAACAACAATTGACTCGATGTCAGAATTTTCACCAGGTTCATCAGTTCTTATTCCTCAACGAAAATCAACATGAAAGCAAAAACGTGTGTAAAATGCAATATATGATGAAAGTGAGTACGAGTGTGCTTATCAAGAATAAACACCATGTAGATGAGATGTTTCAAATATTTATTTAACATTTAACTTTTTGCGTGTGTGGTTGAGAAAGGAGGGACTGTAGCAAGGGGAGTGAGAAGAAGGTCGTAGGTCCATTAGAAAATTTTACATTTATTATTGATACTAGTGTTTTATATTTGTATTCATTATAATGAGACAAGAGAAAGGGATGAGGGACTTCAGTTAGAATGTGGAAGGAAGGAAGACAGAAAGAAAGAAAGCAGCAATGAATGAATGAATGAATGAATGAATTAACAAACGAATGAATGAGTGAATGAATAAATGAATGAATGAGTGAATGAATAAATGAATGAATGAATGAATGAATGAATGAATGAATGAATGAATGAATGAATGAATGAATGAATGAATGAATGAATGAATGAATGAATGAATGAATGAATGAATGAATGAATGAATGAATAAATGAATGAATTAACGAACGAATGAATAAATGAACGAATGAATGAGTGGATGAATGTATGAATAAATGTATGAATGAATGAACAAACAAATGAATGCATGGGTGGATGAATGAATGAATGGATGTACACTCACCACTGAACTCACAGTACTGCTGTCTGGTCTTACGTATCTAAAGAATGTCCCAACACGGTCTACCGAGACAGGGGATACTTGTGCCCAGTTTTCCACCCTGACAACTATTTGGTGCACAATGAAGTCATGAGTGTCCTAGAAAGCAACAACCATAATTTCAGTTTAACATGAGATATTCTATTTTCTTGCTTTAAGAGCATGATTCGCAAGCAAAGTCACCCATAACTTTAGTGTTATGTGAGATATACTTTTGTCTTGCCTTAAGAGCATAATTCGTTAGCATAGTCAAGTTAGTAATTTCACACAATCCAACTGGAAGTTTAAGAGTGCAGTTTGTTGTGAAAACTTAGGATTCATATTACAGTGAGGACACTCGAACCGTGAACACTTTGTGCTTTTTTGACACTTTTTTAAACATGCATCCTTCGAGTGAATCTATTTGAAAACATTTTCATTTTGATAACTCAGTGCATTTGAGTTCAGTCCTATTTTTTCAGATAATTTGAAGCAGTAGAAAGCTCAGAAAATAAAAAGCTAAATAAAGACAAGTGTTCACGGTTCGAGTGCCTTCACTGTAACAGGGCCTCAAATATACTAACCTTATGCCTCATTTTCTCTCTATTGCTGAATTCAAACGGTGCCTCATGGCCGGCCGGTACTTCTCTCCAATCAGACATCTTATCAGGGTCATTATAGTCGAGTGATGTTAGTTTTATTCCTGAACTAGTGATGATGACACGAGATGGTGTTGTGGAAATAGTTCTGAACACTAGTGGACAACCTGCAAAAAAATATAGTAGAAATAAAGGATGACTGGGACAATCATGGCTACCACCACCGTCTTTACTGTTAACACCACCACTATCACCATATCACCATCATCACCACTACCATCATCATTATCATAACCATATCACCATCATAATCATAATCAACATCATCATCACCATCACCAACATCATCACCACCACCATCATCACAAAAACCATAATCTCCATCATCACCAACACCAACACCATAATCATCACTATAACCACCATCATTAACATCAGTGATCTCCATCACTGTCATCATCATCACCATCACCATCATAATCAACATCATCATCTCCATCACCATCATTACCACCACCACTATCACCATCACCATCACCATCATCAACACCATCACCAACACTATCACCACCATCAACACTATCACCATCATCATCAATATCACCACAACCAACACTATCACCACCATCAACACTATCACCATCACCATCACCATCATTACCATCACCACTATCACCATCATCAACACCATCACCAACACTATCACCACAACCAACACTATCACCATCATTATCAATATCACCATCATTATCAATATCACCATCATCTTCATCACTGTCACCCCCATCATCTTCATAACTCACCAGTGTTATTCTTGATAGTATATGGGACAAACGGAGCTCGTTTCTTATGATGTCCTGAACCACATGATGCCACGGACAAGCCAGACTCTGGTCTACGTTCAGGACTGTCTATACTTTCACAACTATCATTAGTACTGGCCACGCTTAATCTGCCATCATTAGCCTTGGTTTTCTCTTGTTTACCATAAAGATCTTCAGTCCAGCTTGATACGGTCTGGTTAATCATGTTTATCAGCATACTAGTTACCGTGATGTCAAGACGGTCTGGTGCATCTAGTTTTACTAGCAGTCTACTAGGACGTGTATTAGTGTGATGTTGCTGCTGCCAGTGTAGCTGACACCTGAAAAAAATATCGTTTATTTTAAGTTTCATGGGTCATGAGAATTTAATCGATTTCAAGAAAGTCGTCTGCGATGATTCATGGCCATGAACGTTATTTAGTGATAATTCACGAAAGTCATCTACTGGTAATTCATGTCCATGAAAGTCATTTACTGGTAATTCACGGCCATGCAAGTCATCTACTGGTTATTCATGTCCATGAAAGTCATCTACTGGTTATTCATGGCCATGAACGTCATCTACTGGTAATTAATGGCTATGAACGTCATTTACTGGTAATTCATGGCCATGAACGTCATCTACTGGTAATTCGTGACCATGAAAGTCACTCACAAGCAACTCATCATCACAATCGTGATCGTAACCGTCAACACAGAAATCATGGTCTAAAGAAAAAGCTAACCTCCACGGTTCAATGAAAGGCTCCCATCCAGATACATTCCTATTGTAATATTCAACAACCAGAGAACAGTGGGCTGCACCATCACCAGTTGCCTGCAGATCGTGCCATAAATAGAAATCTGGAAATACATTTGTTGGTACAATTACTTATTCAGCATCATTATGCAACAAACAAACAAATAAACGAAAAAACAAACAAGCAAAAAAAATATAAATAAAATAAATAAAATAAGAAATACCGACTCAATTTTCTTGGTAAGACTAAAGATAAAGATGAAATTTAAGTTTGAATGAATGCAAAGGACTACACAATATTTTGGACAACAACATCATCACTTATTACTATAGCATGTCTGTATACGTTATTCTTCCAACGATAACTGTATACTAAACATATATATGTAAAACCTGAGACAGCATAGTTATAAAAGAACTTACTTTGAATACTGAATTCCAGAAGTGGAACATCTGTATCTCCACAATCGTCAATCAAACATACACACATCGTTCCAGCACGAATCTGTATCAAATGTATATTTTTAAAGTTAGCAATTAAAAATCTCTTTGTCATGCCTACGATATAAAGATTCCACTTGTGACTCTCTTTTCGAAGTGTTCTTATAAAAAAAAAACATTATAGAACTATCTGAACTAGCATTACATGAATTAGGATACAGAGCATTCAATGTGTTTGTCCCTCTTCAACGACATTAATATATGACTAACTCAAAGACCACAAACTAGCAAATTCACAACCACCTAATTCTTCTTGTAATAGACAAGGTAAACTACATGAAAACAGATGTTTTAATTACCCACTCATTTAAACGTTGAAAAAACATGTGCTGTAAATTTAGGCTATGTTATATTTAAGGTATGTAACATTACTTAAATTTACAGTTCTATTCTAGTTTAATTTCATTTATAACTCAAATATATGACGACTTGTAAACGTTTTGAAATATCATAATGAAATATGCATAGTTTACCTCAAAGCCAGCAACCTGCCAACCGGAGCCTTTATCACTAGGGGTATTCTGTACTGGAGTAGCATTCTCTAGAAGCCATGTTGCTGATGACTCTAGTCGCCCTGATGTAGCTTGTAATGCCTTGATGCAATCTTCCTCGTGAAAACCAAGATCAACAAGGCGTTTCACAAGTGTTGCTATTAAGACCAAAACAAATAGAAATAGTGAGCCAATAATGAAGTTATGATTATTAATCTGTTGCTTGAACAGCCGTGAGGATAAGTCATCTTTCAGGACCAATAGCCATTGTTTGCATTCACCAATTTAACAATAACCATATTGCCCTTTATTTATTTATTTATTTATTTATTTATTTATTTATTTATTTATTTATTTTTTATTTATTTATTAATTAATTAATTCATTTATTTATTTATCTATTTATTTATTTATTTTTTTATTTCATTCATTCATCCATTCATTCATTCATTCATTCAGTTATTTATTAATTTTTTTTTTGCAAATAAAATCAATTGTTATTCAAATACAAATTATTTCAGTGACAATAATTACCCCCCTCCCTCCCCCTCCCAAATCAGAAGGTACTGTGTACATGTACAGAAAACTATAGTATTATATTCTTGCTCCGTTTGAATTTTTGAGTTGGAATTTTTGTTGTTTGTATTTGTAGTAGTTATAGAATAGAAAGAACCCACAGAGTCATTTTCACATGAGTGAGAAACGGTAAAGTTACGGTTACGGTTTCAATGCCACTACAATACGATAGATGATTCAAGTGTTTTTTTTAGAAACAACAGATAAAATAATATGATGTAGCACTGTTTCCCAATCTCTCTGTGCTGTATACACAGAGTCATTTCATTTTGAGGAAAATAAAATTCTTACCATCGAAGTCATGTTGTATTGTATGGTGTGCTGTATTGTCAGTTTTCATGGCTTTGTTAAGCTGTTTGGTGACCGACTCAAAGATTGATAGGTAAAGTTTGTAGTCATTGTAGGATATTCGCATATTGAGAGATGAATGGAGATTCACCTGTAAGAATACAAATAACCAATTTCACTATGACGTCATATCCACACAATCTACCGTTTAAAATAAAGTAATATATACTTTTGTTTCGCGGAGTATAAAGTTTTGTAAACTTCCGACTCCCGACTTCATACTAAAAAAGTGAAGTCAAGTTCTGAATATGAATGGAGCTCTGAATGAAGAATCTATTCTTCTGACACAAAAGACCCCGATGGTCATCCACGAGAGTGAAATTAAACACTCATTCTTGTTTTATAAATAGTACTTGTAACTGCCGTACCTCCACACTAGGTAGTTGATCATTTGTAATATCTAATAAACCAGCCGTCTTCCGTCGTACATGTCTCTTGGCGTTATTGAGCTCTATCAGCGCTGCAGTAGGATCTATAATAGACAGGGCAGTTTCTTCTTCACATGAGAAAATACATGAGAACATCTCAAGGCTTTGGATGCTACATGACAACCACTTTTGGGTGTGAAGATGAGGTCTCCAAGCAAGCACAGATGTCAACTGAAATCAAAACAATTAAAAAAAGTCAACAAAAAATAAATAAATAAATAAATCAAAATCTCATTTGTATTTTATTATTTTTTTAAAAGAAAGTTCATTCTCTTTCTCACACATAGATATTCAATATTTTATACAAACAACTGTTCTGTGGTTTGAAAAAATCATGCGTGAAAACTACTGGTAAATGTTTGGCTGTCAAGAAATAATAACAAGACATAAACTGCATTGATTACGTTCAACATTGAACATTGAAATCCTATCACAGCTTCAATTATTTAGAAATACAAATGCAATATTAATCTACCATAAGGTAATAGAACGTTTCTCAACACATCAGATCACTACAAATCTCAAAAGATCACATCTCACCACATAGGATCATTACACATCTCAAAAGATCACATCATACCACAATGGATCACAACACGCCACAAAAGATCACTACATATCTCAAAAGATCACATCATACCACAAAAGATCACGACACATCTCAAAAGATCACATCATACCACAATGGATCACAACACGCCACAAAAGATCACTACATATCTCAAAAGATCACATCATACCACAAAAGATCACTACATATCTCAAAAGATCACATCATACCACAAAGGATCACTACACATCTCAAAAGATCACATCATACCACAAAAGATCACATCATACCACAAAAGATCACTACACATCTCAAGAGATCACATCATACCACAATGCACAAAAGATCACTACACATATCAAAAGATCACATAATACCACAAAGGATCAAAACACACCACAAAGGATCACTACAAATCTCAAAAGATCACATAATACCACAAAGGATCACAACACACCACAAAAGATCTCAAAAGACCACATCATACCGCAAAGGATCACAGCACAACACAATGGATCACATCATACCACAAAGGATCACAACACACCACAAAAGATCTCAAAAGACCACATCATACCGCAAAGGATCACAGCACAACACAATGGATCACATCATACCACAAAGGATCACAACACACCACAAAAGATCTCAAAAGACCACATCATACCTTTAACACAACTGCGTTTGTATCTCTTGTACTTAGATTCTCCAATACAACGAACTCGGTCCCTGAGATGTTCACTTTCATTTCAAATGTCTTCTGGTTTTGGTCAGGCGTGGCTTGTACTTCGCATTTCGTAATCACACCAGACTCTGACGGTGAAGCGAGAGGATAGACTGAGAAGTCCTCATCGTCACTACTTTGATCCATTTTATTGGAGTCATCTGTAAAGTAACAGAGATATGAAGGATAAGGGAACGCTTCTTATTCTTTTTCGTTTCATAACAATCATCTCACGCCTACATCTACTCTTTTCATTGTCAGAAAACAGTTTCAAAACAAACCTCTAAGAAAAGGTAGATTTTTGCAGTTTCTGATGATCAAGATTATAAGTTAAAGTTGATTAAGCTGAAACTTTCACAAATTGTTTCTATGTAGTGTAGTGCAATTTAGTGCTTATATATATAGCGCATTTCACTAATGTCTCAATGCGCTTGGCAGTCTCTAATATTGATAGTATGTTAATCCGGTTTTACAAGCATATTTAATCTAAACGTCAATACCTAAGATCAACAATCTGTGAAAGTTTCAACTCAATCGAACATGGGGAAGATTTGTCAAAACAACGTTAGCATTATAGTTCAAGTATAGTTATCAACGTAGTAATTTGTGAATGGGGCATGAATACATCTTAACATCGGTAACCACACAACTTCTGAGAAATTCCACCAATTGAATATGTCCTCTTTTGTCATACAGCTTACCATTTTGAAACATCTGGCACATTATAAAGTTGTAAGTATCCAGAAGATAGTCCATGATGAGAACAATGCGACTATGGTTGAAAAGGAACGTCAGTAAGGTCTTCTTGGTCGTGTCACGGTAGTGGACTTCAAACTGTAAGGCATCTTTGTCATCACTTGTGTCACACGACCGTGGAAGGAGTATTTGATTGAACACACAAGGTTCCGAGTCAATAAGATCTATAAACAAACATAGTTGTTAATTCATGTTTTGTTGGGTTGTTTTGATTATTTTCTTCGATCAGTTATTAGTCATTTCAAATGTATTAGTTATTATATACTGAGATTTGAAGCAGAACGTGAATGAGAAAAATTACTGTCAATAATAATAATAATAATAATAATAATAATAAATTTTATTTATTATTTATATTATTTATTTTTACTGTCAGTTAATATGTAAGTAAGTAAGTAACTATATTTAAAAAAGATTAATTTTAAAACAAGTATTTATAAAATACATCAGTTTAGCTAAAGCTTATCTTACACTGGGCAGTCTGGAAGTGAAATCTGGAAATTAATGAAAAATCTGAAATATAATTTTCCTTACCTCTCGTGTCCTCAAAGATTACTTCAGTCGACACCAAGTCAATAGTTTTCGACCAATCAGAGAAGGTTTCAAATTCAAACTTGGTCTTGATAAAGTCAATTTTCGCCAGGGAGGGGTAGGGCTCGCCTTTGTCTTGTTCTGGGTGTTCAAATACTTGCACTGGTAGAAGTTCAAGGCTGACATTTACCAGATAAATCGTCATCTTGAGGGTTGTCCAGACTTCCTCAATCTCTGGTGGCTGAAAGAAAATATTATAGCATAATTGTCAGACTTTTTTGTGTTATCCTTTGTACATAGTACAGATGCAAAAGACTGATGGGATTTTCATGCAGAAATGAATTTCCAAACAACTTTGCAGCATAAAAGTAACAACTGTGCACATATTTCTCATACATTATCAACATTATCTAGATTGATCTTTGCTGCAGTGATTAAGAAATGGTGAACGAATCTAGTAGTTTGCAACTAATGTGAATGTTACCAAAACATGAGAAAATGTTGCAAAAATGTTATGTACCATGCCTTGTTGGGCAAATAATGTTTAGTCCATTTTTTTCAGTATGGCAAATATTAAAACCTTTTACAGTGAGGACACTCGAACCGCGAACACTTTGTGCTTTTTTGACACTTTTTTTAACATGCATCCTTCGAGTGAATCTATTTGAAAACATTTGAATTTTGATAGCTCAGTGCATTTGAGTTCAGTCCTACTTTTTTAAAGAATTTGAAGCAGTAGAAAGCTAAGAAAATAAAAAGCTAAATAAAGACAAGTGTTCACGGTTCGAGTGCCCTCACTGTAACAGTTTTTCATCATAATAAATGAAAAATATATCGTTTGTTCTGAGTAAAAGCAGATTTCTGCTGTTTTTGAGAATCACCTTTATTTAAAGTTAAAACTTTCACAAATTCTAGCTCATACATAGCAACAACAAAAGATATAACTCAATGGTACCTTTCCAAGAGGGTCCTGTAGATAAGATGATGGAGTTTCGAACTCTTCTAGTTGCTCGCCAAAGTTTTCACCAAGTAAACCAAGTATTAGACAATACTGAGAATAGTCAATGCTGGCTTCAACTGACGATAGCTCGCCACTGCACAGGAAGTCAGCCACTAAAAGGAAAGGACAGGGCAACTTTATTTAGCATCGGTAGTTCCTTTACCATTATATAGGATACTTTCCCAGGAAGTGAATAGTGCATGCACTCCCACCACCCCTCATTTCATCAATGCTCCTTTTTATTGGTTAAAATTACTACAAGCTACACAGAACAGAATGAGGTCGAAACAAGGATGTGAAGTCTCTAGGAATCGAACTCAAGGCCTCTCGCACAGATGGCTACAAAACTACAAAAACTACACAAACATCATGGTAAAAATGACTTTTAGTTTACAGTCAATTGATGGATGAATAAGAATCTTTAACTGTATAACAAACTGCTGAACATGACAATGTTTGGATATATTTATTCATCTACCTGCTTTGCTTAACGACCAGTCTAGATTACGTTCAACTTGAAGGTTAAGTCTGCACTTTGACTTGAGTAACTTTACACCCTAAAGATACAAGTGGAGATTCCTTTATGCAATGTTTCTGTTAGCTCTGAAGAGCCAGAGCTGATTTATTTATTTATTCATTCATTCACTTATCCATTCTTTTGTTCATTTATTCATTCATACATTCATTCACTCACTCATTCATTCATTCACTCATTCATTCATACATTCATTCATTTATTCATTCATTTATTCATTCTTCCATTCATTCATTCATTCATTCACTCATTCATTAATTCACTTATCCATTCTTTTGCTCATTTATTCATTCATACATTCATTCACTCACTCATTCATTCATTCACTCATTCATTCATACATTCATTCATTCATTCTTCCATTCATTCATTCATTCATTCATTCTTCCATTCATTCATTCATTCACTCATTCATTCATACATTCATTCATTCATTCTTCCATTCATTCATTCATTCATTCATTCATTCTTCCATTCATTCATTCATTCATCCATCCATTCATTCATTCATTTATTCTTCCATTCATTCATTCATCCATCCATCCATCCATCCATCCATTCATTCATTCATCCATCCATCCATCCATCCATCCATCCATCCATCCATCCATCCATCCATCCATCCATTCATTCATTTATTCATTCTTCCATTCATTCATTCATTCATTCATTCACTCATTCATTAATTCACTTATCCATTCTTTTGCTCATTTATTCATTCATACATTCATTCACTCACTTATTCATTCATTCACTCATTCATTCATACATTCATTCATTCATTCTTCCATTCATTCATTCATTCTTCCATTCATTCATTCATTCACTCATTCATTCATACATTCATTCATTCATTCTTCCATTCATTCATTCATTCATTCATTCTTCCATTCATTCATTCATTCATTCATTCATTCATTCATCCATCCATCCATCCATTCATTCATTCATTCTTTCATTCATTCATCCATCCATCCATCCATCCATCCATTCATTCATTCATTCATTCATTAATTCATTCATCCATCCATCCATCCATCCATTCATTCATTCTTTCATTCATTCATTCATTCTTTCATTCATTCATCCATCCATCCATCCATTCATTCATTCATTCATCCATTCATTCATTCATCCATCCATTCATTCATTCATTCATTCATTCATTCATCCATCCATTCATTCATTCATCCATTCATTCATTCATCCATTCATCCATTCATTCATTCATTCATCCATTCATTCATCCATTCATTCATCCATTCATTCATCCATTCATTCATTCATTCATTCATCCATTCATTCATTCATCCATCCATTCATTCATCCATTCATTCATTCATCCATTCATTCATTCATTCATCCATCCATTCATTCATTCATTCATTCATTCATTTATTCATTCATTCATTCATTCATTCATTGAAGAGTTCTAACCTGTTTTGCATGGGTAAATGCACTAGTTGTCAGTTGCACTGTGGATGGTACTCGTACAGCAGTATACAGGTCCATGTCTCGTAGATCAACCCTCATACAATCTAACAGGCATTTCTCGTGCTCTTTAGATTTAGAAGTATCTACAAGAAATCAAGCGAGCATGGTGAGATATTGGACCTGTAGTAATCAATGTTATTATTCTTGGTATCATTCCTTTGGTTATTTCTTATTTTTTACATATTTTCGCCCTTTGCCTCCCTTCTTCTTCCTATTTTCTAGTATACTTTGTATAAATTAACTTTCACTCCTCTCCTGTCTTTCCTCCCTTTCTTTGATTGTCCCCTCTTTCCTTCTTTATGCCTTTCATTCCCTTCATCCTTTTTTGTTTACTTCCATTCTTCATTTGATTCCTTTTTTTCTTTTCTCTTCTTTTCCTTCTCTTCCTTCCTTTCTCCCTTCCTTCCCTACTTTCTTCCCCCCTCCCTCCTCCCCCCCTTCGTTCCCCCTTTCCTTTCCTTTCCCTTCCTTCCTTCCTTCCTTCCTTCCTTCCTTTCTTCCTTCCTTCCTTCCTTCCTTCCTTCCATTCCTCCTTTTTCTTCATTTCACTTCCTTTCCGAGTTCATCACAAAACTAAAAGAGACTACAATACAGCTCCATACCTGATACACTTCTGTTCCTTGAGGCAGGGTACATTATCGTCCCCTCAGACTCCTCCCAAAGAAATTCATTTTTGACAGTCAAATCACCCAGATCGGCTACTAACATATGGGGTGATTTAGATGAACGTGGAATTATTATAACAGGGTTACCAGCCTTGATTTCAAGAGAGACTCGTGAACTACGACCAAACATCCAGGAAATCTAACAACAGACAAAGAAATATTGGTTGGATGTTAAATATTGATCTAACAATAGACAAAGAAATGTTGGATGGATGTGAAATATTAGGCAAAAGTCAGAAAAGCTGAAGAACTTTCAAAATTGCCATATGTGTTAACTGGTTATACTTGTGATGTTTATTTAGACGCTGACATTCAAAAAAAGAACATTAAAACCTTTTTAAATTATTATAAAACATGACTAAAAAATACAAAAAAGTAATTTTTCGTTAATTGTACGAAGAAATGTAAAAGTGAATGTAAATAGAATGTATTGTGTTGTGTTGTGTTGTAATTTATGGTGTGGTGTGGTGTGGCGTGGGGTGCTTTGGTGTGGTATTGTATTGTGTTGTATTGTATTGTGAGCATTCTACAACTGTTAGTAATACCTCATTCCCAGCGGAGTATGCCCTCATTCTTCCCAGTACTTCTTGCAGCTGTAGAAAATGCTGACAAAAGGCAATCAGCTCTGTTATGAATCTATTCGTATGGACATACTGCACAGAGGACATAGTAAGGGATAAGTACATGTCCTCTTTTCGTTGCAGCATTGGATCAGGATCATCGTATCTACAAACAATAACATAGAAAGGTAAGAATATTGTTGTGATGCTTTGGGTTATGCGATGGCGATGACTTTATAGATGATAGGAAAATTCAATGACGACCATCTCTGATGGTGAAGATATTGATGAAGACGGTGGGGATGATGGTGGTGGTGATGATGATGGTGATGATGACTGTGATGGTGGTGATAATGATGGTGATATAGGTGATGATGAGGGTGGTGATGACGGTGATGGTGATAATGGTGATGATGGTGGTGATGGTGATTGTGAAGATGGTGATGATGATGGTGATGATGATGGTGATGATGACGGTGATGGTGGTGATAATGGTGGTGGTGGTGGTGATGATGGTGGTGATAATGGTGATGATGGTGGTGATGATGACGGTGATGGTGGTGATAATGGTGGTGGTGGTGGTGATGATGGTGGTGATAATGGTGATGATGGTGGTGATGGTGATTGTGAAGATGGTGATGATGATGGTGATGATGACGGTGGTGATGATGATGGTGATGATGACGGTGGTGGTGATGGTGGTGGAAGGATGGGAATAACAATTTGAAACATGCCATGACTCACTTCAAATAGGAAAATTTCAATGCTTGATCTCCAAATGTTGTGAACCTAAAAACAAACACAAAATAAGTATGTATTTTTTACGAAAAAGATGAATAAGAATTGATGAATGAACAAAAAAGGAAAGTAATAAACTAGATAGTGTATTCAGGTTGATTGATTGATCTACAAGTTGAATTATTGATTGACTGATTAACTGATGAGTGTAGATTAGATTAATAATCAATTATTGATTTATTTATGGATTGACTGTCTCAATGATTAATTGATCGATTGTCTGATGGATTTATTGATTGATTAAGTGACTTGATTGACAGACCAATTGATTGATGGGCTGACACACTGTTTGATTGCTTACAACTGACTTGATTGATTGATTGATTGATTAATCAACTCATTAATTCTCTTATTGTTTGAATGCTTGTTTGACCAATTCACTGACAATTATATACTAGATAAATTGATTAATATGAATTTAAAAAATCGCATGAATAATTAATGAAGGATACAAAATACAAAATCATAGCCATGACAGAGTTTTTAAATCAGCAAGAGATTCGTCCTGATTTGCATACAACTTTAACTTGAATTTTCTCCAAAAAAAATTAATTTTAAAATATTTGTTGTTGTTTGTTGTTGAATATTTCAGCTAAAATAAACATGATTTAGGAAATGATTTAAATCCTCATAAAGATCAGCTGCTCATATTTTATATATCACATGTAGTGCTTTTATACCTCATTTCACATGTCTATACATTTTACAATCTTTATAAGATTTATACTACATAATCTGGTTTTCCAAGCATGCGATTGATTATTAGTCAGTAATTGTCCTAATTCACTATGACGTCATATAAAAACAATCTTCAAAAATCTATTGTTTAAACGCAAATAACCACGGTCGTCGGAGGGGATTGAGTAAATTGGCAAATATAAAGTAACACATTTTTTAATTTCAAAATAAGACTATTTTAGATTAAACTGTTTAGACAGGAGCAAATTTTTTTGAATATCTTGTATTGAGCTTGACAATTTTATCTTCTACGTAAATAAGAGGTGACATCATAGTGAACTAGGGCAATTAGTATGTAGAACAAAACTTACTTTTCCCTATACAGTGATCCATGTGGTGACATATCGATGAGTGAGACAGAGACCAGTTTACCATCAGCTGTTAGTTTTCCATCACCCATGTTAATACAGCAATCCAGGCCAGCAACTGTAGCCTTTGCTAGTGGATATTTAGCCTTGTTGAGGGTTAGGGTTAGTGAGTGGACTTCAAAGTGCACAAAGGTTCTTGATACTTCCTCTTCCTCTGTAGTCACTTCTGTAAAACAACCAAGTAGAATTTATTAAATATTTCAAAAAGAGGTCGCATGATCTCATTCTCCTTTAACCATCCAGCATTGTAAAAATGATGTCCACAAATTACAAATGCATGCTATAATTGATAAAATGGCCAAGCTTTAAGACTTGTTTGTTATGTTATATTAATAATTAATTATAAATATATAAATTGCAATATATAAATTTTTGTACATAATATAATTATTGAAGAATTATATGATCTTCATTATAATATATTCTGTAATCCAGTTACCTGCCTTAGAATAGTTTTAACTAGTTGCAGGTCACCGGAACTCCTGAAATATTCATTATAATATATTCTGTAATCCAGTTACCTGCCTTAGAATAGTTTTAACTAGTTGCAGGTCACCGGAACTCCTGAAATATTCATTTTAATTATTAATAATAAAGATAATTGTAGCAATCTAAGGTAGCTCTTACCCAGTCCTTTGAAGTTCTGTGGTGTATCAAAAGACATAGGAGCCTCAGTACTAACAGGGCTGCTTGGTTGAGCAGGGCTGCTCTGGGGTACTCCAATGCCAAAGAAATCGAGTACTAGTACCCAGGTTTGTAGGTTGACTACTGTGTCTAGAGCATTGAAATCTATGTGGATATGTCTGTCAATCTGAAAGTACACGTTCAAAACAGAATAAGACTTTGAACAACTTGAATATGAATCCCTTGCAGTGATATCTGATGGTGTTCTGGACAAGACCTCTAGAAACACCTCTGAGTTCGACACAGCCAAACTTTTGAGAATTTTTTTCGTCAGAATTGCAGTTTTGAAGACCTGTGAATAACCTCTGAAATATTTGTGAAAAATACCCCCTAAAAACCTGTGAAAATATCAATCAATCAATCAATAATTTCATTAGGTGCCATTCTTAACTTGGTTACATAATATTATTACATAACTTATATTTACTAATGTGAGGCACAAGCTATAAACTGCAACAGGTTAACTGATCAATGCAGTTAGCTTTACATTTTACAATTCACATTATTTGGGACATACAACAAGGTAATACCATTGAACACCCTGAGAAAAAACCTATGGAACACCTAATGATGTAATTAATTTGTTAAGATCTGATATGACGTAAAGCAAAGTGATACAAAGTGAAATCAATGTGACGTTATGGATTAGAAAATGTTGATTTTACATAATGAGATCAATATAAATATAACCATTATTTATAATGACATGCACAAACTTCAATACTTACAGATTTAAATTTAGTAGCAAACTCTTCATCATCTTTTGACACCAATAAGACATTCAACCTTACCAACGCTCTCTCTTTGAATCCCCTCTCCTCTTCTTCCCGTACTTGAACACTCTCATTTTCGCTTGCTGAATCCTCATCTTCCTCAATCATGCTAACTGCAGAAAATGAATGCGATTTCCCATATTTTAACGGCCTCAATGGGGACAACACCCGTGCTGGAATACCACGATGCTCTTGGAAGTAAGACGGAAGGGAGGAAGATAGATTTGAATTCAAACCACACTCGGAGACAGCAGGACAAGAGGTCGACAGCAGTGAGGTGCTTCTAGTAAAAGGACGGCTGTGGGAGCTTGTCGGGTGAGAGGAAGACATCAAGTATGCATACTTGGACTCAGGCTCTTGCAATAAGTCTTTGACAAGCAAACCACCCAAGTATACATCAAACGCTGTTTTCGTTGGGTCTGTGCTTATTACACTCATGTAGAAATCTCGGAAAATTATATCCACAAATTCCTGTTCAATGGACTTCAGTTCTCCACAGAGTTTGATGCTAAAGTGAGGTACACGTGTTGTTACGGTGACAGGAGTTTTGCCTTCATCCAGCGTCTCATCCCATTCAGTAGGTTTGTCTTGCTGTGGTACTTCTGTCACTGGAGTTTCTTCAGGTGCAAAGGTTACTCTTCGTGCATTTGTTTTTTCGTCCAGTAGAGCTTCAAAACTTGACACTGATGATCTGCACAAACAAAAATCTCATGTCAGTCTTCTTTTAGAGTTGCATTCATGCTCTCTGTACAAGGTCTATATTGTTATCATCACCATTGGTAACTTTACCACTAGTGACTAAGATCATCATCTCCTCTACCTAGACCAGTCATATCATTATCACCATTATCATCATTAACAAAACCATTATTACAATCATTGTCATCATCATCCACTTTATCATGATAACCACCAACTTTACTATCGACACAATAGTCATCACCACCACTGTCACTATCGCCATCACCGTAACCATTGCCATATCACCATCATCATCACCATATTACCATCACCATCACCACCAGCACTGTCTACATCACAATCACTATTACATCATCACCATCACCATGATCATCATGATCACCATCACCACTGTCACCATCTACATCACCGTCACCATTACAATCATCAGCATCATCATCATCACCATGATCATCATCACCATCATCACCGTCACCATGATCATCATCACCATCACCATGATCATCATCACCATCACCACCATCACCATCTACATCACCATTACCATCATCAGCATCGTCACCATCATGATGATCATCATCACCACCATGATATGCATAGACGTAAACTTTTTGAACCCTCTCCACCGACGAGTTTTGAGCTTAATTAAAAGAACATTTTAAAGTATTTTGACATTTTTTTCTTTTGTTTTTGTCAATTTTGATCTAAAATATTTGCTGCTTAAGATTGGTGGCTCACCATCTAGTTATTTTTCTTTTTTTCAACATTTGGTTCAAAATAGTAAACTTTTTTGGGAAAATATGAAAAAAATTGTTTTATTCCGTTTTTTCGCCATAAAACCTGGAGATCCTTTAAGTTCTGCTTATGCTGCCTCACCATAGGCACTCCACCTTAATTTGATTTTTTGTAAAATTTACGAATCTTCAAATCAAGTTAAAGTCTAACTTGCACCTAAGATCTGAAAGTTTCAAAGCATCTCAAAATTTTCATTGCAATGAAAAATCACTTAAAACAAGATGGAAAATTCTGAAACTTTATAAGCATTGTTAATCAACTCTAAGAAAGAGATACGCAAATGAACCTTAGTCAATTTCATAATTTTGACGAAAATACGACGCATAGTAAACTTTTTGAACATGTTCAAAAATTTTTTTTTTGAATTTTTTTGATGAAAATGACAAAACATTCGAGTCCATTTCCTACAGTGGATAATTATCACTGCCTGCCTCTAGACTATCAAATTTTTACATTCAAAAAAACAAATCTGAATTATTTATAAGGGCATTAGTAAAATATTCAGGGGATAGAAAAGAAGCATTAAAAACATTTTAAATGTGTCGCTTTTTAGCAAATATCAAAAACCTTCTTGTATGTTTTCTGGAACACTCTTCGAAACCGTTTTTTCAATTAAAAACGAAAAGTTGCGACATAGTAATTTTTTTGAACATGTTCAAAAAATTTTTTATCGTTCCGTTTTTCTTGACACATATGTTGTAGTCAGCTCGCACAGTAGACCCCCTTGAAAAGTGAGTAGGGACGTCTTATGGTCGGAAATAAGATCCTCGTGCAACTTTTAGGCTCAATGCGCGGCGAATTGCGCACCTAAAAGGGTTAGATGTCTAGTTTTATGACTGGCAATACATTGTTTTTTCTGGTTGCACATTTAGGGTGTAAAATCAGCATCTCAGTTCATTTACGAGCACCGTTTTAGTTCAATTTCAAAACCAAGCACCCCTATCCCCTTTTCGATAGACCCCCTCTACACTCCCCCTCTACCATCCACCCTTCTCAAGAACAGTTTTGGTATAAATTCTGCTTAATAGTGAAATTCATATCATAATGAAACACGCAAAAAAAGATTATTATAATGTGTGGTCTTCGTAACCAAACTATCATTGACGTACAAATAAATAGCAAAGTAGCCTCAAAACACAGCACAGACAACACAAAATAGTAACTATAGAAACCAACTATATTTATCATACATTTATTCACATGCAACGAAGAATGAGGCTCTGCTTTAGAATTTAATGTTTGAAACCTACTTCACAACTATTTGTTCAAAGAATAAAGCTGGATAAACTTCTTGGCTTAATTTATCCGAAAAGACGAGATGTCGATATATCCTAAATAGTTTGGGTTTCCTGTGTTGCACATGTGACATGCGCACCTCTTCACTCCAAGTCAGTGATTTCAAGCATTGATTTCAAAGGTGAGATAATTTTCTTTTTTTATTATATTTACTTTGATTAGTATATTAAATTCATTCTGTGACAATATTGCTTTGAAACCAATCGTTTGTATTTGAATACAAAATCTTTTATTTCCTACAACAAGAGAGACCTAGAAACGGTATTTACATTAATGTCCAACACGTGCGAGTTTCTTCGCATCAGATGGCAAAATTCTAAACGTTTAATCTTTTTCAGCATGAAGAGGATGTACGTACTAAAAAAGACGATCACTACAAAAGACGTTGCTGATGTGAATGTTCAGACTACAAAACCAGGATTCATCAACATCTTCAGAAACACAAAATGACAATTGACACATTCAAACCCAACAGTTTGGTTTTGAGGTTTCAGGAGAATCTTTCAATAATCCTTAAAAAGCAACTTAAAACTAATTATATATATATTTTTTTGTATAATAATTGCTTGTATAGCCTGAAGGCTACGTTTTTTTATGTGGGTTTTTATTTCAGTTCATTGGAGTTACGTTTGCAACTATTACATCATCATGAAAAAACTGAAATAATTTGCATGTCAAATAATCACCTATCTATTGTATCATAATTTGCTCAAATGATTCACTGTTGAGTTGTATATTTACAAATAACTTGTTTATATTCTATTTCATGTACATAAATATCTTAATAAACCAATCACATCGAACTGCTGATTTTGCCTTGGGGTGATGACAGGGGAAAATGGCAAAAAGCCCTGAAAATAGGTCAATACAATGTGTTTCATGTTAAAAATATTCATAAACAATTGATATTTTTATGAAAATCATTTTTTTCTTACTTGCAACAATCACCATCTATAATTTTTTTAAATATATCAAAAACAAGAAATAGTATAAATTTTGAACTGGACAAAATTTTTTACTATGTTCAAAAACTTTACTAAAAAAATAGTAAGTTTTTTGAACTTTTGGAAAAGTTTACTATTTTATAGTAAACTTTTTGAACAATTTCAAAAAATCTACTACTTGACGTAGTAAACTTTTTGAACAATAGTAACCTTACATATGGCCATCACCATCACCACCACCACCATCACCATCTACATCACCATTACCATCATCAGCATCATCACCATCTACATCACCGTTACATTCATCAGCATCATTGTCACCATGATCATCATCAGCGTCATCACCATCACCATGATCATCATCACCATCACCACTGTCACCTTCTACATAACCACCACCATGATCATCATCAACATCACCACCATCACCATTACATCGTCATCATAACCATTACATTGTCATCATAATCATGAATTATCATCACCACTTACACAGGTGATCTCTCAGGGGTAAGAGTAGGTGGTGTCGCAATCGTAGCTGCACTTGCCGAGGGAGGAATTCTTGCTCCTTTCTCACCGCCCAGGTTATCAATGGTCTCAAACAACTGCTCATATGTAAAGGTAGACAACTCTAGTTTCAATGGAGTAAGTATTCTGGCATCTATAGCTATTACTGGTTTAGCGTTGGTCAGGATGTCTTGAAGATCAGATTGACGGTCAAGGCAGACTTGAAGACCTGTTTAATTAAGAAGTCGTGAGGAAAAGAGAAACCAGTTAACATAATGTATTTGTATACAGGGTATTCATCCATTTATTCAATCATTTAATTTTCTGCTCATTCATTTATTCATCCATGCAATATTCATTTATTTATCTAACAGTTCACTACTTCATTTCTATCTTCATTAAGTCATGTTTTGATCAGCAAAGAAATAGCAAATAACACAAAGTACCAACAAAACACAAACTTAAAACAAATACAAAAAGTTAAAGTCAGTGGCTTACCTGTTTTATACAAAATATGTATTCCTGTCTGAGGAATCTTAGAAGGACTACCTCTTAAAAATGACGAATGCCCACCCACACTTCTGGACAGTTCCTCTGATGAGAGAGTTATAGAAAACACGCTAACATCCTTGATATCAAACACAACACGATCTGTATCATACTCAATGCAGCCATCTTGCAATTCAGCAAATTGCATCATGTGAGTGTTCCGTACTGTGATTTCACCAAGATTTGCCACCAGAACATCTAGACTTGAGGAGGATCGTGGGAAATGAATAACTGGAGCCTCAATCTCAACAGAAATGTATACTCGTTGGCTAGTCTTTGGTAGACAGCTATCCTCACTGTCCACATCTTCAAGCAAGATATCACTAAGCATACCATCATCGCTTATGATGCTTCTACGGCGATTATCATGTGTGTTTATTTGACCAGGGGCAATGAAGGATGATGATAAATAATCCAGCTCATCAACAAGAGCTTTCTTCTTGCTGACAAGACCCATAGCGACACTGCTAGCTGCTTGCTTGATGCTCTCTCCAACTCGTCGAGCAGATTCAGCAAAGTCGCCTTCACAGAGCATTAACTCCGTGAGGAATCGCTGAGTATGTGTGTATTCCACTGTTGCCATCATGATCTTAACTTGGACGTTTTTAACTATTTCCATCAGCTCTTCTTCAGTATTTGTTAGGGGTTTGATGATAAGGTCTGCAAGATCTGGTTTGTTGTCTTTAGGGGGGCGTTTTAGATGAAACCTAAAGGCTCGTGAATCAGCAGGTGTGTAGTCATCATCAGTAGGAAGGGCCCTTAATCGATATGGGTCCTCAGGTGTATGCTCCACATCAGTTATGGTCCCACATGTAAGTACATAGGGATACAAGGAGCCTTCTGGTGTGAGGTCCATTATTCTTAGTCCTCCAAGAGACCCATCAATCCAGTACCCATCTTTGAAGGAGACCTCTATATGGACTTCATTGACAGCTACCTCAGCTACTTTTCTGACAGCCTTGGTGTTGTTGACTTTGACTCCTCTGATTAGTAGAAAGTTCATAGAGCGGAAAGATGCAGAGAATTCTAGAGGAGGTCGAGCTGGCTTGTCCTATTTGGCATAAAAAATGACAATAATCTACTATGGTCTTTTTAGTTGTTATTTTTTATTGCAGCAATTTGTTCTTCTATCCCTTGTTGTATGAAGTCTAGATAAAGTTATCGACCAAGGACTGGCTGTATGGAGCCTGAATAGCACTATCTACTGGATAAATCCCTATCCAGCAGATAAATTCTAAAGACTGAAATTCTATAGTAGTGGATACCTTTATCCAGTAGATAACTTTATTCAAGTTTCATGCAACTAGTCCAAGAGAATTTGTATGTTAAGTTTTCAGCATCCCCTGGATTAGAGCAAATTAGAGTATCCCTTGTCTCTCTGTCTGTTTGTGTTTGTCTGTATGTTTTTCTTGTTTGTCTCTATGTTGATTTGCATCTCAGCCTTTCTGCTTGTCTGTCTGTCAGCAATGCTACCATTCCTGTTATAGTTATTTTTCTGTCAAAAACCTTACCTCTTCTGGGAATGTCTTGGTTGGTGTTGTGACTTCTTGTGTTGCCGGTAATGGCGATTGATTTGACTGGGGATTGGTTGTATCACTTGAGAATGCTGTACTGAAAAACTGCATTAGGATAGCAATGGTATCTTGATTGGCTAAAATGAGATGACAAGATGCATATCCTAATTAGGAACAACATAATCTTATATTAAAATCAATATCAATTATCATTTTTTTCTTTTACTTTCCTTTCACCTTTGTGCGATTTTCTGTTTTACTGCTTTTTCTCCTCTCCTCTCCTCTCCTCTCCTCTCCTCTCCTCTCCTCTCCTCTCCTCTCCTCTCCTCTCCTCTCCTCTCCTCTCCTCTCCTCTCCTCTCCTCCCCTCTCCTCTCCTCTCCTCTCCTCTCCTCTCCTCTCCTCTCCTCTCCTCTCTTCCCTTCCCTTCCCTTCCCTTCCCTTCCCTTCCCTTCTCTTCTCTTCCCTTCTCCTCTCACCAATGCATTCATACTGTACCTATACAATTCAGTGAGTTAAACTGCAGAGAAGCTCTTCGCATGGCCTTGTGGGCAGAAGGCCTCTCCTTACTGATATCTTCATATTCAAAGAGTATCAGATCATCATCATTACTACCAACAATGGTGGTATCATCTGTGTCCATAGAATCTCCTAGACCAAGTAGAGTTTTGCGACCTGTTTTCATGAATCCGGCCATAGCAGAAAAGGCAGTGTTTACAGCTTTTGTTAGAATTTGCTCTTCTGAGGAAAACAAAGACTGATATTATTACAGAGATCATGATGATGGTTCATCTAGTTAAAAGTTGTCTGTCTATTTGTAAATAAATAAATGAATACATAGTCTTGTTTCATGAGATAAAGATACACATGTCCAGTTACAAGAAATATCTAATATATCGAGTGTTAACAATAATTCGACAATCAAAATACATTGGCAAATATAATTCTATTAGAAAAAACAGATTTGAATTGTTCAATGTTCAGTTTTGGATGTTTGAGATGTTGTTTCCTGAGCAAGTACTTTCATTTGATGACTTTTTAAAGGGAATTAAATTTGACAAATAATTATTACACAACCTCATTGACATTTTATTATATTGTGTTAATTGGACTCTCTGTAACACCCAAGATCCTTTGAATTTAGACAACAGTTTGTTTTGATTTGTTACAATGGCAACAGACAAAAGCTAGTACGGGCAAATCACTACAGTACTGTAGAAGGGCACCTGGGATTGGACCAAATAACAATTACTGATGAGAAAAAAAAACACAGATAATAATCCATGTGTCAAACAATACACACTGTTCGCTGTGATCCAGGCTTTCTTTGCCTTTGCCTGTGCCTCTTTGCCTATTGATCGACCCAACGATACTCCTTGTGGAGAATTTGGCAACTCTTTTTTGACTCAACAATGGCAATAATCCAGTCTTATGTTCTTCATTGCTCAAGCTAAGACTCAATGGCATGTGACATATTCTTGTGTACCAGGTAATCCCATGGGAATGTGCTAATCCAAAAACAATGTAAATATTGAAGGCTTTTTTCAATTCTTTTGCTAATTTACCTACAATTGAGCCTTAGTCTAAGCAATGAAGTCTTTAGCAATACCCACCTTTCTTGGGTGGAGTGTCTGTGGTTGACCAGTTTTTCCGTGATGATGACATCAGCAGCTCATAATCAGGCCCATAGCTCTGTACAGCGTCAACAAGGTGAACACCATGCACTTTGAGGGATGTTAGTGTATCATATGGTCTTTGTAAATACTCTGCAGATACCCCATGTACTTGTAGCTCTGCTATTAACTGACCTGGAATAAAAACAGGAAAAATATTCATGCATGGGTAATATTATTATTAATAGCTTGTATTACCATCATGATGATGATGATGATTTTGACATTTGAAAGGTCTGTTGATTACCGTATATGCCGGTGTATAAGTCGAGTACATTTTTTATCAAAATTTGACCAAAAAAATTTGACCTTGACTTATACACAGAGTCAAGAAATTTAACTTTCTAGAAATCACTCAAAACTGAAGAAAATAATGTATTGAACCATTTTTCTTACTTTTAACTAATCTGTGAAGATGTCTTGTTGAATATTTTTGACTAATTTTGCAATGGAACCAAGTAACCATTCAAGCAAAGGCAATCACAAACAGAATGCAAGATTGGACAACTTACCAACTTACAACTTAATAATGTTAATTATGATCATAACAATAGGGAAAGGATTAGTTACATTTATTTGATATTTATTTTCTACTACTAACCTCTACTATGTAGCCCACATGATAGTTTGTTGATGGTAAATTGAACTGACAGCATCTTAGATTCTTCCATCAGTTCTCTAGTTTTGCTAGTTACAGCTGACTCAATGTAGGCTTTGCCTGTCCTCCTGAAAACAACACACATTATTTATAACTAAGGAGGATTTCTACAGTGTTTGAAAAAAGAATAGTAATGTAATTCAGATTTGCATTTTATTCTGTGCTTGTTCTAAAACTCATGAATAACTAATGAGTGATTCTCAAACCCGTGACGAGTTCTATAACTACTGATATAGAATTATCCTAATTTACACAAACTTAAAACTCTATTTTCTCCCGATAAAGTTGACAAATTCTTTATTTTGTGATGGAATAATATAAACATATGTTTGGAGTTTTAGAAGCAATTTATAAAATTCAAATTCATGTTTTGTTGCTATAGATATGTGGCTTTGCCTTGTATCTATATCTGCCAATAAAACACTCATTCTCATTTCAGAAATACTACACTTTAATAGAGCCTTGAAGCGTTTGTTCATTTTATACAGTACCTTGTGTGTAGTGGAGATTCTTCTAATGCCATCTGACTGCTATACATGCTATAGTACAAGTCATCACTTGCATGGTCAAGCTCCTCCAGACTTGAAGAGTGAGAAACTACACAAAATGAACAGTTACAGAAATGGTGAGTGGGAAACAGACAGGTTACATTACAGTTACTTTGTGACAGATTATTTGAATGTTGTTGAGAAACTACACAAAATGAACAGTAAAAAAGATGTGAGTGGGAAACAGACAGATGACAACACAGCTACTTTACAGCAGATTATTTGAATGTTGTCTTAGACATTACTGTTAGGATACAATACTGTACTGTGTCCCACTCATATGAAATAGACCTGTCTGGCGACAAAATAATAGATTCACAATGCATCTGGTTAGGAGTGCATAAAATAGTGAGAATGTATGGATTGATACACTCCAGCCTCAGTGTGATTCTATTGTTTTGTGACTAGTCAAGCGAATGCAGGGAAGGTCTATAAGGTCTGTGTAAAGTTTTCACAAAACACATAATTTAACATAAATTATTTAATTAACCAAATGTACTAGTATATGATTATGTATCTTGTGGATTCTGTGTGAGATTATAGATCAAAGGCCAAATCAAGTTGGATGTGTGCTCATACAATTACATTTTACATGTACTAAATTTAAGTAATGTTTCATCAAGTGTAACTGTCATTTTATCAAGGGTTTGCACAGAACACAAACCACTGACATCTCATTATCTGCCTGATTGGACAAGTTGTGTCTATATTCTAAATCAAGTCAGCACGGGATCACCAAACACACATTTCAGAAATTTAGCGTGGTTGTGTTTACAAAAATAATGAGTGCATAATCCAACAATAATTACATGATAATTACCTGAGCGCATGGGTGTAGATGTTGCAAACTCACTAGTGCCATAATTTGTTCTTCTTGGACTCGGGCCAGTTAATTGATTGATACACTTGGTCAAAGCATGGCACTGATTAGAAAAACAGTGTTGTCATTATCTTCAATGTTATCTATCATAATTATGACTAAAATATTACCAAATTATCAGCATTACCACCATCATCACTATTATAATCATCATCATCACAATCTTCATCATTATTACAATCTTGATCATCATCACAATCTTAATCATTATTACAATCTTCATCATCATCACAATCTTAATCATGGACCATCACAATCTTCATCATTATTACAATCTTGATCATCATCACAATCTTAATCATCATTACAATATTCATCATCATCACAATCTTAATCATTATTACAATCTTGATCATCATCACAATCTTAATCATGGACCATCACAACCTTCATCATCATCACAATCTTAATCATTATTACAATCTTCATCATCATCACAATCTTAATCATTATTACAATCTTCATCATCATCACAATCTTAATCATTATTACAATCTTCATCATCATCACAATCTTAATCATTATTACAATCTTCATCATCATCACAATCTTAATCATTATTACAATCTTCATCATCATCACAATCTTAATCATTATTACAATCTTCATCATCATCACAATCTTAATCATTATTACAATAATCATCATTATTACAATCTTCATTATCATCACCATCATCATCATTACCATCAACATCATCATCACCTCACCTCTTAACCTACCATACCTTATGTTCATTGATGTGGAATACCAAGCTGGGTAAGGTACCAGACAGGCCAAGAGCTGGGTACTGAGGATCGGCACTGAACATTATCCTCCTGCAAAATACATTGAAGGGAAACAAACAATAGAGTCATTTTGGTATTAGTGGGTAACAGTACCATATTGTACTGTTAGCCAAAGTTTCTGGGAAAATATTCAGATTTCCTAGGATATTGTAGCTGTTTCGTAAACAGAACTGGTTCCCACTCATGAGAAAAGGACTATTATAATGTGCATTGAGAATCTCCATCTCTCCAGATCTGAAGGTAGAGCCTCAACCACAGGCTTCTCATTAACAACATTAGAGCTCTCTTTTTTTATATCTACAGCGGCACTAATAATTATGATGATGATTATTGGAAGATTTTGATTAGCAATGGACATGTTATCAATTATTAGTCTTTGTTGTTGAAAAACATCCAATCACAAAAATAGACAGTTTTAGTATGATTTGTCATCATCATCACCACCATCATCATCATCTGATAAGGGCCAGATTGGAAAAAAGCAATATGCTTTATCTGTCACCCACAAAGATACATACTTACATACACTGTTCATACATCAACATCATCAAAGTTACATATTTATCAATCACATATTAATTCAGGGATTACCTGTCAAATGATAGCGATATAGTAAACTTGTCAACAACATGTAAGTCTGTCTGTCCAATCTCTTTATGTACGTCCCTTGCTGGACAAACAATCATTTGTATGTCTGATAACACCAGCACATATCTGCAGGTCAAAACAAGAAAGGTACATATAGGATTAGTAATCATGATAATTATTAGGAATATATTTATGAGTTGTGACTGCTTAAAAAGTGTCTGAGAAACATTGACTTTGAAAGAAAGAAAACAAGAAAGATGTGCATCAAAGGGGCCTTAGCCATCATAGACTCATCTTAAGTTATCGCGACTCATGTGTATATTTGACTTTCTTTGACTGATTTTGAAATTTTTTAATAAATTAACTTGAATACCAGTTTGAAACCAGTTAATTTAATATTTGTCTTGCAAAGGTTTATTTTGAGAAACCTCTGACAAGCTGGTTAAATTTTGGGAACCATTCAAATTAAGACAGTATTTGTCATTTTACTAACGTGTCATATAGAATTTTTTTCAAAGTCATATCATTAGAAAGGCTGTCAGCTAGTTTCATAGCATCAACGGTGGAGCATGGTTCTTCTTCCGCTTCTGATGGTGGGGTACTTAGAGGAGTCACAAATGAATCATCTAAAAAAAGACAACCATATCTCAGAGTTTTATTTATAAATGATTTTGTACACTGAATGAAGTAAAAATGGAATAGCAACAACTTGGAAGGAAAAACGAAATAAGGAAAGCAGGAAGGAGGGATGGGAGGAAGGAATGGAGGAAAAAAGAGAGGAAGGGAAGATGTGAGAAAGGGGGAAGGGAGGAAAGGAGGAAGGAAGCAAGGAAAGAAGCAAGGAAGGGAAGGATGTAATTTCTTATAAATAGAATTGAATAGCACATCCTACCTTCTGTTTCATCTTCTGATTCAGATATTCGATGTCCACGATGAAATGCTTCTGAATTCTTAAAACTGAGGTGACCAAAGTCAACAAGTACCTAATAGTCCCCGAAAAAAAAAACACAGCTTTCAATCTTCAAATAGTTAATTGCTGTATATCCATTATAATTTATCTATTTTCTGATGTTAATTTGAAGGTAAACAATCATACTAGCTCACAATTCATCCAAGACAAGATGGCTCCTTTAAACAGTAAGTTCACAAAAATTATAGAGCAATCAATAATTATTTTTATTTTAATAATTATCACTAAAAGTATAGAGTGCAAACCATGAAAAAAATGTTATCATGAAATGTTAGTAAATATCACTGGGAGCAGAACAGTTTAATTTAAAGTTGCTATTTAGTACAAAATAGTTCCATGATAATAACAACAAAGGACCGCATCCAGTATTTATTTCACTAAATGCTAGTAAATCAACAATGTTTAAGATTAAAATTAATCAGTTCAAGCTGGCAAGCTATGAATGTACATACCACAGATGCTTTTCTGTCTTTAAAGCTTTCTGGGATAAAGAGTCTTGGTGCTGAGATTTCTAGTTGAATGTCCCATCTCTTGAGATGTTTCTAGAATAATTATGAATCATGGCAGAATATTAAAAGATCACAAGAAGGTAAATTATTGTTCACTGTATATTTCATTCTTTCTTATCAGGAAATTGAACCCCTTTATGTTTCAAATTGTTCCCTATTGATCTTCAAAATCCACCAACAGTTGCATTTTTGACAAATAAAAGCACTCAAAGATATACGAGATTGATTATTAACTTGAAAATCAATTTGCAGCCTGATTGGCTAGTACCAGTAGTAATCGGTGAGATCACCTGGATATATAGGGGTAGAAATAGCAGATTCTCAACATGTAACAGAAACTGCAAAAAAAAAAGACCAAGTGAACCCAGAATTTATTTGATGGCTGCTTAATACAAACTTTACATATTTTTAAACTTACCATTTCAACTCCTTCCATCAAGGAGTCCAGTGTTTGTTTAAGTTCTGCCTTTGTCTGGTTTTTCAGTTCTTCATATCTCAACCAAGCTGCTTCTTTAAGCTGTCTTTCAACATTCATATAGTTTGCATTTAGAGTGTCTTTAGAGAAGAAGTCTGCTACATAGTCTATTGTTTTTGGATTATAGGTGATGTCTAGTGGTTCTGTAGTCACTGAAAACCTGAAAAGATAAAAACACTGAAGTTGAAACATTTAAATTGAGAAGAAACATAATGAAAACAAATTGATGAAAGATTGAAATATAGTTATCGAGGAGGAAGGAAGGAAGGAAGGAAGGAAGGAAGGAAGGAAGGAAGGAAGGAAGGAAGGAAATAAATGGAAAATAAGATACATATGAGAATTAGTTACAAATAATTTATAATTGGAAGAAGAAAAGAATGAATTAAGGAGTAAAAAAGGAGAAAATGTGAACAAGAGCAAGAAACAAGAAAAATAAATTTTCAAAATAATAGAAAATTCTTGATAACTATTATTATTCTAATGTTATCGTACTTGTAGGGTACTTTGTTGTTAGGAGATAGTTGCACAAATCTCATCTCAAACACAGGAGGTTCATTGAGCTCTTGTATGATGTTTAGACCAAATGATGTGGCAGACATTGCCAATGCACCAACTGATGTTTTATTTTTGCTTGGCATTGGAGGCATTTTATATTTAACCTGGAAAAAAGAATGTTAAATATTTATGTTGAAAACGGAATATCAGATGCACAATGGGATATGAAATATAGATTAAACTAAAAATTGTAATTTGAAAATTAAATAAAGAAATCAAAGACACAAATATAAAATTTACTTGATATGCCACTGTCCACAGCTGTGGATGGAATTAGTATGAATTGGTATCAATGTTTGTATGAAAAAAGTCAGGACACATAAACCATTTCAACCTAAAAAAAAAAACTCTGGGAAAACCTTGAGCTATTTTAATTACAAAATATATAATATTTTTGATTGATCAACAATTCTTTTTTAGCCCAGAAAAGCTTGACAAGCTAGCAATGAAACAATACTGGCCTAAACAATCACAAAAAAAAAAAAACACAAACTTCCAGCAATCAAAGGATAACAAAGTAGTCAGTTCACTTACTCTTCCTTGAGGCTGGACAAGTGCTGGAAACATTGAGTCTTTAGTAACTTTATCCCTGACATGAATAGCACCAAGGCTCATGGTAAACTCCCAGCTACTAGACTGAGGGCGCACTTCAGATTCCCAGCGAGCATTCTTAAACTCCAGCTCTACAACAGGAGCCTGAGTGACAATGTTGTCTTTTTCCTTAGCCCGTAACAACCTGAAGCATCCAGTGCCAAGTTGGAAGTTGAGATGCGCAAAGACTTTGTCACGGTTGAAGATAGACTGGTTAGATGTTGAAGGACCACTAAGCTCGTCTAGGAACTCTTCTTCCTCTGCAATTAAATATCAAGGTTAGCAAGAAATCACTATCAGACAGAAACACAAATATAATATTATAAGTATTATGTTTCCACATCATTATCATCATTATTGTTATCATCATCTTCATCATTATCAGCACTACCACAACTAGTACCTTCACCATAATTATATCACCATGACAACCACAACCAACGTCATTATTACCATCATCTTCATCACCAACGTAACAACCACTACCATCACCATATTCATTACTAATAATAACAACCACCATCATTACTATCATTATTGCCATAACAACCAAAATCACTGGCATCATCTTTATCATCATCACCAACATCACTACCGCCATCATCATAACACCATCATAACACCATCTTCAGTATCATCACCTTCATCACTAATGTCATCATTACAACAAACATCCTCACCATCATCACCACCATCATCACCACCCCCACCATTACCACCACCATCACCATTATCTTCACCATCATCATCACAACCAATATCACCATCATCAACACCATTATCACGGCCATAATCAATATCATCACCATCACCATCATCACCACCATCATCACCACCACCACCACCATTACCACCACCATCACCATCATCTTCACCATCATCATCACGACCAATATCACCATCATCATCACCATTATCACGGCCATAATCAATATCATCACCATCACCATTATCACCTTCATCATCACTGGTATCATTACCATGGCCATCACCATCATCATCACCATCATCATTGCCACAATCATCCAATAAACCTATCCAGTACCTTTAGTAGCAGGAGGAGGAAGATCAGGAGGGATGTCACTAGGTTTACCATCTTTATTATCACTGTTAGGAGACTGGGTATCCTGCCAATACCATGAATACCAACCAGATATCCAGCCCTGGGATGCTTGAGGTGCACCAGAATCTTTAGTGACAGCTTCTACTGATACCTAACAAATTGAATTCATTGGTTTATTAGAGTAGTGATAGATACCTTTAATTCAATTGCAATTCTGTTGATAGTCAGAAAAATGTATGTACTAGACAAAGTTATTTGGGAGGAAACTATTTATTTTAACTTGGTATTATTGATTGATTGATTGATTGATTGATTGATAGATAGATTGATTGATTGATTGATTGATTGATTGATTGATAGATTGATTGATTGATTGATTGATAGATTGATTGATTGATTGATTGATTGATTGATTGATTGATTGATTGATTGATAGATAGATAGATAGATAGATAGATAGATTGATTGATTGATTGATTGATAGATTGATTGATTGATTGATAGATAGATAGATAGATTGATTGATTGATTGATAGATAGATTGATTGATTGATTGATTGATTGATTGATTGATTGATTGATTTTTTGCTACAATTTATAATTTTTTTCTATTTCCTTCCATAATATTATATTTTTTATAGACAAAGTTATTTGGGAGAAAACTAGTATTTATTTTAACTTGGTATGATTGATTGATTGATTGATTGATTGATTGATTGATTGATAGATTGAGAGATAGATAGATAGATTGATTGATTGATTGAATGATTGTTGTTTTTTTTTGCTACAATCTGTTAATTTTTTCTATTTCCTTCCTTAATATTATATTTTATCCATTAGATTCTTCCAGCACGTCACTCTTCAAATTGCATTCATACTGAATGTACCTTTTGCAGTTCAATCTCCTTCTCTGCATTAGTCATGGCAAACCTCCTCAGAATCAACAGCTCTTCAAATGATAATTCATGTTCTATTCTATCCAATGACTCCTGAAATAATTCAAAATGTTGAAAATAAAGTATGGGAAATCAACCAATACAAGAACATAGTATAGATAAATACCTATCCATTTTTTAAATTTTATGCAGCAGATAACTTTATACACGCTTAGTACAACACTCCCTGTCCAATAACATTGATTGATGGTTTCAGAGAAGACCAAAATATCACAACAATATTTTGAAATTGTTGGCGTCTTGAAATACAATCATTGCACGATTTCATACCGTGAGGCCTGGAGCTAAATTCCCTTACGTTTTACCAAATAACAAATGAGTCGATATTTTGAATGATCACATCAAGGTTCATATAATGACAAAGTTTGGTGTTGATAGAGTAAGATTTGAATGAGATACAAGTCATACAAAAGTCCAAAATGTAGAAGAAAATGTATGGGGGCCGGACAAAACGTCCGGGTTTCATGCATTTCTTTGCCAATTTGAACGCTCGTATCTCACTCGGAATTTCATTCAATCAACATGAAATTTTGAGATTTTATAAAGTTGGAGGTTGTCATTTATAGTAGGGACTATTTTGTTGATCGACATAACATAAGGGAAACTAGCCCCAGGCACTCTCGGTATGAAATCAGGCAATGGAATTTGCTGCTGAAGCTTTAACAGGCTGGCCACCAATGTCACTAGTATATCGAATTACCATTGTTACCTTTGTTTCATTTGTAAGAACTTTGTTGGCAAGATGACTGGTATAGCCCTTCACATACAAGACATTATCACGGACACGATTCAGCAGGAACTCCTTAGTAAGGGTCTTAGTTCTCTTCTGAATGATGCTGAGAACACAGTTGAATGAGAACTGCCACCATAATTTTTCACTGAAAAGAAAGGAAAACACATTCAAATAACATGTACAGTGAAACCCCTAGATCCTGGATATGCCAGAACTCTGGGTCACAAAGCTACAAATTTTATTGACTGAAAATCTGTAAGATTGTTCAATAGGGGCCCCACAAAAGCTGATTAAAGTAATTCACTGGATAAAGGTTACCCATCCTATAGAATTTCTTTGAGAATTTATCCTCTGGATGGTGATTATCTGTTGAATGGCGCCAACCAGGCTTTGTACAACCAGCTCCAGGAATATCCCAGAACTTACCCAATCAAAACTTTACTTCAATAAGACATTCTGATATTTATTCACTTACTTATTCTTGACAGGAACCCTGGGCCTCCATTTCCTATAGTGTGATTGTCTAAAAGCTCTATCAAACTCTCCAATCAGCTTGGTAATTGACCTATACTGGAACTCGGCCAAAGAAAATGGAATACTTTCTATATGAACATCCACAATGAACCTTGGTTTCTTGTTTTTCAAAGGCAGTGGACTGGCATTTCTTTGGACTTTAGCTTGTGCATTTGTAGGTTCTAGAATGTACTGATGTTTCTGCAAAATGAAAAGCAAAATGTGATGGTTCTTTGGACTTAATTTAAAGACTGTGCATTGTGGTTCTAGAATGTACTGATGTTTCTGCAAAACGAAAAAGCAAAATGTAAGGGTTATGAATCATTGGGCAGGCAATTCCCTTATAAGTCCTAAACTGTTACTTACACAGAACCCAATGGTGCCTTCTGATCGACTGATCATATTCTTCATAGCATTCTAAAATAGCAAAGACAAAACCAAATGGATTTTAAAAGGATAGGATAAGAAAGGATGGAATAGGATAGATTGGGATAGGATGGGATCAAATAGGATGGGATAGGATAGGATGGGATAGGACTGGATGGGATAGAATAGGATGGGCTGGGATGAGATAGGATGGGATACAATGGGATGGGATGGGATAGGACTGGATGGGATAGTATAGGATGGAATGGGATAGAACTGGAATGGGATGGAATAGGATGGACTGGGATGAGATAGGATGGGATGGGATAGGATGGGATGGGATAGGACTGGATGGGATAGGATAGGATAGGATAGGATAGGATGGGATGGGATGGGATGGGATGGGATGGGATGGGATGGGATGGGATGGGATGGGATGGGATGGGATGGGATGGGATGGGATGGGATGGGATAGGACTGAATGGGATAGTATACGATGGGATGGGATAGGACTGGATAGGATGGAATAGGAGGGGATAGGATAGAGAACCATCGGATGGGATTGGATGGAATAGGACTAGATGGGATGAGATGGAAAAGGATGAAAAGTGCTGGGTGAGGTGGGGTCTGATGGGTTTGGGGATGTGATGGGATGGGACATGGTTACTCACAAAGAATCATACATTGCACATCCAATAAATGTTCACTGGGATTAACATTGTCATTTTTGTAGCAGGTTGTATGGAGAAACGTATGACTTACATCTAGTTCACTTGACAGTAAATCACCAACTAGCGTCACATCATTATCCCAGTACACTGCTAGACTCTGTAGATCCATCAGCTTGAACTTGACATTCCTTTCATTCTGGATAACCTCTTCCACATCCTAATGTATTCACAACATTTTTGTCACTATTCATGACTGTGTCATCATAGAGCTGATTTTGCTTGAGTGAGAAATGGCACTCAAACCAAAAGAAGTGCTTGTATATCTAAAATTTGTTTCAGTTTCTAACTCTGTACCAAATGTCCATACTTACCCAGTTTTCATTGGTAGTCTGTGCAGATATTTTAGCAATTGTAATTCCAATAGCAAAGGGCATACTTTGCAACGTTGCATTTTCATAGCGGATATGTACATCTGTGATACACAACTGAAAGAAATAATATTGTTATACCACTTAGTGAATTTATAACAAGGTTGCATGGTTGCTAGGAAACAAACCAGTTCACTATCAATGTACAAAGCATAGTTGAGAAACTGTATAATATATTTTTCAATGCAGTATGAAACAAATTGTAAACACATCCATTTTTGCCCTGAAGATGCGCAATTAGCGCGAAAGCTTGGCTATATAAATAAAAGGTGGAAAAAACAACTAAATGACTATAAAACTGTATTTTGTTGATATGATATGGGAACCCGGATCATGAAAACAGTTTCAAATGGTGTCCAGGGAGAGACTAGAACCTTAATAGTGTACACCAACCTTTGACTAAGTATTACTGGTATGTACCTGCAAGTTCTCCACGATAGTTGTAGAAAATGACGAGTAAATTGATGGCCACCAACTATATGACCAGAAACCGCCTGATTGGTCTTGCTTCTGGGCTTCCTGTGTAAAAAAGAATACATACTAGGACTTAGCCTGAGCAATGAAGAACATAAAACTGGACAATTGATGGCAATGTCAGAGATAATGACTGTCATGAGTAATCCTATATTCTTTGATTGATGTGTAATTAGATATGTCCATGATTCATATAATAAAGACTAGCTACGTGAATCATTACAATGACGATAACCATGATAATGACATACTTTCCATTGTGCCTCATATAAGTCCAGCTGTCTTTTCTTTCTATTCCAAGCATTAGTCTTCTCTTCTTCTTCATCATACTACAAAAAGCAGTTATTGAATAATAAATCAAAAATACATTATGAATTACTCATGTTTTTCAAGTCAGTCTACATCTGAATATAACACAGGAAGCCCATCACACCACTTTGAAATATTAAACAAGTGATTGCAAGCACAAAACCTGGTATGATATTTTCTATCTGATAAATTATTTGATCAGTAGATCAAATCCATGCAGATTCTACGTACACAATAATACTTACCAAGGAAATAACGTTACCTTATTCAGGTGTAATGTTTTCTCCATATAGAGTTAAAGGGATTTGTAACTAACACAGGGTACCCACAACATTGCATCATTTTATAAGACTTTGTTTAAATAACTTGATCAGGCCATGGGCTTTAGGATTCTCCTTGCTTCGAGTCGTGAGAAATGTTTAATAACAACCAAAATATATAAATATATTGAATGCTTAAAAAACACTACATAAATCACCTTATACTCACATTTAATTTGCGTGTTTTTATTCTTCCAAATACGACAATATTTAGCTGGTTTACAATCCATTTCATAACTCGTTATGACCGAACGATATCGAACGAAAAAATCTGCTGAGCCTGCAATAAAATGACCGCATCGACACAGGAAGCCCTCTCCTAAAAAAATCGTTATGCTAAATACTAAATAATCACAGGGTAAGCCCAAAGTGAAAATCCATCGTTCAATGCTTGTTAGGAGCTGATGACGCGTCATGACCATATAATGTTACTACCCTGGCTCCTTTATCTATATAAGGTAACTACCCTGGCTCCTTGAATAAGTAATTAGCTCAATAAAATATTTCAAGTAAATTTTTGAATTTTAGGCGCGAAGGACGATTTCATACGCTAAATGCTCGAATAAAAACATGCTGCTTTTTAAATGTTAGGCCGGTTAGACTTGGCTGCAAACATAGAAAAGCTAATGTGAAGTCGTTTTTGTTTTCATTTATAGTTATAACGCCAAATCGAAATTTTATTTCGATAAGTTATGTTGAAATATTTTGAACGAACAGCTACGTACGTTGACTGTTGTAATGGCTTTTGGTTAAGTTAGGCAACTGTTTTGTTTTTAGCTTAAGGACAAATCAAACCTTTTTTACGCTGGCTAAGAATCCGAGGAGATAGTAAAAATTAATGAATTTGAAATTAAATAAAAAGTAGAGATTTTAATCATTTACAATCGATTTACAATTTACAATATTTGGTTGAATGAGACGTTGGAACTCTGAGAACGAGGCACTTCAATGACGTATCAACTCATAACGCGCTCTGTGCGATTTGAACTGATCACATGGTGTCAAATCGACGATTTTTATTGGTGGAGAGGAGGGTAATGCCCACTTTGGGCCTACCCTTTGGTTATTTAGTATTAGACTGACGATTTTCTTTCAGTAGGGCTTCCTGTGTCGATGTGGTCATTTTATTGCAGGCTCAGCAGATTTTTTTCGTTCGAGTTATGAAATGGATTGTAAACCAGCTAAATATTGTTGTATTTGGAAGAATAAAAACATGCAAATTAAATGTGAGTATAAGGTGATTTATGTAGTGTTTTTTAAGCATTCAATAAGAGTATTTTGGTTGTTATTAAACATTTCTCACGACTCGAAGCAAGAAGAATCCTAAAGCCCGTGATCAGGCTACTAGATTTAAATTTCATTGATCTACATTATTATAATTATGTAATTATTTTTAAGGGCAAGTTAGAAGGATTGATAAAAATTTCACATGGAGTCCATACTTCTAAACCCTATACTTTTAAACTTACCTCACCAAACTCCTGTGGTCCTGCTACTAAATATAGTTTGTTGATATGTATAATCCATGGCTCAGATTTTGGTCGATATAGAGGGATATTTAACTGTAGGTGTCCGATAAAGCCTGACTTGACTGTCAAAGGAAGGTCTAGTCCTTTTAGGGCTGTTTTCTTTAAGGGAAGGTTGTGAAGATTAACAGTTCCTGTTTAGAATTAAACAAGATGCTTGGTTCTAAATTCTACCACTGACAGAAATAGTCCAGTTTCATGTTATTCATTGCTCTGCAGGCTACGCCTCGATAGTATGTAATATATTCTTTTGTACAAGGTATATCCCACGGGAATGCACCAATCAAAAAACAATATATTAAATACTATTGGTTTTGTGTTCACTCTTTTGTTAATTTACCTACAATTGAGGCTTAGCCTGAGCAATGAAGAACTTGAAACTGGTCAATTGATGAACAATGATAATTTCTAATTTTGTACATTTTTTTTTACTTTATAGATTTATAGATATACCAGTACATACACGTAGTATTTCAAAAAAAAAACATTGTTGGAGATAATGCCAAATGCAGGTTGTTGAATGCTGAATATTTGCAGTTGAAACAAACATTTAAAGTAAAACACTAAAATATAAATATAATATAAATATAAATATTCTACACATCTCATCCACATAGTGGTTATTCTTAAAATGGGCCCTCACACTCACTACCCCTACATTAATTATTTTACACATATCTTTTTATACATGTTGATTTTTGATTAAAACTTGGTAACCAAACTATTTTATACTAAAGATAGCAACTGATCAAGTACACAATGGAATTGTGAATATTTTGCTACATTTGCTGAGAGATTTTAGTATAGAACAATTCACATTATTTTGGCATCTGCCATCAAGATTCTCCCTGACAACATTTAATTTTTAAATGAGCTTAAGGTGGGAAGGAAGGCATCCGGTATCAACTTTTTAGAGATTTTGAGTTAAGTAAAATAGGGCTCTACTTTCATCCAAAATGTACCAAATTTAAACAAAATTTACTTTATAACACATTGTTTACTAAAAAATATCCAGTTTTAATATTAAACAAAAAGAATGTGTGGTATTTGTGACATTTGTTGAGTGACCCGTCAATCACGAAAATTTAGTAAAATCGACTGTAAAATGAAAAGCTTTTTATCAACTGTTTCGAAACTTTGGCAGCTTAATCTACATTAAATTACTAAACTTTTCATCGCAGTAACTCTAAAATTATATTTTTGTTAAGGGGTTGTGCGAAGATTTGTTATAAGAATTCTGCTTAAAATTGTCACGCTTGTAAATCCGACACAAAACAACATACTTTGAGTTACTGCCGTGAAAAGTTTCTAAATTACCTCTACTTTAGATATCATGATTTTGAAAAGAATCCAGTTAAAGCTTAATACCAAAATCTACTTTTAATTATCACAGATTGTGCCGTGAAAGCCTATTTATGGTAGAAAAAAGCATGAAATTCTTTCGCAAAGCGTAGAAAACTCTCGTGTCCACTACCCACATCGTATTGCGTTACACTGAGTCATCATCTGTCAAAAAAGGCCATCCAAAGCTCCAAAAAAGGGAATAAAACCCATATACGATGGTGCGTTACTCCCGCGAAAACCAATCACATGAGGTATTTGGCGTGACACGTAGCAACGTCACCTCAAACAAAGCACATTTGTCATGACCTTTACGTAAGAATTCATCGGCACAAAAATGGCGGACTTTGCAGCGACTTCGCTCATCAAAAACATTTCATAAAAGTTAGAAATTCAACATTTAAACGTGCAAAGCTTGAAAAAGCTCATAAAATTAATAACTTTATTTAGTTAACAAGCAAAATTATATGGTATGTTTTTGGAGCTACGATCACGGCTCATTCTTCGCAGGTGTGAACAAGCTGAAAACTGTCAAAGTTTCAACGTGCATCTGTCATCTGGTAATCGCGGTGCTTTAGTTTTAGTTTGTTTTGATACTCTAAGCTCATGATTTTTACCGCGAAATACCACTTAGATACCGAACTTTGGTTGCTCATAACTTTCCAAATAATGTATGTAAATATGTGAAACTTTGTGAGTGAGCGTTATGAATAGCAAATCTCCAAAAACGGTAAAAAAAATTTTCAAATTCAAAGGTCATGTTAGCCTTCCTTCCCACCTTAATATATAGCTATATCAAATAACGTTGTCATCAGCAAAAGGCAATAGGCCAATGCAAGACCACTAGGAATGATGGGTAAAAGTCATGACAGAATGTAGAATGGCAACTTGGACAGTCAAAAGAAAGATGAATATCTACGTACCAAACAGAAAAACCTAATTGGTGTGGATTTACTGTCAACTGGTGCATTAATTAATGACAGTAATATTTATACCCATAGTTCCCAGCAGTCTTGGAATGACCTATTATTGCATTTGGTATTGACAATGTTATTTTAAAATGGCTATATACACTATTTGCTTGCTGCTTCTATTTTGTTGTGCTCATTAATTTTTACTTAAACCCTTGTCACTCTATGTAGCAGGTACTTAAACTTCATGCAGCTGACAACTGACCATTAAAGATATTCTAATTTTTGGAAAAAAATGGACAATACAATTTAATCTGCACACATATAATCAAATCTGTACAAACTGCAACTTTGAATTTTCTAACTTCAATTTTTGAATGGCATATTTCAGTTAAACAAACAAAGCTATTACCATGCAAATACTCAATATATTAATAGTACAATTTTATATTAAATCTATTATTTAAATTCTATTGTTTGATTAGCACTGTTTTGTACTATAAAAGAGTAAATAGCGTTTCACCAATTTATTGTTTGCACTCTATTCAAAAGCATAGCCAGTTATTATAACATATTTGTATTCGAAAGTTCACCCCTTTGCCAAGAAGCATTTGAGCTGCAATATCTAACTGGCCAGACTTTTGAGAAATCCTTCAGTAGATAATATTAATAATAACAGATAAATTTGAAAGACTTTCATGTTCATACAGTTTCATGGGTAGTTCAATACATGCTTGCAATATGTGACAACATGAAATAAAAGAAATTTATAACATTCAATAGGCGATCTGCATTATGGCGTCATATACAACTACCAGAATGCTTTGCTTACTTTCTATTGTAGTGCAATAAGCACTAATTGTTCTTTTAATCTCCAAAGTGTAAGAATTTGAATATGAAAGAAAATTTGCAAAGAATGTTGGTAGTCATAATAAAATGATGCCATAATGCAGATTGACTATTTTGAAAGCTCACAATAACATACAAAATGCCAAAGTAGATACATTAAAAGTTTATCAATCTTCCAAAACAATATAATTATCATACTAAAAAAATTGAAAGTGCACAAGTCAAAATATATTAATGCATTACTGTCCATGATATTTTTACCAGAAGAAAATTATAATTATGGCTGACTCGCATTTGTTTTTGTGTGAAATGTGCAATGCATGAGCAGTCAAAAAGTGGTCATGTGTTTGTAAAAACAATATCTAGCTAGACATTAAATTCAAATATTAGGCTATAATCATGTGTTTATTAAATGTAACTAAGAACATGCTCATTATATTCTTAGAAATACAAAACACTCCTAGAATTATAAATAGAGAAATTTTAACTAACAATTTATCAAAATATTTTAGATATTTTTTGCGATAATTTTAAAATGTCGTCAGTATTTAAAGGAATGCAACCACAGGTTCTCAAGACAACTGGACCAAAATTGAAAGACATAAATAGTGTTCAGTTATCTAACTTACCAACTCCAATTTGCAACTGATCTGTGTTGAGGTTTTCCACGTATTCGCCTACATAAGTTCTGAGTATCCACGCCGCGAGTGTTTCAAGCATGGCTTACGACTCTGACGTTATTCTTGCAATTTTCGAGGTAGAAATTGACTTTTAAATCGCATTGTCATTTTGAATGGAATTGTTTTTTCCACGTAGTGTGATAGTGAGATAAAAAACTCAGAAAAAAGAACAAAATAAATAAATAAGTGTCGTCAAATTCTTACTTCATCTTGATGATTCAATCCCAAAATAAGAAATTCAGTCTCAGTTGACGAATAGATATCGATCGAAATATTGACCGCTCAGTTGGAGTCGGGCTATTTACGGAATAAATTTGTTTTTCAGATTGTAAACTTCAAAACTAAAACTACGCTTTTTTAATAAATATCTCTGAAACAAAATGAGGTTAACTTTTGATATTAGAAGCGTTTTGATCTTAAATAGAGATTTTCTTTATAAACAACGATTTGTTTTTCGTCGATAATTCGTCGTCTCGCCAAGACTCCAAGGCATTGTGGGTAATACTAGACATAAACATCAACAAAACGAGAAGAGCTGGAACTCACCGGTTAATACTTGCGAGAGATCAGCTGAAGCATGACCTTTGTCTCGGGATCTGCATTAGAAAATGTGGATTTACTGTATGTATTTGATCCTCTTTATCCAAGCAATCCTTTTCATCCTGTACTTCGCTGGTCTATGGGACATAGTGATTTTTATCCAGATTTTATTCAGAATTTTAGGTCATGTTTTTGAGTCGGCAATTTCATATCTTTTGCCTGCGAATTGCAAGTCTTTGAAAGGTGAACTTGCTTTAGTCACCGGTGCTGCAAGTGGGATCGGGAGACTAACTGCCTTAAAACTTGCGAAACAAGGTATGTTTTTAGCTATTATTCGTCTATAGATGTTGTAATTCTGAGTAGATAATTTTTCATTGTTTTAGGTACAAAGTAAAAAATGTTATCATACTTCAAAATTTCGAAGTCACATCAGCTTGCAATGTTTTAATATAAACAGCTGTTCAATATTAAACTATGAAGTTTGTTATTATCTGATTTTGAATGTTTATTTGAATTAAATCTAGATTTAAGCTTGATTTGTGGCCTTTATGTTTGATGTACGCTGTGTATGAAATCTGATTGATGGATTTTTTTTAAAAAATACAAAAATAATAATTATAATACTCAGACTGTTCGTATTATATATTTTCATAAAACTCTTTATTTGTTTTGCATGCGTCATTTATATTTTGAACTGATTCTGAAGTAAACATTTTTTATATGAAAATTCTATTCTATTCTATTCTATTCTATTCTATTCTATTCTATTCTATTCTATTCTATTCTATTCTATTCTATTCTATTCTATTCTATTCTATTCTATATATGCAAGTATAGTTTTACAAACAAATTTGTGACTGTCTATTAAAAATTCAGTTTAATTTCAAAAGATAAGTGAGTTTTTAATTAAAAAATCTCTAGTGATAGCTAAAAGGCTTAAGGAAGTGTTTAAGATATCCAAACAGGTGTGTCCCTAGGGACAATTGCTTTCAAACTATCTAACGAAGGAAATACATTGCTATCAATCAACATAATGAGCCCTTTTTGGTTGTTTTCTGGTTGCCTTTTTGCCAATTAATCAAAAAATAAGATATATATAATTAAAGAGAATGGAAAAAGGTAGTAAAAAATGACTGGGTTATAATTCTGAAAGTCAGAAAGTATTTTCATGCAAGTCAGCCAGGCCATTTTGTCAACATCTGGAATATAATATTGTGCCTTTAGGGTGTAACTGAATAAGTGGTGGGCTTAGATTTCCTGTCATCAAATTGAAACTGCTTTTCAGTTTGTGAAGAAGTGCTTTTAGAAAATGTTTTTTTTATTAAGCTACCGGCATACACTATTGTATGCATCTAAATGAATGAAAATACTAACAATGAATATGATTAATATTGCAAACCACTCTGATCACTAACTAAATTGACAACTATACTCGAAAAGATGAAAATTAAACGAAAAATTGATTGTATAGATGGGTTATTAATCAAATGAAAAAAAAAACGCTGAAATATAAATCAGGCAGCATGGCAGTGTGGTCAGAGCATTGGTCTTGCAATCTGGTTGTCCTACAGTAGATTTGATTCCAGTCTGTGGCCACAGAAATTGAATTTGTCTGGGTTCTGATTTGGTCAAAATATAATTTCTCTGTCATGCTTTGTATGTAGACAACTGGTTTGTCTCCTAGCCACTTGAGATTCGTATTGATTTAACAATGTTATGTTTGAATTCATTAGTATTTATTTTTCTGATTTGTCTCCCCAATTAGCTATAAATAAACATCTAAATACATCTTCAATAATATGGATTTATTTTATTTATATAACAGAGATAGAATTATAAGTGTTTCATCTAGAAACTGGTATTAATGAAGTCACAATCATGCGATTTATACATAATGGTAGAAACATTGTGATTTCATTCTAATAGGCTGCCGACTTGTTATCTGGGATATCAACCTTGACAGTCTACGATCTGTTGCTAAAGAAATCAAGGCACTTGGTGTTGAAGTGCATTACTATGAATGTGACATGTCAAAGAGGGATATGGTTTATGACACTGCCGACAAGGTCAAACAAGATGTCGGTCATGTGACCTTATTGATCAATAATGCAGGTATAAACTTATATGACCTTGCAATGATTATTTTTTGCCTTGTATTACTCTCAACTGACTCCTCCTCCCAAACAAGACACTGCCTTGCTAAATGTTGGGTTTCAAAAGTTCTTTATTACTCCTTTATATGCAGTTAATGTACACAATATATGTAGCAATTGAAAATATTGCCATCTGGAAATAATATTACTGTTAACAGTTAAACTTTGTAAAACATTAAGTAACGGTAAATAAAATTATTTATTTTAAGTTTTGCTAAAAAATAATTAATGAGGGAGAGAACAATACAAAATCATAGCCATGACTGAGTTTTCAAATCAGCAAGAGATTCATCCTGATTTGCATACAATTTTAACTTGAATTTTCTCCCAAAAAAACATTTGTTGTTGTTTGTTGTTGAATATTTCAGCTAAACATGATTAAGGAAATGATTATTTTTAAGCAATATAAATTAATATTCGCAACTGATCCGCTGCTCATATTTTATATATTATTTATTTACTGTCCCCTAATGTTAAAGGCATGGTGAGTGGCAAGAAACTGTTGATGTGTACCGATGAACAAATTACAAAGACATTTGAAGTGAACACTTTAGCACATTATTGGGTAAGTCACCTTTTTTTGCAGAAGTGTATTCAAAGGGTGGATGCACCATCATTCGAACTTCAGAAAAATGTTCACCAAATAAGAACTTTTGATTACTATACTTAGTTGAATTATTAACGCCTGTGCAATTTAATTTGATTGGCTGATAAGGACACCAACTGCATACCTTTTGTTCTAAAGTGCAAACCTGACTGGCTTATAAACACAATGTGGTCCTGGTTTCATTAGCAGCACTGTAATATATGTATGAGTTTTTTTTTCATTTCCAGACAATCAAATCGTTCCTGCCCAACATGCTTGCTAAGAATCATGGTCATATAGTATGCATAGCATCTTTACTTGGTCATTTTGGTGCTGTCGGTTGTGTTGACTATTGTGCATCCAAGTTTGCTGTTGTTGGCCTGATGGAAGCTTTGCGCCGTGAAGTGTATGATATGGAGAAGATGGGTGTCAAGTTTACTACAATCTGTCCCTCATTTATCAATACTGGACTGTTTGAAGGAGTGAAAATCAAGTGAGTATGATGATGATGATGATGATGAAGTTGATGATGGTGGTGGTGATGATGATGAAGATGATGGTGGTGGTGGTGGTGGTGATGAAGATGATGATGGTGGTGGTGGTGGTGATTGTGATGGTGGTGGTGGTGGTGGTGATAATTATGATGATGATGATTGTGGTGGTGATGATGATGGTTGTGATGATGGTGGTAATTATGACAGGGTGATACCTGAGATTGTTGTTGTTAGCTGTGATGATGGTGAGTGTAATTGCAGGTGTAAGCAATGACAATATGGACATATACCCCTGTAACTTCTTTATTCAGCTCACATTTTAGAATCACTGTTACATGAGAACGCTCAAACCATGAACACTTGTCATAATATTTGTTATTTAACAATTAGGTACCCATCTCTTCCTGGGCTGGGTGTGCTCTCACCAGAGGATGTGGCTGAGTCAATTGTAGATTCAATAAGGAAAGACCGATTGGTGTTGTTTGCACCTTTCCTTGTCAACATCAGTGTCATAGCAAAATCGTAAGTAAAAAAGTGATAGTTTATTAAAGAAGCGAATTCAGGAAAAGATGACTGAATGAATGAATGAATAAATGAATGAATGAATGAATTAGTGAATGAACAAATAAGTGAGTGAATGAAAGAATGAATTTATTAATAAAATTATCAAATATGATAAATTTTGAGGTTAAATGTCTAACCGACATATTTGTTTTTAGCCTTCTACCAGTCAAGTCAACTGATTTACTACTTAAATTTCTTGGGGCAGACTCTGCTATGGACACTTTTGTAGGCCGCAAAGAGCAAGCTAAACCATAATAATATTATTTTATGATTATATTATTATTACATTATTATTAAACTATTATAATATTTTAGAATAAAAAAGATGTACCAAAATATACTCAAATACTATTCTATATTGTATATTTAAATTGATTATAACATGTATGAAATATGGTTATCTGGGTGGGTGTTAGAGTGTATTTATCTAAAAACTATACTACCTTTCTGAAATTGGCTGTATAAAATAGTATCAGATCACTAGTTTGAATCAGAAAAATACAAGATAATCGATTATAGTTATTCATTGATAAATAATACATAATCTTAGATCAATAGTGAAAACCAGTGAAAATGAACGCTAATAGGGCAATAGTACATTTGGAGGACATACATGTATTGTTTATTTGTGGCCCAAGTAGCGTCATTTGCACGGGAGCAAAGCAATTATCATCGATAGCATATCCTAAATCAACGATTTCAAATTTTAAAATAGCTGTAAAAAATTTTTTGATTCAATCTGCAGTGGGCTGAAGCGGTACCATTATCGCCCGCTGCCTGTGTGTTTTCAAGAGGGCAGTTTGCCATTTGGTCTTTTGTATTGATGATGTATGTTTAATAAAGTGTAATGCGTCGATGTGTATTTCATGTGTTTTTTGAAAACCATGTACTCATTATTTTGTTTTAGAGCAGTTATATATCAAAGTAATATGCAAATATATTTGGATGTTTTCTTGTTCTGCTGTTATGGACACAGCTAAAAAAAAAACATTTTTTGTACAACGGTATAGCAAGTTTGTCCCCCGGCTAATGAAACTTCGGAACGAAGGGATAAAAGCAAACAGCTCGAGGAATTGCCATATTTCATGTGCGCATAATTTGGTAATTGCTAATATATAGAGATTATAATATACAAGTATAACAATATATATAGAATATTTTAGAATACCACTTCACACATAACAATCACTCCAGAGTATCTATTTGACTATATTAATCGTCCTCTGGTTGCATTTCCTTTACGCTTTGTCTTATGGGAGGAGTGGGTGATATCACGTATTCTTGTGCGTCATCAGAACTAGATTCCAGTCCCTCTTTACTATGTCTGTATCCATAGCAACCATATATAACAAGACCTGTGTATGAAACAACGACAGGTATAAATCATCGTCATCAACATCATCATCAAAAATACAACTTTTCAGTTGCACCTAGGCCTCGATAGCATGTTAATTATTCTTTTGAATTTGAAGGAAAGTCATACACATTGTAACAGACTGCTGCCAAATTCAAAAGAATAATTAGAATGGTATTGAGCCTGAGGTGTAACTGAAAATGTCTATTACCAACAATATAATGAGTCTATTAAATTCATAAGAAAAATATTACAATTCTTATGTTACACCTACGTTACATGTAAAACTAGAATTATATAGAATAATTTAACTTACCATGCTCCGAAATGTACATAGGTCAAGCGACACCATCAATATCATCATCATCATCATCATCACTACCTTCTGATCATCATCATCACTACCCTGGTCTCACAGGCTCTCGTTCTTCTCACAGCGATTAGTAATTTACTTCGCGTTTTTATTTGCTTCGAGCTGTGAGAAGAACGAGAGCGCGCGTCTGGAACCAGGTTATACCATCACCATCAACACTTACCAATGACTAACCATACTCCAAACCGAACATAGGTCCAATGGTTCAGCTTGACGACTAGTAGAATATTAACGAACAGGGACAACGCTGGTAAGTACGGACAACCAGGCACCATGAATGGGAATGTAGCTTCATTCTTAGGCTGTCTCTCTAAGATCATCAATGATATGATTACCACGAGACCAAACGCACAAGCAAGCACTATAGCCCAGGCACTTTTTGCCATTAAATACTCAGACGCGAGAGTCATAGTGAGACAAAGACCAAAGATTCCAAGGACTAGTGAAATAGTTGCAAGAGACGCTCGACAAAATGATGCCGAAGTTGGTTCGTCTTTGGAAGAAATGGAGGAAGTCGTTTGTACATCATCTTCATCGGCGTCGCTGTTCGCAAGACCTGAAGAAAGAATATGAAAATGTTTGTTTTCTGCGTGTTTGTTACGTTTGCGAATATTTATTTGTCTCATATTGCTGTCTTTGAGGTGTTTCTTTCATGCAATCTGTCTGTCTCTCTTTTTCAACTGGTTCATTCCAGGCTATGATTCGTTGCTCGATGGATTGATGGAGAATGTATGGGTGGATGAATGTATAGGTGCATAGATGGATGAATTAATTGATCATAAACTCATACCTTTATACTCCAGTTCATGCCCATCTTTGTCCTGTCCTTTGATGCAGCACATTTTCTTCAGCCATACTGCATTTGTCTTAGTAGAATTGCTGTCTACAGTCACACTCGCTACTCCTGGTTGATGACGAGTAAGAATAACACCAATAGACACAAACGAGTACGCAGTTAATGTCCCAATAGACAGCATCTCAACAAGTTGCTTTACATCTAAGAGAATCGTCAGGATACCGACGAGAAAGAAGTTGCAAATTACAGCCCGCACTGGGATTTGAGTTTTCTCATTCACTTTAGCAAAGAAACTAAACAACAAACCATCCGATGCCATCGAGTAGACTACTCTTGGAGCTGCGAAGCTGTTACACATCAAACAGCACAGAGTTGCGCAGATGGCACCGACTGAAATGATGTACTTTGCTGCAGGAAAGCCTCGTGTTGCGAACGCTTCAGCCAATGGCGCGAACTGGGCGAGTTGATTGTAAGGCACAATTAAAGTTATCATTGTAGCAACTCCAAAATAGGCCAAGAAACTGACGACGAGACACAACATGATTGAGATCGGTAGAGATCGACGTGGGTTGATGGCCTCTTCTCCTGCTGTAGCGATGGCATCGAAGCCTACAAACGCATAAAACGCGCTGCCAGCAGCTGTAAGTATACCTCCGACACCGTACGGCGCAAACTTGGCTGGAGAAGACCAGTGCTTCACGTCCATGAAGTAGAACCCAGCGATGAGCACAAACGCTATGACGATAAAGTTCACTAAAGTCGTCAACTTGTTAAAAATGGACGACATCCTCACACCGAGACAGACTATTATCGATATCAATAACGCGATTACCAAAGCCAGGAAATCAGGAAAAGAACCAAGCCAAGAAACATGCCATGTTGCTATATCTTCCATGAAAAACTTAAAAATTTTACCCCCAGCGATTGAGTTAATGTACTCACTACATGATCGAGCCAGCGAAGCGGCTGCGATTAAGTATTCTAAGATCATATTCCACCCAACCACAAATGCAAAGAACTCGCCAAGAACGACATAAGTGTATATATAAGCAGAGCCAGCTTTTGGGATACGAGAACCGAATTCAGCATAACACAGTCCTGACAGTAGAGCAGCAACAGAGGCGATAAAGAACGAAATAACCACTGCTGGACCAGCTACATTACGAGCAAGTTCACCAGTCACGACGTACAAACCAGCACCGACTACTGTACCAACACCGAGCGCTGTTAAATCCAGTGTGGACATGCATCGTTTTAATGAAGAATCTGCTTCTAAGTGATAGGGTTTTCGTTGGCGAAGAAGCCTGCAAGCTACCTTTTTACAAGACATGTTTTGATCGACAATCCTGTGAATTTGAAAGCGTCTATTAGATACTGATCAGTAAGCGTGAACTGAAAGCATAATATGTGACAACCCTTTCTTTGTACAACACCAGTGTTGCAAAACGAATTGTTGTAATTTGCAATTTTAATTTATGTGAATTGTAAAATGTTGTGCAGTTCAAAAGGCCGTGGGTATTTGAAACATTTCGGAAAAGTGTTCACTAAAGCCCGGTTTCCATATAATCGAGAATGGTCGAGAACGGTCGCAAGCGATCGAAAAATAACATTTGATTATAGGGAAACCAACGGTTTTCAGTTGATCCTACGACCTTTATCGATCCATATACGATCGCGTTCGAAATCGTTCAAAAACGGTTGTAGGATCGAAAAACTTTGGTTTCCCAAAAATCGATTTTTTTTTATCGTTTGCGATTATATGGAAACCAAGCTTACCATACAAATAAAAATCGTAATGTTATTTGTCACAGGAAGAGTTATCAATCGTCCAATGAAAAACTCATTCCGACCCCATGATACGTGAACAGCTAGCTAGAGGATTATAAGAGATCGAAAACCCATTTTTAGTCCCAAAAGTAGTTGAACACTAGAGCAGGATGATTAGTGAAAGTCAGAAATTTGTGTGAATTGTACTCGAGGGAGTTTTCAAATAGAGTAATGTGTTTTATTGCCAAGTGAATCGTATAGAGAACAAATTAAAGACTGTCAAGACGGAAATAACTGTTTACGCGCATGTTAACAATTGTTCCCCAGCGTTCTATCCTCACCATGCCTATCCCACATTTGTTAGCGTCTGACAAAAGTACAAAATTTGTATTTTTATACAACCAAGCTAGCAAATATACCAATTTCGAGCTGGGTCGATTTTCGAACCCTATGTCTCTGGATGTGATTGTCAAGTGAGGGACATACTCTCATGAACAACATGAGTGACGTTTAGTTTCTAGTCATCACTCATAAATTATAGATGAGGGATCTGATCAGTACAACCAATTGCGACACAAAAGAAAGTCGGCAAAGCATTCTGGGCATGGTAGTGCATTACTAGTTTATCAAGCAAATCGCCTATTGATTTGCAAAAAGAACATAGACGTCAGGCCGCCCCCTTCACTATTTTAAACTGGGCCTCTAATGAATACAATCTTAAACAAGCCCCCCTCTTATCAGTTATAAATTTGAATTGATATATGATTTTGAGAAGAGCTGCAAATTAAAACAAAATTTGCTCAACAATTTATTTCCCAATTCAACAACTATTCTTTGATTTTTCTTCTTCTTTTTTTTTTGAGTAGATTTGTCTCAAAATATAGATCGATGTAGAAAATGTCAAATTGTATATTCGCAATTTAATTGTTTAACCCCTTTTCTAACTATATATCTTTATTAATATAGTTAAATTACCGCATTTTGAACCCTTACTTTTTTGTTTCAACTACAATTAAATATTAAACATTTCGACGCTTTTCTAAAATAGGTGTATTCCTTATCAGTCAACACCTATGGTTTGCTTGGGATATATCTGTGAACAGTACTCTGTTAGCTGTTCATAATAAAGGAGCTGAAACACATAAAAGTCGTCAAAAGTCATCTCATTTTATAGCTCTTTTGTGTGACAGAAGTAGTACTAATCCATACATTCTAAAATTGTTTGAACTCAGCTAAAATAAAGACAAAAGTATTATAATATCGATTAAAAATATGAAAAAATAGAAAATCACATCATGGCCGTACGAGCTGACTCGACGCAGAATGCAGAAGCATCCAAACCTCTATTTTTAATTCAAAAATTTGATTTTGTGCTAGATTTTAATTGAATGATGTGTGAACTTACCTTGAGTTTAATATTTTTTAGTCTTTTAGCCTAGATTTTTAGTTGCACACCAGAGGATCCATGAAATCCATAGAGGATTCGAATCAGTAGTTTATGATTGAGAACAAATACGTTTTGTTTCTAAGTGATGCTAATCACGCGGAAAAATTTGAACAAATTTGCATAAACAGCACCCAAGAATCTAAAGGAGCGAAAAAAATATAATTGCATGGAGTGCAAATTGGACATTTTGATATTAGCAGTATGTGGGATGTTTGTTAAAATCTTAAAACATATCATATGTCTCAGTTTTGCGCATTTGTTTGACTTTTAAAATTGCAATTACTTTGTTCTTTTTGTGATGTTTATTTTTGTATATTTGTGTCCTTTTTCTTGTTCTGGATTCAATTACGGCTATCAGATGACTCATTTTTTTGGAATTCTCTCATTCTGAAGTGTTTTTTTTTTACGTTTATACATTTTCATTATACTCTTGAATCGAAAAGAAGAGCAAAAAAGTTGTCGACATTCTGTTGTGTCATTTCTTATATTTTTATTATATTCTTGATTGTTCGGAGTAATATTAATGTTTCAATGCAATTTTTCATTCGGGTCTTGAGATTTCATGCAAGTTCGTTTTCCTTCCCATCATTTTCCTTTTTTGTTGTGTCTGCTGTTTTATCTTGTTTTCCAGAGATTGTCAAGAAAGAAACAACCTACTACATCAACAGAAAGTTGCGTGAGCTTCATAAGACTCATCTTTTTAAAGTAGCTTTTAATTTTCAGTTTCATTTAGTTATTATTATTTTTATAGCGCTTAGAGCATATTGTATATTTAATATTAAGGCATTGTTATAGAATTTCATTTGATTTTCAATATTAAAATTGAAAAATTACGATTCAAAACAACTCATTTATATATTGCTAATGAATTCCAAACAAATGGTTAATAATTGGTGTTAAATTTCCAAATAAAATTCTAAAAACCTTAATTACCCGACTAACCCCAACTAATCCTGACCTATACCAACCCTGACCCAAAGCCACAGAAGCAGTTATACCCAACTATGAAAAACGTACGCGTAAGGGAGGTACTAACTTATATTGACAATACGGGGATGATCCGCTAAACAGGGTATGGTTTTTCGACCTTGGTGTCATGAACAGGGTATCCAATTCTACTCTATTTCCGATTTGATCCAAACTTCCTGTCATACTCAGGGCCAAAAAAATGAGAGAAATTATTTTGCATTCAGGAAATCGGCAGGAGTAAGATCGTTGACTTTAAAAAAAGATAAGAGCAGCACGTGTGTCTGAATTGATATATTTATACAAATCATATAATGTTCGTGAACAATTGTAATTTGTCATAAACAGGGTATGGAAGTTAGGTATTTTTTGTCATAAACAGGGTAACCCTACAAGATCCCAGCGGAACACCCCCACCCCCCCCCCCCTCCCCCCCCGGGAGCCATACATTGGAACATCTCAAAGTGGCCATACGTTGTGGCCTTATTAACAGTATAACTTTTACAGAAAATATGATGACGGTGTTATATGTAGCAGATATATATGTAACGGAATTTGTGAACACAAATTAGTATATCCCAAAACATCAGATTGATCTTCCTGTGTTTGCAACATCCGTGACAGCTGAGCATTAGCGTGACACACCAAGATGATCTCCATTACTGAAAACTTGCATTTATTTGAATCTATTATATGGTCACTGGGGCTCATCAAAGCATTCAATGGAATGTACTCACATACAAATGGCGTTTGCGATGAAAAGAATTATATCACGTCTTCTTCGCAAACAAAAACTTGATCAATCGGGAACCGATTCTTCCCTGAAAAGATGTCTGACTACATTGGATTTAACTGCTCTAGGTGTTGGGTCAATTGTAGGATCTGGTTTGTACGTCGTGACTGGTGAACTTGCTCGTAATGTAGCTGGTCCTGCAGTAGTTATTTCGTTCTTTATCGCTTCTGTTGCTGCTCTACTGTCAGGACTGTGTTATGCTGAATTCGGTTCTCGTATCCCAAAAGCTGGCTCTGCTTATACATACACTTATGTCGTTCTTGGCGAGTTCTTTGCATTTGTAGTTGGATGGAATATTATTCTTGAATATTTAATCGCATGCGCTTCCTTGGCTCGATCATGTAGTGAGTACATTAACTCAATCGCTGGGGGTAAAATTTTTAAGTTTTTCATGGAAGATATAGCAACATGGCATGTTTCTTGGCTTGGTTCTTTTCCTGATTTCCTGGCCTTGGTTATCGTGTTATTGATATCAATAATAGTCTGTCTTGGAGTGAGGACATCGTCCATTTTTACCAAGTTGACGACTTTAGTGAACTTTATCGTCATAGCGTTTGTGCTCATCGCTGGGTTCTACTTCATGGAAGTGAAGAATTGGTCTTCTCCAGCCAAGTTTGCGCCGTACGGTGTCGGAGGTATACTTACAGCTGCTGGCAGCGCGTTTTATGCGTTCGTAGGCTTTGATATTATCGGTACAGCAGGAGAAGAAGCCATTAATCCCCGCCAATCTCTGCCACTTTCTACTTTACTTTGCCTGGCTGTGAGTTTTCTGGCTTATTTTGGAGTTGCGACAATGATCACTTTGGTTGTTCCCTACGATAAACTCGCCCAGTTCGCGCCATTAGCAGAAGCGTTCGCAGCACGAGGCTTTACAGCTGGCAAGTACATCATTTCAGTTGGAGCTATCTTTGCTACTTTGTGCTGCTTGGCATGTACACTTTTTTCAACTCCAAGAATAGTCTACGCAATGGCATCGAATGGTTTGTTGTTTAGTTTCTTAGCTAAAGTGAATGAGAAAACTCAAATCCCAGTGCGGGCTGCAGTGTGCAACTTCTTTGTCGTCGGTATCCTGACGGTTCTCTTAGATGTAAAGCAACTTGTTGAGATGCTGTCTATTGGGACATTAACTGCGTACTCGTTTGTGTCTATTGGTGTTCTTCTTACTCGTCATCAACCAGGAGTAGCGAGTGTGACTGTAGACAGCAATTCTACTAAGACAAATGCAGTATGGCTGAAGAAAATGTGCTGTATCAAACGACAGGACAAAGATGAGCATGAACTGGAGTATAAAGGTATGATAATGATCACTAAATCAATCAATCAATCAATCAATCAATCAATCAATCAATCCTTCAATCAATCCTTCAATCAATCAATAAATAAATCAATAAATAAATCAATAAATCATGCAATCAATCAAATCGATGTATTGGACATTTTGTATTTTTCTTTTCCAGGTCTCGATGATATTGACACGGATGAAGATGATGCAGAAACTACTAACTCCATTTCTTCCAAAGACGAACCAACTTCGGCATCATTTTGTCGAGCGTCTCTTGCAACTATTTCACTAGTCCTTGGACTTTTTGGTCTTTGTCTCACTATGACTCTCGCGTCTGAGTATTTAATGGCAAAAAGTGCCTGGGCTATAGTGCTTGCTTGTGCGTTTGGTCTTGTGGTAATCATATCATTGATGATCTTAGAGAGACAGCCTAAGAATGAAGCTACATTCCCATTCATGGTGCCTGGTTGTCCGTACTTACCAGCGTTGTCCCTGTTCGTTAATATTCTACTAGTCGTCAAGCTGAACCATTGGACCTATGTTCGGTTTGGAGTATGGTTAGTCATTGGTAAGTGTTGATGATGGTATGGCAATTATGATAATGATGATGATATGGCAATTATGATAATGATGATGATAACATGTACGGTTTGAAATAAGGCTAATTGTTGAAAAGTGTTTATTGATGATAATGATAGTGATGAGGATCGTGGTGATGAATATGATGATGTTTTATTATTAATGATAATGATGATAATACTAGTAAAGGTGTCAATAGACCTCTGTACGGTTCGGAGCAGGGTTATAGTCATTGCTATGGTGTGGACAATGGTGGCGATGATGATGTTGTTGTGTTTTGACTGATGACAGTAATGATGATGATAATGATGGTGATGAATTTGGTGATCATTGTTGTGATAATATTGGATGTGACTCGGAATGGATATGTGGACGAGTACGTGTGAAGCTCACTGCAACGACTAAGCATCCTAAAGCTCAATTTTGATAAAGGCTGCACGAGCACGACACGCATGCGCAAGCTATACCATTCATTTTATTGTTTTATACAAAGGTCTCATGATATATGGTTGCTATGGATACAGACACAGTAAAGAGGGACTGGAACCTAGTTCTGATGACGCAGAAGAATACGTGATATCACCCACTCCTCCCATGAGTCAAAGCGTTAAGGAAATGCAGCCTAAAGACCTTTAATCAATTATAACGCGTATATAGAATCTGCGGACATGCATGTTCAATGATAATGATGAAGATGACGATAAAGATGATAATTATGATGATGATGATAATGATGATGATAATGTTGATGATAATGAATTTGTTTATCGTTAATTTATGTACCTCTTAGGGGTTAAATAATGGGTTTGATTTTTTTTTTGGGGGGGGGGTGTCTAGGTAGAAGCAAACTTTATCAAAACGACTTTAGTACCATCTTACTATCAAATGTATAATACTAGTAAGGTCTTTTTGTGTTAAACTGTTGTATTTATACTTTCGTATGGGAGTCCATTTCCCGGAGGCTATATGTTAATGATGTAACTGTTCCATTTTCATATCAAGGCTTACACCTGATAACACTTCCTTCAATAAATACATTGTGGTAAAAGGAATAGAAACGTTTTGTTTATACATGCAATTGCAAGCTAACTTGCGTTGGGGTGTTTCCACCAGTTCCTACAAACCCTGACTGGATATGATACACTACCCTATCATAGATGAATCAATACTCGATAGATATTTTGGGAAAAAATCAAACCGTTTTATTGATTTCATTTTGTCTTTCCAGCAGAAAGCGTGCGGTAAGCCAATTAAAACGACCAAAAACTAAACCCATTCCTGTCAGAACCCTTACAATATCCAAGACTAAAAAGGCATGTCAAAAATGATACCCTATCTCAGAGACCCATCACACATAAAAGCATAGCAACGACCAAAGACTAAACCTATTCCAGTCAAAAACCCTTACAATATCCAAGAATAAAATGGCATGTCAAAAATGATACCCTGTCTCAGAGACCCATCACACTTAAAAGCATAGCATGCGCAAATACCAGAATACCAATGTCCCCTCCTGGTATAGAGATTGATGATTATATTTATGTAAAAAGTGGATGTTGTTACGTCTATTCAACTGTTGTTTTTTTTAATTTTCAATATATCATTTGCACATCAGTATAATAAATAAAATAAAATAAAATTTTCTGCTTTTTAGGATTGTCCTAGCTTTCATCTCTAATGTGATACATTGGATAATAATTTGTTTAATTTAATCTTAATCTTTATTTTTTATTTAGTATTTTAATTTTCTAGATTCGTTTTTGTAGACTAAAAAAGCGTTGCTCAAAAAAAGGACTGTCTTTAATTTACAACAATTACACTAGCAATTATAGAACGTGAAAAACTCTACTGTCACGTGTAAAAATACATGCATCCGCGCTTGATCATTGTACGTTGTTTAAACCACGTAACATTCACATAATGTTCACGTGATAATCGCGAAAGCACGTCATCACTACCAGCAGTACTCTTGTACTTCTTCTGCTAAACAACCTTCGGCACAGCATTCTTCAACTAGAGTGTACTGCCGCTTAGTAATTCTTGAGTTGTGGAAGGTCTTGGCAGCATTATTTCCTTGAACGATGGTAGATTCTAAAAAGGGTCGAAAAACGATTAGATTAGATCTTAACAAATCATACAATTAAAAAGTTGGGGAAAAGATAACTTAAAGCACAATTGCAAAGAACAAAATAGACTGAATCGGTATTCGAGCGACAGCTGCTATTTTTAAGCTACGCAGAAACTGGTGATGTCTGATAAAATCGAGCCAGGGGCGGAGGTGCTTAAAAAACATCTGCTATAGACTTTTACAATAGAATATGAGATAAGAGAGCTTATCCCCCGTACTTGGGCTTTACACTCATCAGGGGATCTTTTCATTCTATTTTTAAACTGAAGTTATTTCGGGAACGGAACGTGATTGCCCAATAATTGCATGAAGCGGTTGCATCGTCAAAACATATCAAGACAAATTTCTAAAAATAGCACGACGAGTAGAGCCCCTGATATGGAGTCCGGGCATAAGCTCTCTTATCTCATACTCTCTTCCTGCTATAGACCTAGCCTTTTACAAGAGAATATGAGTGGACTTTCATTAATTTTACACACATTTTTATACAACTATACTATATATTTCTATTATAATATAGAATGCGGAGAAAAAAAGGAAGATATATATATAGTATTTCTATATTGAATAAATTATAAGTAGCATTTGCTATGGGAAAGTGTGCATGGTTGTCAAATAAGTGTCAACTGTCGAGTCGACAACCACCCACATTGAAGTTTTATAATATAGAATTGCGACTCTATTTGCGTTTTATTAAAACAGAATGTTAAAAATGCACCAAACGTCAGTTTACGTCTGATAAAACACGGAAAAATACATTTGCAATTTCCAAAATTTCCACCCGAATTGATGTTTGTCCATTGTAATGATGAAGACCAAGACTTCCTTCTAAGTTGAAGACTGGTTACAGTGTGTCCGAAGATGACTAATGACTCCGATCCGGGCAATGAAGTAGCGATTGCACAGGTGGCACTTGAAGTCGGTCTCTGTTGTAATTGAGGTACTGGCTGACCTGGCTTTCCTGATGGCTCTTTTTTCCTGAGCAGTGAGTATTCTTGTTTGTTCTGAATATTTAGAACCGAGATTGATCGTGTAGCGCCATTTTGCACGATCGCTGGCGTGGGATTCCCAATTACACAAAAACTGAACATCTAATAAAACACATATCATGCACCGAGGATGGTCTAGAGATGGACGTGGAATGCGCATGCATCCTCTTCATTACTATTACGTCCCCTCCGTCAACTTACTTGATGTCCTCCTAGCATTGGGGCTTGTCTCGTGAGACTGTGTCGTATATCCACAAATATTTTTATAAGCGATCCATAACCTATCGCCGCAAATATGCGCGTCAACTCTTCTTGTTGGAGTTTCTCGTGTTTTCCAACATCGACCATAGATATCACAGCTTCCCTGGACAAGCATAGTTAGTGCTATCAAAGCCAGTAACACGAACAAGAAATGCTTTGGTGTCATCTGAGAATAGAACGTAAGTGTTATGTAGGTTGGTCGATAGGTGATTGGATAGTAGACTGATTCCATAAGTCGGTCCCAGTCGCTCTCCGTCAGTCTTTTTAGTCGCTCCTTGCGACCGACGCTAGTTGAGCGACCCACCAAATACAAAGAGCGAAAACTAAGACTTATGCAATCAGTCTAATTGGATAGATGATTTGATAATTGAAATGGACAAAGGAACTCAACGTGAATGAATGAGTGAATAAATTGTTGAATTAACTGATTAATCAATAAATAGTCAATAGATTAATAAATTAATAAATGAGTCAACAGATGAATGAATGAATGCATGAATTGAATAAATTCATTGACCTAATAGATTGATCAAAGCAGAATAAAACTTTTAATAAATGATGTAATGAATTACCTAATTAATTAATTAATTAATTTTATACGTGATAATTAATAGTTAATAGTTAATAAATATGTTAATAAATTTATAATGGTTTTAATAAAATTAAAAAATGAATAATAATGAATCAATCAATCAATAAATCAACGAATAAATGATTGAATGGATGAGTGAATGAATGAATGAATGAATGAATAAATGATTGAATGGATGAGTGAATGAATGAATGAATGAATGAATGAATGTATGAATGAATGTATGAATAAATGAATGAATGAATGAATGAATGAATGAATGAATGAATGAATGAGTGAATGAATGAATGAATGAATGTATGTATGAATGTATGAATGAATGAATGAATGAATGACTGAATGAATGAATGAATGAATGAATGAATGAAGGAATGAATGAATGAATGAATGAATGAATGAATGAATGAATGAATGAATGAATGAATGAATGAATGAATGAATAAAATAATGAATGGATAAATAATTTGAAGCTAGCTTTTACGAAGGGATGAAAAAAGGAACTCAATTTACGAACCAAATTTTCGAAAACAAACACTGCAAAAACATCCATCACTCAAATAAATTGCATGGCGCCTTCTAAAATGATTGCTTATCACGATTAACGACGTGCGACATAAATGATTAAAGAACAATTAATCGCCGGAAAACCTCTTGAACAGATTGACGAAACACATTAACTTACAGTTCCGCTCGATTTCAACAAAGTTTTCAATTTCAGAAAATATTGAGTTTGTACAGAGTAGCAACTTTTTGTTAATTGCTTCAGCCCACTAGCTAACCGCTCTCCGGTGATTAATTGATCTAAATGCGTTATTTAATTGAATAGAGTAATTACAAAATAAAACTGTTTGTTAAAGTTTTGGCAGAGATAATGGATAGTATTTCTTCAAAGGACAATTGAACACGACTACATCAGTGTACTCAGTGAACGATTTCAATATATTCAATATATGAGCTCGAATGTAATAGTGAAACAGAACATGCTGCAAAGTTTTCATCCCGATAGTAAGTTGCCTTTCTAATTATCGTGGATAAAAACAAAAACCTTCAGTTTAACATTTTATGGTCAGCATTCCGAATCTTGATATAAAGATTATCTATATATCTATCTTTTCTTGTAAACGATTTTCGTTATCAGTCATGTATTTTGTTTCACAGAGTACTACTGAAACACATTAACTTAACTTTGCAAGTATTTCTTTTTCAAGACATAACTGACAACTATGCTATCGCTCTACATATGGTCCTGTTTAACATGACTGCCTGACTCGTTGAGGTGGTTTAAGTCGGTCACTTTTCATCCGAATAACACAGAGAGAAATTAAATCTTGTTCAGTTATACAAACCATTGAATAGGAAATTAAATGATTAAACCATTAAATGATTAAGTTCTAATCAATTATTGAAATTACCAAATGACCACACTTTTCGAACAAAATTTCAATAAAAAATTCAGCAAAAAACGATCAATTTTCGTTAGAATGTTCTTTGAGTACTTTGATTGCATGTGTCCGACAGTTTTTCATAGTGTTGACGCAATTTCAAGGATCTTAAGCACTAAATACTCGAAAGATTCTCTCATCCCTATAAGTAATGTCGTCGTTGTAAATATTGAGCTTTTTCAGACGGGACAATATCAATCCATTGAAGGGACGTTTTATTTCACTAGAATATATAGCAAGTCAAATATAAAAAGTCAAAACGAAAACAAATTGCCAAGAAAGAGAAAGAGAAAAAGAATAAAGAATTCAGCTTTTAGGTAGCTACTTGAGAGAGGAAAATATTTTTTTCCAAATGATTGATAATTGTTTCTTTTTTTATTATTTGCATTTTTTTATTATTTGCATTTTTGCTCCATAACGCGTACAATTTAAGACAACTTTAGTTGTGGTATCGCGATATAGACACCGCCGGCGCGAACCAAAACCTATTGTTTGAAAATAAAAAAGGCTTTAAGTTGAGCATTACAAAAACTTTTAGTCTCGAGGCTTTCGTCTTCGGTTATGAATGAAGACTGCCACAGCGTAGTAGCCGAAACCTCAACCACACAACTTGCCGTGTACCAAACCGAAATAACCTCAATATTAAGTCTTACCAAAAATTAGTTGATCTTCTAGCTAGAGTTCCACTTTAATTATTATTATTATATTTATAATATATATAGATCCGCTATAATTTTTCTTCTAGCATTTCCATTTTATTGTAATAATTGGTCCAACGGTAAATACTTCACATTTTTAATCGTTTACTGCATAAGGTGCATAAGCCGTTTTCGTTTTCGATTCCAATCTAAAGTATACGAAATTGCATGTTGTAATAGCGGATCAAATGAGTCTACTCCGATCATAGTTAGTAGGATGATAAAGCAAAGTCACAATCTAATCTTTCTTGCATTGCCGGATGCACAAGATTTTATAACGCTAAAAAGATCCAGCAACAACTGCAAGAACTCCAACACCCGGTCGTACGGAGCTACAAAGTAAAACGTCAAGATATCGAGTTCAAAGCTCATACATACACTAAGACTACACAACCTAAATCCACATTTTGACAATCAATCGAACTAAGACTTTCCGACACATATTAAAAAAAGTTCAAATCTATTCTTTAAACGTTAAAAGTAAAAACACGATTTTCCCTTCTAGTAGAGCGTCTCTCTTTCGTTGTGTCTTTGATCGTTAACTGTGAGATTCTACGAGCAGGGAACACACTCTAAACCACGAAGTACTTTCATCTTACCTTTCCAAATGGTCTTCACCTGTGATCGCTAAATGCACATTAGCTCCTGAACATCACCCTTATAACCACATTGAGGCAGTAATCTGACCTGTGTGACAGGATAGACGTACTTAAATAGACATTACTGACGTTCGGAAAGCGAAAACTATTTTTCAAAACTTCTACTAAAAAGCAAATACATTTTAAGTAAGATTTTAATCTCTTGAAGTTGTTAATTTATTGTATTTAATTTGGAAAGGATACAGTGACCAAGTCAAGTACAATCAATCATAGAGATTAATTGATCAAAAAATAGATCTTGCTCAAGCCCATATATTCAGACTTAACCAACAGCCCTATTCCATTATGATGTCACGATTTGTTTATGTTGGCATAAAACCATCAGATCTAATAGGAAATTCTACATAATTTGTTTATAAACATAAAAAATATCCTATATTTTGGATATAACGTGTCAATGGTTTCTGCATTTATTAGACGTGTTTTGAGCACTTTTGGTGAATAGGCGATTTTCATTATGGCATCATTATACTGCTAATACCAGCATTCTTTGCAAATTCTTTTTCATATTCAAATTTTCAAAGCTGTGGAGATAAATAGAACAATTTGCACTAATTATGATACAAAAGACAGTCACCAAAGCATTCTGGAAGTGGTAGTATTCCACATCATCATGTAAGTCACCTGAACCTCTCCATGCCCATGATCCTTTGCGTCTAAATGATTGGTTGTGATTATTGAATTTGTACAACTCTATAATAAAGATATGTACAATCCTGGAAAATGATCAGAGTTCATTAGTGATTTAATTGTTAGAGAATTGAACTCTTTATTTGATTTGAATATTCAATTTTGAAATCGACATCTGAAATGTTTGAATTTTAATAATAAGTCTGAGTTTGCTCAATTAAACTGTCTAGAAAACCTTCATTGGCATATTTTTCAACAAAAGTTGTTTGGTTTATTCATTGTTAATAAAATAGCATTAATTTGTATTTTTTTAAGTGTTATTTTGAATTTTGAAGACTTGATTTCAAATTTGAATATTGGAATCGAAAATTAAAATCAATTTTTGATTAATGGAACCATTTATGATGATCTCTAATGTGTTCAGCATTCAGGTAGTTTGACTTTAAGACAAACTTTATTTCTAAAAAAAACATTCATATAAAATCATATAAACTGTACACTAAGTGAATTGGTGAATTGACACTGGAAAATGCAATATCACATGTCTAGTCAATGTTAAAGATTGATAGATTAAATGCGAAGTTTTGTGAAGATGGAAATGACTTGAAGTCAAGCAGTCATTTGAAACTAACAATAACTGCATCTTACGGAAGGGCGAATAAGCCTCAATTTAAATTACCAAGCTTTCAGACTTTATTCACTTATTCTCAGGTTACTATCAGTGAGTACTTGACTTACACTCAATTTCATATGCACAAACACTCAGCTAATCTATCAGCTTTTATTTTTTACTTAAGCTATAATGCTGAAAATCAATTATTGAATTTTCACAAGCTTGTCAAGAATAATCTGCAGCCATAACAGATATTGAGTACATTTTGGATGACTGACGCAGTCACCAAACTCTATCTGCACCAAAACTCAGTAAATCTTCATAGCTTTTAATTTGACTGAAATGTCTACTGAAACTATTATCAACTTGAGCTTTTTAAATGTTCATCAACAATAACCTGCAATCTTGACAGTCGTTCAGTAAGTTTTGGATGACTGCCAGACTTCAACTCATTTCCATCTGCGTCATAATAATGCTCTCCATTCGAACCATGCAAAGCTCTAAGAACTTGGTTCAACTGTAACCTCTTTGTCACTGCCTCAATCCCACCCCTTGCAGCTTTGAGATCTGCTTTGGCTGACATCTCATCAGCCAAAAACTCCTCTTTGAAATGAATCTCACTGCTTACATACTTATATCCCAAATAACTGAGTCTTAAGATACAAAGTTTTAGCAGTAAATCTAGCAAAAGAGGAATTTTTGTAACACGTGGTGTAAGAGAAATCCCCTTGTAAGTTGCATAAAGCCAAGTTGAAGGTAAAATTGAACATAGAAGTTTATACTCCGGGTGTTGAATATGTGCAACTTCATGTCCAATAGTAAAAGCAATGCTATCTTGAGATGGAGTGAGTGAGTTTTTCATTTGGTTTCCCAATTCTGATTCCCATTTAATCGTCCTTCCTTTGAAGTTAATCGGCGAGTTTATCACATCCTCCTCGTTGTTAAAACCAAACCAACCTGGAATTCCTAAAACTGCACCATTTGGAAACCACGTCGCTCCAGCATGAAATCCACTAAAACTTTTATTCACGAACAGACTGACTTTTTCAGCATTATCGAGGCCCATTTTGCGAGCACGTTCCAAAAATTCAGTTCTACATTTTTCTGGGACTTGCTCACCTTCGGCTCCGAAAACACTTTTGCAAATGCTTACTGGAAAAGCGTGTGGAACTGTTTTATAGATGAATAACCCACTAACTCCAATTCCAACAGAAATACGAAGAAAACGTGTTCCTATACGACCAGCAAGTTCAAACGCCATTTCTCCACATTCAAGATGGCGTCTTATGAACGTTTGGGGTTCCTTTGGTAAGCTATACATAGGACACCCAAGCAATGTGGATTTGATTGCAAATACAATTTTGTACTTTCATTTATCGTTATCAGACTTATTATTAACAGAAATTTACGGCAAAATAAAGTGCACATTTTCAGGCATAATTATTAATTTAGTGGCCATGAATTGTACAGAGTGCACATCACATAAGCTTGAAACAATTATTAACTATTTTAATACATATTTGCAAAAAATTTTAACACAATGTATTTTTTATTTAAAAAAAAAACTTTACAAATGAAACTTTAAAGAATTCTTCCACTGGCCTTGAAATGCTTATTTAGGCTGCTTGCTGGCATGACATTTGGAATGATGAGGATTTTATTTATCACTTTCCATCACACACATCATACATTCACAAAGTTAGCACATAATATTTTAAAAATCTAATCAAATGGTCAAAGCAGTAGAAACTTAATGATGATTTTGTCAATTAAAAGTATCTGGATCTTTGTAAAAATTTAATCAACTAAATTCAACAGACCCAAACGAGTACAATACAGTACAAAAAAATAATGCCACTACATTAATTCTTTCCTTTATTTTGTCCCTTGTAGATCTTCTCCATCTTTTCCGCTGCAATCTCCTCCAGAATCCTCAATCTATCTGAAATCCTTGGATGTGTATAATTCTTCAAAATTTCACCTTTTTCAGAAAACATTTTCTTTCCCTCACTTCCATAAAGCACTCTCAAAACTGAATTAAGCTGTAATCTTTTCAGAGTGAAGTCAATGCCACCCAATGCCATATTTAAGTCAAGTTCTGCTGATTTTCTATCAGCTGTGTACTCTTGCGTTAGCTTAATCCACCTTGAAGTCATCATATAGATTAAATAGCTCGTACAACAAAGAGATATCTTTATAGCAAAAGAGGTGAGAGTCGAGCGTTTTGCCAGGAATCTTGTGTTTCCAAAAGTTCCCTTGTAAGTTATGTAAAACCAAGATGGCGCCACAGGAACATCGTAGAGCAAATGAGAGTCTTGTATATGACTCAGTTCGTGACCAATAAGAAACGCAACGTTATCGTCTGTTGCTAGAAGTGAATTTGCAAGCTTACTGCCAAGTTTGCTCTTCCAATTGACCGCTCGATTTCTGAACGACAAACCAGAAGCGAAGATATCCTCTTCTTTTTCAAAGAGAAAATACTTTGGAAGACCGATAACAGCTCCACTAGGAAGCCAGGTAGCGCCGGCAGATATAGGCGAATAGCCATTGCATATAAATAACTTGATTTTCTCGGCGTCTCCATCTTTTCCGAGTTTCTTCAAAACTTTGGTGAGTTGAGTTTGGCAGCGTGCGGGCACTGGTACAGCTGAAGGAATGTTTTCGCCATTCGGAGGTTTCCACTCGGCAATTTTCCTGCACAATTCATTGGGGAACAAGTGTGGAGCAGATTTGAAAGCAAAAATTGCTCCGGTAGTGACACCAACTGCAATTTTCACGAGTTTTTGACTCCACGTAGCCATTTTGAATTAGTTTTGTTACGTTTTCTCATAGGCGTTCCTAAATCAATAAGAGTGAGCATGGACTCTAGTTCCAAAACTCTTGACACGCGCGTCCTTATTGGCACAGGAAGCCTGAATTTTATACAAATATTGTCAACGAATGCGCCCGACCAAATAAATAAACAACAACGCAAGCAAATTAAAGTGAATCATGATTTTACAGCGTCAGATTTATATGAAATAAAGTGGACTTATTAAGTCTGAAAAATGGCTGTGTGAATAGACAAATTATGAATAAAGTGACAAACGATTCGGGGTACAAGAATCAGATGACTGCTCAAACCAATTTGCAAATCATTTTATTTCAGTCTATGTTTCACAACTAGTTTATCAAGAAAATTATATCTAATCATTGTTCAGCTTAAAGTGTCGTCACAACTATTAACTGCTATCCTGTAGAGTGAGATGAGTTAACATTTTCCCTCCGTGAAGTAGACATCGTCGATCGCAATGTCGCCTTTATAATCGGAGCCTCTGGTACCAACAAAGGAGATCTGTCGACACAAATTGAAAGCGTTAAGTATGATGATGATGATAGAGTGATGGAAAGGACGATCTAATAATGCTGTTTACGTTGGTGAAGATGGTGGTGATGATGATAGTTATGGTGATGATGAGGGTGCTCGTGGTCAGTGTGGTGGTGATGATGATGGTGGTAGTTATGGCGATGATGGTGATGGTGATGATGGTGGTGGTGATGATGATGAACAACCAACCTTATATGCAGTGGTGGTGATGATGATAGTGATGGTGATGATGAGGGTGCTCGTGGTCAGTGTGGTGGTGATGATGATGGTGGTGGTAGTTATGGCGATGATGTTGATGATGATGATGGTGGTGGTGATGATGATGAACAACCAACCTTATATGGAAGAGCCGATGCTGGAATTACCACATCAGCTCTAAGCCATGCATCGTTCTGATTACCAGTCTTTTGCCATAGCTGACCGGAAGCAGAATGCGTGACACTCAAAGAGTTAATATGCTCGCCGAACATATGGTAATAGAAATGAAGACATCGCTCTGAGGATGGTGGATAGGCCTTACTGCGCAGGATAGCTGTTTCACCTTGTACACGTGGTTTAGATGTTTCGATATACATAAACCAACCTATAGAAATGGAAGTACAGTAATGGACAAAACGTCAGTTATTAGCAATGACATAATTATAACTACCACAGGAAAAAATTTGTGATTCCCAGAATGGTTTTTTTTTTTGTTTTTGTAGCATTTTCCCAACAATAACCCAAAATAAACCCATTTTGGTAATCCCAATTTTGAACCCAATGTTGGATTTTGTAGCATTTTCCCAACCAAAACCCAAAATAAGCCCATTTTGGGAATCACGATTTTCTTCCTGTGTACCACAGATCGTGAGTGATTGTATACGGCATATACAAATCTAGTGAGATTATCATCTTCACGTTCCGTTTGCCAGTCAATTCAAAGAGAGTCAACGTTGAAAGATGCAGTCACAGAACGGCACAAGCCAAACACCTTCCGTAAACAAATTTTAGCACAGGAATTTCAAACAAAACTTTTTATGTAGTTCATATATGTTTTAGTAAAAGCTCTAATGAATGGATGGAAGGAAAGATTGATTGATTGATTAGTTGATTGGTTGGTTGCGGATTAATTGAATGATTGATCGATTGATTGACCGACTGATTGATTGATTAATTGATTGATTGATTAACTGATTAACTGATTGATTGACTGATTGACTGATTGAATGGTACTTACCCCATCGCCCTGTGGTGTGATCAGCGACAGGTCCAGTTCCGCCACTTGGTGTCTTACCAAGTCTCTGCGTCCAATCAAAATCATCACCACCAACATTAGTGAAACCGCACAAGTCTCCCATAGTATCAAAGGTACATGTATCAGGGCCTGTGGGGGGAGGGGGTAAATAAAAGTTTTATTCAGCTACTCCGTGATCGATCACTAACTGATTTACCTATTCATTCATCATGTTTGCACATTCATTTAACCATTCATTCAATCAATCATTCATTCATTCATTCATTCATTCATTCATTCATTCATTCATTCATTCATTCATTCATTCATTCATTCATTCATTCATTCATTCATTCATTCATTCATTCATTCATTCATTCATTCATTCATTCATTCATTCATTCATTTTTCATTCATTCATTCATTCATTCATTCATTCATTCATTCATTCATTCATTCATTCATTCATTCATTCATTCATTCATTCATTCATTCATTCATTCATTCATTCATTTTTCATTCATTCATTCACTCGTTTATTCATTTAATCAATCATTCGTCAGACTCGCACCAGGTCATCATCACTCTCTCTATTATTCTTGCAAAGGAAGATTGGGGCTGACGAGCTAGTATATGGCTATTGAATGGATAGATCGATGTATTACAACAACCCGTCAAGCATTGCAACACAAGTATTTGCCGTTAGATATTTATCTGTTATGAGCGCCCTACTGGCAGCACGAGCAGTTAAATATTTTTTCACTCGTATGATTGATGTGATGCAAGAGCTAATGGATGGAATATAGTAATATAGTGCTTTACTCCCATCATTCTTTGCGCGTAATACTGTATACACGAGGGATAACAAGCGACTGCAATTACTGACCTGGTGGTGGTGGGTTACCAACTGGAGGGGTAAGCGGTCTTGTAGTTTTTCCTATGAAGTTTGTTTGAATGAATTAAAAGATAATGATAACAATTTAACTATGAAATTTATGATTTCTCGACGTTTCGACGCTCTCAGGCGTCATTTTCAAGAGATATGAAAATGTGTAGTACACATCTCTTAAGAAATGACGCCTGAGAACGTCGAAACGTCGAGACATTTTATCATCATAAATTTCATAGTTGGCCTTTAAAAAAACACCTTATTCGATGATAATGATAATAGAAATAATAAAAAAATAGTAATAACAATAATTTAATACTTATATCAATGCTGCGTCTTTCTATGATGACTGATGATGATAATGTCATGTAGATGATGATGATTAAAATGGTGATAATTCTGACAATGATGTAATAACTAACCCTTGCACTTGTAGAGTAGATCAATTTGTTTAACGTCTGTTGGACTAAGACCCACTCTCTGGCCTAACTGAATGGCAGTGGGGTCCTGAGGAATGATGGTTGGGTTGCCGTTGAATGAAAACGCTGTTTTACTATAATGCATAACAGACAGATAGTCATAAGCCGCACCAAGGGAGTCTACTTGAGTTCGGTTGTACTTGTTGAAGTTGTGTCTTTTCTCTAAAAACAAATAAAGGATTGGAATAAGTTCATATATTTTATTACACTGAAACAGTCTTGTCATAAGCGCAAAGACGTCTTCACTAGTACGAACTAACTGAATTTTTATTATCACTCATTTGTTGTCTTATTATGTTTGACTCGCTACCTGTAGCGGTTGCTTATTCTAATAATACGAGGCACTCAAGCGCAAAAAGCGAGCAAATACAATGACTGTTAACAATCACATTGCTTTTTTGGGGTGTTTGACTGCGTTATTTGTTCGGTCAATTAACTTTATGCGCGCAAGAATTGCTGAACACCAGTGCACTACAAAAGAAAGTAAGCAAAGCATTCTGGTAGTAGTAGTAAATGACGCCATGTATAATACAAATCGCCTATTTCATGTAGTATTTCTTACTTACTCTCAGGGATGTTTTCCCATGCAATTGTGACGTATTGGTCACGATCTGGTCTGCTCTGTTCATGCCATATTCCCATTGCGTGACCTGTCGGAAGAATTACGCAAGTTAGTCACGCAACACCTCTTTAATGCAAATCTCTAAGATCAGAGAGTAACGCATCAAATCAACACAATAGTGCAATCTATTGTTAGATATAAGGTCTCATCAGTACATTATGCCAGATATATTTGAAAACGTAACAACAAAACCTAGCCTCCTCCGCATGTATCACTGTTATACCAACGGGCTTCCTTTGTTTGAAATTCCTGTGTAAAAGAGATAGGTAAGTCAGAATGGGGCGAAAAGGGGGGAGGGGGGTTTGTTGCAAAGGAAGCCCGAAGGAGGATTTCAAAGGGAATAAAGAAATGCCGGCGGAGAAACTGTTAAACAACACCGTAACATAGTGCTGATGAGATTAAAGAATTTTGAATAACATTGTTCCGCATTCATGCATGCGATTTATTTTGGACGGAAGACCTGGACGGGATAAATCAAATAAAGTCTGGTCTTCGTTTTATCCGGGATAAAGTGTGGACGAGCAGGTCTGATATTATCTGCACCTATTTCATGCGCAACTGTGCCAACGTGCCAACATCCAGTATTAAGAGAAAGTTGCTGTCGTCCACCAACTCGACCAACGTACGACCAACATCTGAAATAACAAACGTGATAGATAAGTCTATTGATGGTTTTCAACCATTCCCAGGAGACAATTTAGACAAAAGACATGGCAGCCATGCTGGTGTACATTCCAAAAGAAAACCACCACCGTGACTGGTGGACCCTTTTTGTTCCACTCACTCTCCTGGGAATGGTTGAAAACCATCAATACGGTAAGCGGATGGACAAGCAAGGTAATATATAGAGACAATAACGAAAATGATAATGATGATGATGATGATGATAACGATATTGGTGATAATATTGATGATAATGGTATTTGTGATGCTGATTTTTGTTTTTTGATGCTCATTTTAGCATAAATTTTGTATCTCCCAAAATGTCGGAGATCTTGTACTTCTTAGGATCTCTTAGCGAGTTTCAGACTCCCAAAATTTAAATTGGTACATTTATTGGTAGTTTTTTTTTCTCCATGACAGATATCCAGCCCAATTGTTCGTAGATACAATCAAAATTAAAAAAAAAACATGGTGTTATTGAGTTGGTACCTTTTAGGAGTAGAACTTTGATATATACCTTTTAGGGGTCATTTTCAGCAAAAAAAATCCGACGAGCATTTCTGCCCTATTTCGATCGGTGTCCCACCCCTCCCCCACGGGGGTTGTGTATGCCTTACCCCGATCCTTTAAAGATATCAATATAGTCTCGTTCAGTAGTTCTACGAACAAACTTTAGACAGCTTCGTTCCTCCCATTCTCGTATACCAGCTTTGATAGCAGCCATTGCTTCTGGGATTTGTTCTAGAAGCACAAGATAGAAAAAAATGTGAATAGAACTTTCCAGCCTGTGTGTGTTGAATAGTTCTAATTCACTATGAAGTCACCGCTTGTTTACATGGGGGATAGAATCGTCAAATCCAGCAGAAAATTCGACAAAATTTGCTACTAACGAAACTGTTAAATCTAAAATGCTGGGCGTGATTTTCAAATATAATATGTGTTTAAATGTGTTAAGTATCCAGGGCTTTTGAGGGCTATTCCACTTCTTCTCCTAGATTAATAGAAATTTTAAAACAAATTATTCTCTGCATACACAGAACAGCAAGTCACTGAGTTAAACAGGCCGGCTACCTGTGTTCTTACCTAATTCGCTGGAGACATTATATGGGACTACAAGAGTCGACCACAGTTTAGTGGGGTCAGAGGTCAAGCCCCTACTCAGTTGCGAACGGCTGACTGTCGGATCCCCGTACAAGTCAAGGGAAGCTTTTTGAAGAGCTGTAAGTTTAATATCGCCTTCATGCAGAACTCCATCGTTTTCTGAAAGGAGAAAGTATCAATAGCTCAGGCCTGCCCCGGGACATTAAGTTTAAAGCGATTTAAAAAATATGGCCACATTTCAAGCGAGATTTTAAGGCAACTTAAGACTTAAGGTAAGTCCCTGAGCAGGCCTTAGTTAAAAGAAGCAAATGGAATAAAAATCAAAACATAAACCAGCTCATATACTCCTTGCTAGCTGCTCTGCAATACCACGCGTTGTCCTGAGACTTTAAAACAGTATATTAATGAGAATATATGATATTGCAATCCGATGTTGCACGGAAAGAACCAGGTCCAACGGTAACTAGTTAAACCTTGTCCTTCTTTCTGTATTTAAAATTATTCTTACATCTTATTAAATTAAATTGCAAAAGTTATGTACGTTTATGTGAACAGCCTTTGTGCGCGCAATTACCAGGACATACCATCTATGTAACAGTTTCATTAGTAATACAATAGTATTTTGCCCGTTAATAGAGTCATTTTGTATGAGTGGGAAACAATGCGGTTCCAAAACGCTACGATAAGGCAGATATCTCAACTGTTTCTTAGAAATTAGGTTTACGATGCGATATGTTACCATTCCTCAGTCATGCGAAATGCAGGACTCTATGTCTGTGAATTGTTTTTATACCTTCAAATTCAAGAGCAATACTCCCCACAAAGAACACAACCAGGACCACGAGTGACCTCATGTTGTTACAATATAAACGCAGAGTGAAGGCTGAAAATTGTTGCGGTATCTTATATTGCTTTAATTTCTAGTTGTTAACAGTGCCGAGTGAGGGTGGGCACTGGAAAGAGTAGGTAGATGAACGGGAAGGGTAATTCAATGCACTTTAGAGGGGAAGGGCTTGGTTTGTTTGATTATTTATGCGGCTAGTGTTCTAGGTTCCGTGTACAAGAGCTAAGCTTATCTTTCAGAAATTTAACCCAGATCTATAAAATTACTTGACTAAAGAGCGCATGTCTTCTCACTTACTTATTCAAGACCGTCCGTATGCAAACCAACTTTTTAATCATTGTGCCAGCACCCCTGACTTTTTCGAAACAGTTCCACCCCAGCCATGTAAAATTAGAAAGCCTTCTCCTCTACCCCTCACTATAGTCAAAATCATACCCACCCCTCCCTCCTAAGCACCAAACAAACAAACGCGCATACTCCCATTAGGTTAATGCACATGTCCCGTATGTTTGATCAAGGCGTCGTTGGCTATTTCCTTGTGTAATGAACGAAAAACTGAACAAACAAAACGAAAAACGCTTAAACGTTTTCTGACAATATTATAAAGAAATAGTTTTAGGTGTAGTATTAGCTGAGCTTAGCTACGTTTCATTTGTATCAAAGTTAAACATAGAACAACAGAAAACAATTTGTGTATTTGTGCACATGCAGAGTTACACCTTTTCTAATGTTACTTTATCAATAAACACTTTACTGTGATTCACACATAACTGATACAATGACCTGAAATGGAAAAAAAGTAGAAGTTATCTAAATTTGTGTCCAATAAGATTTCACCGCAATATAGATCGAGCTAAAATGCAAAAAAAAAAAAAAAAAAAAAAAAAAAATGCAATACAATCAAAAATGATTTTACACAAAGATAACTCCCTTAATTTTATTATATCATTCTTTATAATTTACAAAATTACTTTTACGTAATCATATTATTTGTCAATTATTACTAATGCAAATTACAGAACAACAGAGTGACCTGTGAAACATATAGGAATACGTTTATTAGATATACTTAGATAATAACGTCTAAAATTGGTTGGTACGTGGACATCATTATATAGGCAATAAGCCTGAAGCGTGATGACGTTTTACCCCCGTGTCTAGACCAGAATCCTTTTCACATTGCTTTTGTTCACTAATCATGACTATTGTTCCTCTATTCTCGAGGGAATATAAAATTTGAATATGAAAGGATTTTAAAAACTATTATGGTATAGAGACGGGGGTAAAACTTCATCACACTTCAGGACTATTAGTTGTTTTTTCCACGTTTTATTTATAAGCCTCTAATATAAGCTTATAAATAAAACGTGGAAAAAACAACTAATTGCCTACTTAGATAATGATTTTCCAAATTCAGTATGTCGTTATATGCATATTTTTACACTATTTTCACTAGATTTAATACATTTTGTATCACGGAGTTTAGTATAACGAATCATTGTAAATAGTTACATAACAAAATAACATCTTCATGCTGTTTAACATTTTGAATTATTCCTAAAAATATAGATGACAATGCAACTTTTTTGCTTTACTACAATGTTTATCAAAGTTACAAGAGAGCTCACTAGGGGGAGAGGGGAAAGCGCGTTGTTGTTATAGTTCCTGTCTCCAAATGTAACAACAATTCTCAACCCTTTTGAGCCGCGATTGTAGCTCTATATCCGTTTTAATGTATTCTCCCATCTATAGCCACAGGAAATCCACACTGGGATGCTATATTGTTTATTCGAACTATTTCCAGTGTCCTCTTTTCTCTCTCACCACATAGAATCCACAAAATGAGCATCACTATCTGCTCCAGTCTTCTCTCTTTTTGTCTTACCGGAAATCCACACAATTTAAAAGCACAACGACAGGGCTATAACTACCTCATAAATGAACTGAATAGTCTAGGAGTTCAGGTTCGGTTGGTCTTTAGAAAGAGTTTAAAGATTTGATCGATAGACCGTTATATTAGCACCAATGTATAGTTGTGCTTTCGTTATGATACGCGGTTTTTCAAGTAATCATTCTGAGCCCGTACTGAAGATTTTCACCAAAACTCCTTTTTCTCAAAATTGAATTCGAAAATAATCTTACGCTATTTTCTATAAATGTGTAAAGATTGAATTGTTGTAAAGTTGAGTTTTGCAAGGAACCATCTTGGGCCCTATCTGAAACTTCAACTTGCATAAGATCCGTAGTTAGTACATGTTAGTAACTATGATAAGATGAATGCATAACATGATGGGCCGTTTTCAAGTTTAAATATCATACCCTGTACTCAATGATAACAATGGCATTCAGCATTAGCATGGCCATGTGATTAAACAGTTAGACAACGATTCAGGACCTTTGTTATATCATTCATTGTTTTAGATCTTCTATTTTAGTTTTTTTTTGCCAGGTTGTTAAAAAGAAAGCGCTGTTAATTGACTATGTATGAATGTGTTTTCTATGTCGCACTTAACAGTCTTAATGATCACATCCCCATCCCCGTTTCCTGTGCTTGCATTTTGATCCAAAGCAGCAATAGAGGGCAATAGTTAACCAGCTTATTAAAATTTTAGCGCGTCGAATTGTTGAGGCGTCGGCAGTCATAGAAAAAAAGTTTCTTGAATACTTTCCACGAGGATTTTCATCTTGGTTAACGTTTATTTTGTGCCTGATATAGATGGTCACAAGTTTCAGGAGCCTTTATTTTTGGACTATTTATTTCCTCAAAGGAAACATGTTTTCTGTGAATCCATTAACTGATTAAAAATTTAATTTTCTAATTTCATTTTATGGACTTCAATTAGTCATTGATATATAGAGCATCTATATTTTTAAATGATTTTCCTAGCTTCACTTCAACGTATGCATGATAAATATATCATGGTCAGATATATTGTATTCATAGACTTCATAGAAAACGTGAATCACAGGTATATATTCAAGAACCTTGTTAATATATTAAATTACTATTATTTAACTGAATTGTAAATATTACCGGTCAATAGGCCACTGTTTGCATATACTGATATTATAACCATGCTGTTTGGGGAAGTATATACTACACAGAAGACAGCTTTGTAAACAAATACGACAGTTCTAAATAAACAGTATCTGTTATTGAGAAATAGGGCTTTGTTTAAGGTGTATTATTGCAACATTCAGCTCAGTTTAAACACCAAGGGTTCGAGGGAGATTGACAACACTCTCTAAAGTCTGGTTTTCAATATAGCGATGCAAACACAATAGCAAGCACAATCATAATGGAAAAAATACTAAGGGATGGACCATTAGATATTTGGGGGGGGGGGGGGGGGAGGGGGTATTGGGCAATATTTTTTTTGCATAATATTTTCCCATATGATGGTTGTCCAGGATATTTTTTTTCCTTTCTACACGATACTTGCACGTATATCTGCCGTGCACAACGTTTTTTTCTTTGTTTAAGGTTTTGCTTGATTTTTTGGGGGGATTTGCCCAGCCCCCCATCAAATATCTAATGGTCCATCTCTAAGAACCTTCGCCAACCCAAGCGCAAAGACAAGGATCAAAATGTTTTCATCAGTTGTGTTTGTGCTTGCGTCGCTAGACAGTGAAAACCAGGCTTAATAGCAAGTGTCGCGTATTGAAAGAAAGTAGTTATAAAGCATTGTCAAAAGGGCTAGATACTAACAGATGGAGGTGTGGGATAAATTCACCAACAGCCAAACCTTTATGCAAGAACCTCTTTTTGCTAGATCTGAACTAGATATCACTTATATTCATTCATTTAGAGGATATAGAGATTACTGAAACATGTGCTAGATGGCTAGTAAAATACTAGTATTTGTTGCGAACTGACGTTTCGGACGTTAGTCCTTCGTCGGAGAAAGTATAAGATAACAGATATTGAAACAGATTGGAGTGATCAAATCTTTCTAACAAACGTCTTCCTGCTGAAATCACAAACACAGCGCTACCGACAACTTCTGAAGTAGATCGACCACAGTTGTTATTTGACAAGAGATCTTCCAACATTTGTGTTGTGAACCAAGGTGCATGGAAAAGACGCTTTGTGTCGAAACACAGCAAGCAATGAGAACGAAGATGGACTCAGAGGCGGATTCAGGGGGGAGGGGGACGGGGGCGGCCCCTTTTGTATAGATAACCTGTTTTAATTTTTGATTGGTATTTAGAAACGTTTCGATAAATGGCCCGCCCCCCTTTTAAAATTTCCGGATCATTTTTGGATTAGTGCCCCCCCCCCCCACCCCCCCACCCTCAAGGTCATCAATGTGCCAATGAGAAATAATCATAATGATAATCATGAATATAATTGTGTATTTCTGTGACAGAAAAGGTTTGTCTGTCTTTAACGTACTACTGAAGTCTTTTAGCTTTTATGAAATTAAAAGTGTTTACTTGTAGTTGCTTCAATTGGCCATGGCTTCTAATATCACAGCGTGTGCCTGTCAAATTAAATCAAATCTAGCAATAAACAAACAGCTATAAAATTAAATAATACCAGCATATTTATTTGTATTTACTGTCCAAAAACAAACCTAAATTCAGATTCATTATCATCAATCCAAACTAAAACCCACTCTAGTCGAAATATTTGATATAAGAACAGCGTGGTACAATCACTGCCGATTAGATCAGCCTCACAGCTGCTGTGTCGTGCATATTATGAAAATACACTTCCTATATTTGAAGAAGTTCAGCTTGGAGCGGCGAGCTATTTAAATTTCGCGGCAAAATGGAGTCAGCTGTGGTAGGCTGATTCAACAATGTAGAGTATAAAAGAGTGTGAACTGTTTATGGAACTACAGACTTTGAATACGAAGGTAAAGCTGTTCTTTCAAGATGGTGACTTACGGACTATTGGTTGTGTTGGCAGTGGTTGCCTCTTCACAGGCTTACGGTACGTAATAGTTTCTTACGTTTGCTTACGTAAACCTAAATTGTACTTCGTCTTATACGTTGAATTGAATTCTCTTTCTTAACTAACTTTTTTGGATAAATAAACTCTGTTTTAGGCCACGTCCAAACTAACCCGAATAAATTTGAAATTCCAGTTTGGCCTTTTGTCTACACTAAAATGCATGAATCCGAAACAATTTTATGCAAATGCTATTGCTTGATTACACATTTTTGTCATGGTTTCGCATAGTGTGGCCAAGGCCTTATTCAGTAAGGATTGCCTTTCGTTTTCCCTTACGTTTCCGTCAATTCCTTGAACTGCGATATAAAGTAATTTGACCGCGTATTTGTTTTATGGTAATAAATCAATAAATCAGCCTGTTATTCAGTCAATCGGTTCGCCTCTTTTATGTTTTATATAAGTGCAAGGTATGTTTCCTTACATTTTTCCAAGTGTGCATGAATAAAACATCGTTCATGTACAAATTAATTTTCAACGTGCACCGTTTTGCAATTGACAAGTTAGCTAATGTTTTTCTTGGTGTAGATGCGAGGTTTTTCGACAATGCTCTCAACGTTGGAAGGTACGAGGATCCATCAAGATCCATGGCAAGGAACTTCAACTGTGGCAGCATCCAACATCCACTGGGTTGCACGTTCTCCTCCGATTGCTCCGTAAAGACATGTAAGGTTGACTTTGTTGGTCTTACCTTTGAATTCAAGATCACCATCAACAAATGCGAGAGCCCAGTCTCCGTGACCGTCAGTTTCCATGTAAGTAAATGGTTCATGATTGTTTGAAAACCTCTTAGAAAACTCATTAATAATTCATAAGGCAAAAACAATGAAAATCACGACCCATGAAGGCATCTGTAAATCGGATACAGATCCCTCCTGATTTGTATAAAGTTTAACCTTCTCGAAATCAAATAAATATATTTTCAATTTTCTTTCACAAAACACTTGTAGTATGTTTGGAATTTCACAAGTAATATTAAATATGAGCGTCCGATCTTCATGGGATATACAGATCGGCCGCTGATATTTTATTTATTACATAAAGATCGCAATTATATTTATTGGTATTAAATTGTTAGATATTACTTATAAAATGCTTCTAATATGAATTTTGCTCACGGCAAATTCTGCAACAGAATTTCAAATTGCGTTCTCAGTTTGCCTATTGTTCTAGGTTCATGGATTATTAATGAATTCGATGTGACGAACTTGATGTGCTATTGTGCTGAGCAATATTCTGTGAGGTTGTGAGTGAATTTTCAGAAGTTATTATCGACATTCACGATTTTACGAAATGCGACTCGACTGTTGCAGCTGTTGCAGCTGAAAGTCAAAAACCGCTGTCGTTTATCTCCGTCTTATGCTTAAACTCCTTTATTAGTATTTCTAACTGCGCAATTAACTTTGTCGAAATAACTTTATGTAATATATAAAATATGAGCCGTTTTAAACCTCATAAAGATCAGTTGCGAATATTTTATATTGCTTAAAAAAATCATTTCCTAATTTATATTTAGCTGAAATATTCAACAACAAATATATATATATTTTTTGGAGAAAATTCAAGTTACTAAGTTGTATGCCGATCAGGACGAATCTCTTGCTGATTTAAAAACTCGATCATGGCCAGGGGGGGGAGGGTGTCTCCCATGGCAACCAACATTTATTCATCGCTACCACCGCACGCTTCACTGAGTTTTTCATATGGCGGCAACGAAGGCTTCCATATTTTGTTGCAATTTTTGCGATTTACTACACTTTCTTTACAGTTTTGGATGAAACATGTCTCGAAACTATTAAAGCACATACTGGTAATGACGTATTTAATGTTTTTTGTTTGGATAACACATAAAACGTTGCTAAAAGTAATTTCTTGTTTCTGAATATTGATGGCGGCCGTCGATCTGACGACACAATTTTGCACAAGCAAATGGTCCTTACTATGGAACACAGTGGTTTTGTTCGTTCAAAATAGGAGGTTTTATAGCTAATATGTTTCTCTATCTGATTGTAAAATTTGGATGGCGTTGGTCGCTCGGTTCGTCTCATCAATCTTCTTAAACACAAGAGTACGATATAACCTCAGCAGTCAATACCAGCAAAAAGATATGCTTGCACAGGCTAATCACTAAAATGTGAGTTATTTTAAATCATTTTTTGACATTTATTCATGTACTATCCATTGCGAAGTTTAAACAACTATAAATAATTATGGACCTCTTTGTTCATACTTGTAGTCCAAATTTCTATAAAAAAATTTTATCAAAGCTACAGCACTATAGCGATTTACAAACACAAGTGGGACAAACTACATCATAGAAGCTTACAATGTAAATAATGACCAATAACTGACTTATTTGAAAGACATACATGCATAATTATGACCCTTTCCGTATTTAGTGTATTAAGAATGATAAATATAGTAAAAACTCATCCAAAGGAGAATGTTTTAACAGTTTGCATTACTTTGTTTATCAAAGGTCCTCCATAATCATATACATAAACATACCGTTAACATTTTTCCCTCAAATTTTTTATTATATTGCATGTTAACTTTTTGCAGTTCTTTGACTCAAAAATAATACAAAGCAAATAATGCAACAGCGTCAATAAGAATAAATCTAAAATTACTATGGGAGGAAATGTCGATAAAGAAATGAGTGAGGTGAACATGTAAAGTGGGCTGAAAATGAACTAACCGCAAATAAAAGGATTGATGAGAAGTACGAGACCATGTCAGTAGGTAAAATATACATCAAATGAAAGCTTAGGAAATGCTTAATAAAACCTCCTATTTAGAAGAATATCTGTTTAGTTTTTGGTAGAGAAAATTAAGTATTTCTGAAGACATTTTGCGCGTCCCGAACAAAAACGTTTGATCCCGAGAACGTCCCGCGAAATTAAAACAGACTAAAAATCACAAGAAATAGTTTGAATCGGAAAATAATTGCACTCTACTAACACTAGAATATACAATAAGAGACACAATCACAATAAATTAAACCACAATAGCTTCCTTGACCTCATTTTTGAGTTTTTTTGTAAAGGTAAGGCTGAGCGACGATGGCGACTACACGATAACTTACTAGAAGCCAGTCAAGCGTAGCGTTGATTTGTTGGTGGTAGCGATGACTCTGGAGAGCGGCTCATTTGCATACAATAGAGTCACCCCCTCCCTCCTGATCATGGCTATGATTTTGTATTGTTCTCTTTCTCATTAATTATTCATAATTTCTCAAGTATAGTTTGCCAAGTGTTTGTAAACTCAAGGGCCAGTTGTGTGAAGTACAACGGCCTGGATTAATTTATTTACTGGATAAAATTATCCACACCTTAAAATCTATTCTTCGGATAGGAATTTATCCAATGGATATTGCTATCCAGGCTTTTAATTCGTTCAACTAACTTTCAGGTGAAGCAATTGAACCTCAACTTTGGCCATAAATTCCCAGCATCAGAACAAACCATTCCAGTTCCTGGCCTTGAGAATGGTTTTGGTCCTTTGAGAGGTGGTGTGTTCATCAAAGTCAGCCTAAGACCACAAAATGGAAACCTGAACGCTTTGGTATGTTGGATATATTTGTAATAATAATAATAATTACGGTCAAATAATCCTTATGAGACGCATTATTTCAGTCTTACGAGTTATGATCATTACCGTGCAGTTTCGGTTGGTTCGCCTTGAAACCATACAGTGTATCAGGGACGTATTTAGCATTTGTCACGGGAGGGTCCTAACATACCGACTTGTCACTTCAAACGGTCAGATTTCCTCTGAAAACGCTAATGTGTGATAAACAAAATAGTTTTTAGCTGGTAAAAACTTTGCAGCATATAATACTTTGTTGTCATGTCGACAACATCTTCAGGCGGTAAAAACTGCAGTAAATATAAAATGATCAAGGAAGATAAAATTGAATTCAACGATTGTTTGTTTTGTGGCAAAAACGTAATTATCAAAAAAACATGAGCGCGCAGACAGAAATAGAGTTGAAATACAATTGACGCCTATGATTGGATAAGAAAACATTCCTGCTCACGCTTTTTCGATTCGCATATTAACTTGTACTGAGCGCGTAATATAAATAGATGTGTATTCAATGCTTTTTTGTGTTATTACACTAACAGATACAGCTTCAGTGTGGAATAGCTTTCGGCAATCAACCAATCTTCCCAATAGTATTGGACCTTATCAAAGGACCTTTACCAATCAAAACCGACCAATGTGGAGGTAAGACAATAACCCTATGAAGGGAGGTGTAGGGCAGTAGAGCAAACTAAGTCAGTTCAATGTCATAAGCCTAATGGTTTCTCAGTAAACTCTCAGTCATCATCAGTCCTCTATATCCGCATATATTCTAGCTTTTTATTATTTATATAACGAGGCTTTGGATAAAGGCCACGAATAAAAACTCTAAATATCCCTTTGCATGTCACCACCACGCAACGACCGGTCAATGCAAACCTAGAAAAAAACTGGTTTTACTAACAAGACGAAAATACTCCCCAACCCTACCAGAAGGTTTCTGTGGTTCGTTATTATTCATACAGCGTATATATATGGCTGGACAGTCTGGGATATCGAGAATATATACTCATCAAAAACTATCAACAATTATCAAATATTGTTTATTATATATTGATTTTGTTTCTTTCAGGAGGAGGAGGAGGTCTTCCACCACCACCACCACCTGGAGGAGGTAATCATATAATTTTGAAACGGTTGTCACTATTTAGTTGTAAATAGCAGTTATTAAACAACCGAACACAATGTAATTAGCATAAAATAGCACTATTTACTGGTATTGATGGTGTGTGTTCTCTATACGGTGTGAAACTGTTTTCCATTTTTTTGAAAATTGAGTCTGTAGAACTGTTGTCCTATAAGTGAGACACAAATTTACGAGTTCAATATAAATTGTTGTATATAGATAGCCCACCAAGAGAAAATGAATTAAAAGAACATATCCCCGGACCCCATCAGTAACCACGCTAGTGCTCTTTTTAGTAACCAGGTTATTTTTAAACTGCTATAAATCCCGCCAAAACCTGGGGAACATGTCAATATATCCAGCATTGTTATTACGTTTTTATTTCGCAATTTGAAGAGCTCTTCTATTTTATTTTCGACGCCAGCACAAAATGCATCTATTTCTCTCTAGTGAATGTGAACAGTCACGTTCCGTTCTCAAAATATGTGTGCAAAGACCAATATGGGAGATAGGTTCTCTTAGCTCATTTTCTCTTGAGACCACTGAATTGACTGTATCCAACTCATACGAATTACTCTCTAAAAATGGTATTAACTTTAAAACGTTTATAACCAATTTGTTTGAAATTGCTAGTTGATACAATTAAGAGTGTGCCATTGAATTTTCTATGTTTTATCTCTAGTATGCGGTGATGGCAACAACCTCTGCGGATTCCTTGCTGGTCAGTGCGGTAACCCATCTATCTCTCAAATGTGTCAGAAGACCTGCAGTCTGTGCTAAGTTTTTATGCTGTCTTTTAACCAGTTTGCGGATTGTATTAACATATATCTTGAAAAAAAGAAAGTGAAAGATGAATAAAGATGGATAAAACTGTGTATAATTGAAATGTTTGCGTGTGTGTGCGTGTGTTTTTTGTTGTTGTTTTTATTAAGGATATATTCCGGCTGGGAGTATACTCACTTTTTTGAACACAGTAAGCCGAATCTAATAATAAGTACGTACTTTATTGTGGTTTGTTCCTTTTATCGACTTTATAACACCAGTAAAATAAAACTTTTTTCCAATCGAAAACAAAATGTATTTGATCCCCAAAAATGGTGGCCAAAAAGCAGTTATTTGACCAACGATAAAGAACGTAAACACGCTCTCAATCTTGTGCCTTAACTTTGAGCGGAATTAATGTTTTAATGTTTTAAGGAATTTCAATCCCTCCATTGCAATGTTGGTGCAGTTCTACAAAACAATTCTCACCGTCAGCCAGAAAGAAAAGTAACCATGCAGCGCCTACAGCATTGATAAAAGGGAGCGGGAAGAAAAAGCAGTCCATGACAAATACCGAAATAATGCGATTGTTTCAATAATTTCTAATGTTGAATTGTTACGAAGAAAAAAATGAAATGATTGGAATGTGACATCGATGTGACGTAAAACTGCTGTGCACGAAAGTTCTGTTTTGTGCGAGCAATTTGCTGATGTCTAACTTTTTTTGCGCGTCAGTTACGAAGAAAACGGCGCGGCGTGCGTGCGTGCGTGTTTCCTTTTGAACAGCTGTTCAAGAGGACTAGTGCTAGTATTAACATGGATAATTTATATTCATGGTACTAATATGAAAATACTTCTCAGTCTGATAATTCAAACTAACGTTTTTGTTTCGACATGTTTTTTTTTATTTCATCTATATCTTGTTTATGTATAGCTGTCTCAATTTTATCATCATGTATTTAATTTGCTGTTTCAATTCCGGTTTTCTACGGTGGAAAAGGTCAGCCCTTTTTAATGACAATTTATTTTTTCCCTTACCTCAGTAGCTTGTTTTTACTTAAAAAAATATAAAAAGGAATATTGATGGAAAGACTTCGTTCTACTCAGTTTAGATTATATTTACTAAAATGTTCGTGGACTATAATGGAATCATCAGAGAGAAAAATCAAAAAGAAGCACAATCAGATTCGTCACTGAATGGGTCAATTCAAAGATTTGGTATGAGTGAAATTGACGCTATAGAAAGCTTCTCTAACGCAGGAAAAAATGTTTGATTCCCACAATAGGTTTATTTTGGATTATCGTTGGGAAAGTGATTCCAAACCCATTCCTGGACCAGCATTAAGTTCAAATTTACCCATATTTTCTCCTTTACATGGGAACATTTCTCATGCAATTCACATCTTTGGAAAATTGTGAATTCAATTGTTTTTTCCAGTGTAGGTAAAATAAGTGAAGAACAAAAATGACAGCATCGGAAATAATTTCCCTACTTCATAAGGACTTTCATTTTCTGCTTTTCCTTTATTTTACCTTTTAATATTTAGGACTTAGAAATGAATTTTTATTTAGGCAGATGTTTCAAGCAATGCATAAATCTATTCAAGTATCTCTTGTAATTTAAACAATAAACAAAAGAAAGACTTTTGTCACAGAATAAGATCACCTTTGAAAGTTTAATTAAAATTTCCATTTCCACCAATAGGACGAACAAAATAAATTGACACTGTAATTTGGTCTTGGCACTTTGTGCATTGAATTCAAATGGTTAACACGTCGAGAAATCTAATATTTTAAGTGAAAGATGAATAAAATATGTTTAAACATTTTGATATGAATATCATTCTTAAAAGTTAAAATTTTTGAAAGCATTAAAAATACAACAAGAAAAGTAAATAAATTGAAAAAAAAAAATCTTTTTTAACAAAGAATATTTTGAAAACAATTTTTTACATCATCACATTTACTAGATCTGAACGATAAATTAGAAAGTCTTGCCGTGGATATACACTTTATATTTGTTCTTTTATTCTTTATACTTAATTATACAAACAGTTGAATTTTGCAAGTCCAGTTTGTAATTATCAATAAGTAAGATTTTTTTACTAGTAGAACTACTGGTATAAGCGTTTTTTTAAACTTGTTTTTGTACATTTGTCCTTTTTTTTCAATGCACTGAGGAAGCGAGCTTCTGGAACCTATCTAAAAGAACTCCAATGGCTTTCAAGCTATTCCTTCATTTTGAATAATCAATTTTGTTTTGATTACTGGAGTTGACAAACGTTCATTTCATCATGAAAATTTTTAAACTAAACAAGGCGGCAAAATAGATGTTTCTGAATTTTGTATTTTATTAAATTTCCACTAGATTTTCCATTTTCCATCTATAAATATTCCATTCTTTTCTCGATTGTTAAGGTTAACAAGCGCGCATTCCCCCTTGAACTCTTTACAACTAGATGATTTGTCCGTTTAGCCTTTATTGGCTGGGCTTAATGCGTTTATTCCATTTTGAATAATGCTATAGCTACCGATTTCCTTCATGTTGGGATTTTGTGCGGTCATTTCAACTTTTTTCTGTTATTGTTGGGGCGAACGAGCAAGATCGCAGGTCGACCCCCAGACTACCAAAAATTAGACATCCGCCAACTACATTAGAGCTGGCGCAAGGTACCGAGACAGTACCAGGGTAATGACGCCTTCTTGATCACGTCAGTTACGATGCTCTGTAAGTTTCAAGCTTTGCGCTGATTATAAGCTTCTATTTATGCAATAGAGGCGTGGTCATGATCGTTTACCAATGTGGGACATCGAAGATGTCATGATTTTGCAGAATAGTTAGAGTGCTATTGGTGGATCTCGTTAGCGAGAACAACTGCAGATCATGCGCAAATGAGGAAATGCGCACGTCGATGTACCTGCTTGTGCCCAGTGCCTTTTCAACTGCACGACGGGTAAACGTGATGAAGGACTGGGTCTTTTTATGAATGATAATTGCACAGGTAACGAAAACCATTGACAAAATCAAAAGATCCTACTTCATCATAACGTTTTATCTAGGCTCAAACTATTTATTTTCATTTTTTCTTCTACATTAAAATCTGTAAATAATTAGATACAGTTGTACGTGGCTCTTATTACAGTCGTTTTCGTATAAGAATGGAACGGCCACGATAGCGCTGCGATACGGTAGACAATTCGAACGTTTCTTAGAAACTACGGTTACGATACGGCTCCCACTCATACGAAAACGACTCTATGTAATTATAGAATAAAACCAACTACTGAATACAAATAGAAAAAATAAATTACAAAGAAAAGGTAGATATATCATGTCAAATCCAGCATAAAACGAATTTCGGTCAAATTTAGTTATATATATGAAGACATTTTTCTTTTACAACAAATGAATGAGAATCATTTAAGTAACTAGACACTCAGAGAGTGCTTACTCGGGGTACTTGCAAGGAGAGATTTGTAAATTTGAGGCATTGAAAAATCTTTTGTATAATAGCATCTTAGCGTCATTGAACATTCGTGGCAGCTATTGTGGTAAATATTTTCGGGGGTATTTTATACACAGGTAGCCCAAGCTTATTAACAGTGTTGTCTAGCAGCAGTGTTGTAGCTAGACAGACAGACGAAAAATATATGGGTATTTGATGTGATTGCATGGGTACTTTTAGGTCAACTTTTTTCTACTCTAAAATCAATAAACTTCAATAAAACTCTTATCTTGTGTCGCTGATATATTTAAGAGTGTCGTGTATGAATTTGAGCACATTTCGTTGGGTTTTGAGGCGAATACTATCAAAATTATAGAAAATTACATTTATTGACATAACAATGAATCTTAAATGACATTGGTATATTTTTTACAATATATTTACGCATTCTTTTCCTCATTTGTCTGCTTTTATTCATTGTACGGGTTATTTGTTTGACTGGAATTCTACTTGGTTCTCGATCACGTTGCAGTGCTCGAAGTTTGATGTGTGTTCCATCATCTATAGAAATAAACTTGGCATAACGTGACCTTAATTCCAATCTGGACGTGCAATATTTATTATAAATAAAAAATGAATCAACTAATAATTCTAAAGTTTTCTCAAAGACATCACAATCATTTTCTAAAGACGCGAAGAAATGGTTGAATGGTACTACAACATGGCGTAAAAGCAGGTTGGCAACTATGCATGACACAGCGAAAAAAAAAAACCAGACAATAAACGAACAAATTAGCACTAAAACTACTTGGCACAACAGTACAAATAATTGATAAACAAAACACAGTTATCGTTGTCACAAACCAGCAAAGAAGCGAATTTGTCTTCGAGTTATGCGATTCCAACATGGCGTCCTTGTAACTGTGAACAAGAGAGCTAGTGCTTTCATTGTTTGAGTTCGTTTGAGTCTCAGTATTTGTATTCATTTGAGTTTCGTTTGAGCTTTGGAGTTCGCGGAACGAGTCGATTCGAAAATGACGCTCTTTGACATCTTTTAGTGTGAGTCTATCGCGAACGGTGTGTGCATTTGCATGTAATTTGAGCGCCTCATCATCTGCATTCGTTTTCGTCGACATCTTGTGCAGAACTGTGTAGAAAATAACAAGTTCAGTTTCGGCGAAATGTCTTGTGACATCTAGTTCCTGTGTCAATCAATGATATCTACTTCCGGTAAATTTGGGCTTCCTGTGGGCTCCACGGCCACGAATGACATGCGCAGTAACTTGCAATTTTCAAAAATTCTGCATGATACATACATAGATAGACCGAAGCCGAAACCTTAACTCGGGGCCCCCTTGGGGGGTACCCCGAGTAATTAGCATACGAGTGTGTCAATCTCAGTATGAAAAGCGGTACTCCTTCTCAATTGCATTCTTACTAGTTTTCTTTTTTGGTTTCAACGTATTGATAGATAAAAGCCTACTCAAAATTATCAACATTTTTAGTTTTATAGTATATGCAAACTGATTTCTCAACAAATGAAAGCAACAGAATATTATGTTTTTAGATTTAGTTTTGATCGAAGTGACTTTAATAATATTAATTACTTGAAAACATAAAAACATTCACGAATTTTGTCAATCATCTGTAAATCGAGCTTCCTTGACTAACAAAAATGAAAATGCCAAATGTTACACTGTAAAGGTTGATTTTTACTAGTGAAGTAATTAAGAGAAGACGAAAGCGGTAAAAGAAATAGAACGGGAGGTTTTCTTTCGCTTGCGTCGTCTTCTCTTTCGCTTTTATTTTCGTTCGTGGAAGCGCAGATTGTGTACATGTCTTTACGTCTCTATATCTGCTTACTTCCCTACAGTGAAATTGGAAAGATTTTGAATATTCTGACATTTTGGACGTTAGTTCCTTGTAGGAGTAAGAAATATAAATGTTTTATCTCTCTCGTTAAGTCATCTTTTGTACACTTGAATGCAACCAAATTATCGTAAAAACAAATCTTGAGCTTTAGATAAATAGCATGTGGTAAAGTGCGAGACGCACTTTTTTTCAGGCAACTTTCTATGTTAATTTGCTTCGTCACATGTAAAATGTTAGACAAATCCCATGATAGTTCTATGAATTATTAAAAGACAACACTAGTTCATTTAAGTGCTTTGAATTTGTTTAATTTCATATCTATAAGTCACAATATCTGATAATGTTAGCAATACGTAAGTGGTATACTTTTCATAAACGTACAGTGCGCATACACGGACTAACCTAGTGTAAACGTCGTGGCTGCGCCTTGCGTAATCACAATTTACATATAGTACAAACACTAACGCTCCATGAAGCTATCTTATTGAAAGGCACTGCGCCTTACGCTATCACATGAGAAACTAACGCATCGAATTCAAAATAAGAAGACATAATTTATCGCATGCTTATGAAGCGCCTGTTACAAGTAATACGTAAAAAGAATCAAAAGCCTTGCGTAAATGCAACGATCATTGCAGATGTTTACGTGAGGAGATCAGTTTAACTTAACATGCATGCATGCGTTACATGTTTTCTTGCAATAGTAATTTTGAAGCATGTAAGCAAAATAAGGTGATTCGCAATACATTTTCCAGTTTTTACAGTAGAAATGTGCGTCTACACAACCAACGGCTGAAAAGGAAGAAAAAAATGGGTTAGTTGGAAGAGAAGAGAAGAGAAGAGAAGAGAAGAGAAGAGAAGAGAAGAGAAGAGAAGAGAAGAGAAGAGAAGAGAAGAGAAGAGAAGAGAAAAGAAGAGAAGAGAAGAATGAATGAATGAATGAATAAACTTTATTTGATTACGAAATTCAATCAGTTATTCAACTGCTTTACAAAGAAGTCGTAAAAATATATATATATATATATAAATATATTAAAATATCAATTACAATGGTTAAATTACATATTGCTAAATAACATAGTTTAAAAGTTTTTTTGGGCATGAATCCTTCTTCTGAAGGTGTTTAGTGTAGGGGCAAGTTTCAAGTCAGTTGGGAGGGTATTCCACAGTTTTATTCCTTCATAGATAAACGATCTTTTTAGGTGATTAGTTTTTGATTGAGGAATATTAAAATTAATATCCCCATTTCTGAGTTTGTATGACTTTACCTTACTATCGACTGTGGACAATTTCTCACTCAAGTATCCGGGGACATGGTGGTTTACTATTTTATACATTGTAAATGCTTTGTGCTTATGCCTACGTTGCGCTAAAGTTTCCCAACCTAGTTGTTCTCGGATATATTTTGTGCTTGTATCATAGCTATCGCCGGTAATGACCCTGGCAGCCCTATTCTGTAGTCTTTGCAGACGTTCTGCCAGACCATTTGATAGGTTCGCCCAAACAACATCGCAATAATCAAAGTGCGGTTGTATGAGCGATTTATAGATTAAAAGAAGTGTTTCCCTATTGACAAAAGGTTTTATACTTCGCATCCCAGCTATAGATGAAGAGACCTTCTCGGTTACATGCTCTACATGTTTTGACCAGGAAAGTCTTTCATCAATGTTAACGCCCAAGGATTTAGATGCTTTGACTCTTTTAATTGCTGCGTTGTCTATTCGCAGTATGGGATCATTGCATATGTTGGCTAATTTTGAATCAGAACCTATGAGCACAAACTCAGTCTTTTTAGTGTTAACGGTCAGGCGATTAGCTAGGAACCATTCCCTTACTCTCGATAGATCTTGGTTACTAGCTAGCTCTAACTCCTTTAAATTATTTTTAGATATAGTTAGTGTTGTATCGTCTGCAAACATTCTTGTTGTGGAATGCTTGAGACAAGATGGCAGATCATTAATATAGATCAAAAACAAGAGAGTTCCTAAATTAGATCCCTGAGGAATTCCGGCCTGAACTGTGCACGGGTTTGAGGTATTGTTTTCTACGCAGCAGTATTGCGTCCGGTCGGATAAATAGGATCTAAGTAGTTTTAGCTCATTGTTCTTAATTCCATATAGATTGAGCTTGTGCAACAAAATATTATGATCTATACAATCAAACGCCTTAGCAATGTCCAAAAAAATTACCGAGTTTATGTCGCCATTGTCTATATTTGTGAGCCAGTGATTTGTTGCATCGATAAGTGCAGTCACTGTTGTGGAATGGCGTGCGCGAAAACCTGACTGATTCTCATTTAATTGGTTGTTATCTTCGAAATAGGAGTATAGTTGGCCGTATAAGATTTTTTCAAACAATTTAGAAACTGATGACAGGATTGATATCGGTCTATAATTATTCATATCCCTTCTATCATCCTTTTTAAACAATGGCAGCACTTTACTCGTTTTCCATTCGTCGGGAAAAACTCCAGTTTCGATAATTCTATTAAAGATAATTGTTAGCGAACTTGAGATAACTGGAGCGGCTATTTTAAGTAGGTATGGCGATATACCATCCATACCAATGGCCTTCGTTGTGTCAATTTTCTGTAACATATTTAGGACTGTGTCCTCACTAACACGTTTAAATTTAAATTCAAACTTATTAGTTTCTTTGGATAAGTAATCTCTGAAATCATGCTTACTTTGTGGTAGATCCGCCAATAGTTTCGGACCAACGGAGATAAAGTGCTTATTAAACAAGTTTGCTATCTCACCTTTATCCGTTACGCTCGTCTGATCTACCTCAATTTCTTTAATACCATTACTCTTTATTTTCCTGTTTAAAACCTGATTTATAGTCTTCCAAATGGACCTAGTATCACCTTTGTCCCTTTCGATTTTTTCCTTGTAATAGCTTGATTTTGCAAATTTAATTTTGTTGTTAAGCCGATTTCTACGCTGTTTGTAGTCTTTCCAGTCTGACTGTAGGCCTGTTCGGGTTGCTCTTTTTTTAGCGTGCATCTTGTCATATATGTGTTGTTCAACTTCTGCAGTCAACCATGGCGCGTTATTATGCCTTACGCGTTTTGTTTTCAAAGGTGCGTGCAAATCCAATAGATTGGTGAACCTGTGCTTCCAATCTTTACACAAAATATTAGGATTAGCCGCTTCGTCATCGATCCAAGAAACTTGTCTTAGATAGTTTATAAACCTTTGATCGTTAAATTTCTTCATGTTTCGTTGAGTAATATATTTGTGTCCTAGTTTGGTAGGGGCCGCGGAAAGCTTTCTAACTGCATACACCAAACTATGATCACTTATATCTAGGTGGATTACACCCGCCTTTCGTATAACATTTGGCGAATTAGTTAAAACTAAATCGATAATAGTTTGTGATGTATTCGTGATTCTAGTTGGTTCATGGATGAGTATTGAAAATTGTAAAGCTTCAATGAGTTCTTTCATTTTCCTAGTATTATAATCTAGTCTGCTATTAGTACTCATATTGCAATTGAAATCACCTAAGACAATGGTTTCGGAGTTCTGCGTGTCCAGGTACTCCAAGACAGCCTCCAGGGAATCGAAAAATACTGAGTTTGTACTAGGCGGTCTATAGCAAGACAACACATTAAAGCTTTTACAATTCTTGAGTAACACTTCTATACATATAGCTTCTAGCTGTAGATTTGATAGCATATCTTCTATTTTTAGTTTAAAACTAATAGATTGTTTAACATAAATACACACTCCACCTGCGTGCCTACGTCTATCGTTTCGTATAAGGTCATAATTTTCTATTTGTACGAATTCACTTTGAATTGTTTCGTCTAAACGTGTTTCGTTAATTGCTAGGATATCAAAACTAAAATCTCTGACTATAACTCTTAATTCATCGATGTGCTTTACAAGACTCGCAATATTCAGAGAGGCAATTTTTAGTCCCTTAGCATTAATATGAAAATTCGACGATGAGCACGCTCCAGGTGAAATAGTGTGTATATTACTATTATATGCACTGCTTGCAGAAGAGTGAGAGCTTCTCCCCTGACTAGTTCAGTTGTTTATCGTTTTAATGTAGGATATAAAATTATCAATGAGTATCCCATTACCTTTCTTATTAAGGTGCAACCCCCCTTTATTAAGACAATCTTTAGTAATATTGGAGTTATCTATAAACGCCCAATTATTTTGGGAAGTTATTTCCTTCAATTTATGATTAATATTGATAATTTTATCGTCCCTGACCTTCCTGTCATTTCTTGCGATGATACTAGATATTGTTACCTTGGTTCTGGGAGATTTATCAGTAACTGACTTGGCTAGGTGTGAGAGCTCCTTGACAACTTCATCAGGGTCTTTGTATGGTGTGTCGTTGGTTCCAATATGAATTAGTATTTCATCAGGTGATCTTCCCAGTGACGGCGCAATATAGTGGTTCATGTCAGCAATATTGCTGCCTGGAAAACATTTGCTGATGACTTTTTTTGATTTAGCCATTTTCCAACCTTTAAGCTCTTTAATCATACTGTCCCCAACTATTATAACGGTCTTCTTATTAGTTGTAGTATTACTTGTAGTACTGTTTTGACTAGTGTTAGGCGTTTTGTTATTTGTAGTATTACGTGTAGCACTGTTTTGACTAGTGTTAGGCGTTTTGTTAATTGTTGCATCTGGTGTAGCATTCTTTGGTCTTCTACGATTTTTGCCTCTACTCTTCCGATTAGTACTATTGGATTCTGGTAGAGCTTCTGGTTGAGACAGTGGTTTAGAAGTAGAAGTATGTGCAATAGTGTTTGTTGTGAGGTCGTTAGTCGGTGGTCCACAGGTAGTACAAGATTTGCTAAGCGTATTTAGTTCGAATAGTAGACTGTCTCTCTCTGACATGATTTTTTCTCTCTCCTTGCATACATCAGTAATGGTACTTTTAGCTTCTGTGATCTCGATTCTTAGCTCGCTTATAGACTCTTTAAGTTGAAGGTTCTCGTGAATAATGACGTCCCTATGGGATGCATCAATTTGCATTTTCTCCAAGATGTTTATAACCTGCTTCAAGTCTTGCTTTATATTTATAATTTTTTTTTATATTTATATTTTCGTTATTTAAGAGAAGAGAAGAGAAGAGAAGAGAAGAGAAGAGAAGAGAAGAGAAGAGAAGAGAAGAGAAGAGAAGAGAAGAGAAGAGAAGAGAAGTATCGATATCTACTTACGTTTGGCCAGAGGTTTCGAGTTCATCTTACAATGAACCCAATCAACGAACGAACTGACTCTTGCAAAGACAGAATAATAACTACCCGAGCATCTATGATCACCCCAGCTTACCACCCCTCTCAAGAACCACCGGCCCCCTTCCTCCTGACAAACAAGGGGACCTCCGCTATCCCCACGGCAACCGCTGATCGAACTGTTGCCGCCATAGCCGGCGCAGATCATGGAGTACGAGTCTACAGTACGAAGAGCACTATTGACGCGGTTACATTCCTCGTCGGATACTATCGGCATACGAGCCTGTTGCAGGGTGTTGGCTGGTGGACCGTTAAGCACAGTCATACCCCACCCTGAAAAATGACAGAAATTTCAAGTAAAGTAAAGGATAGATATGGAAAAACTCCCACTGAGCCAATCTTATAAATAATTCGCTGCGTACTTTATCAGTTTAAGAAATGTTTAACACTATTGTGGTAATTTTTTGCAAATCGTTACAGATGTTAATTGACAGCCATTGGTACTAGTAGATGGCACATGAATAACAAAGTCTTTATGTCAGCCAAAGTATCGCTTAGCTTACCAGTCATAAAGCAGTTAGTTCCTGGTTCAATAGGCTTGTATTGTGTAGGTAAACAAGCAGGAGAGACAGCATGAGAGAGCATTGCTGGTCTGTCTAGCTTCATCAGTGCAATATCATACCAATATGCACCAGTAAAAAACCTGCAAAGCAAAAAATAAAAAATAAAAAAAAATAAAAAAGAAAAGAAAAGAAAAAAAAAGAAAAGAAAAACAAACAAACAAACAAACAAACAAACAAACAAACAAACAAACAAACAAACAAACAAACAAACAAACAAACAAACAAACAAACAAACAAACAAACAAACAAACAAACAAACAAACAAACAAACAAACAAACAAACAAACAAACAAACAAACAAACAAACAAAACAAAAAAAGAAAATTGATTTGTTGTCTTGGTTTTATGAAATATATAGAAATGTGATTTTTTATATGCGAACTTAGTCCCAAATTCGTTATTGTGATCACATCACCGTCCACACTTTCTCTCAGTCAACTTTAGGGTTTGTCACGCAATTGTCTGAAGCATTGCGTGACAAATTAACTAAAACTTTCGATTTATAATAAATCGATCAATTTTTTTACGGCATTAAGACCCGATTTATAATCTTTACACAGTTTATTTTGTTTTTGTATCAAATCATTTGCGATTATTGAGTGCCATAGATAAACTTTACAAAAAAACATTGACCGAGATCCTTTGCTAGAGTTCATGATGTGTGGATTCAGCACCTCTGTCTCTTAAACGAATTTTAACTTGTATAGATATTACCTATCATGTATGTGGATGACACTAACACCAAACTCTAATTCACCAGGTTCTTGTTTAGTTCGATCATGCTCTCCTAGAAAACAAATGTAATAAAAGCAAAAATCATTTTAATATTCAAATTTCGATATTAAAAGAACTGGCTGATTTTCTTTTCTTTTAACAACTAGGACAAACTATTAGAATATTAATAAAGGATGGCAAAAAATCGATCACAGCGCTAAAAAAATACGATAATGAATACTGAAATTAAATCGCCAAAGAAAAATAAAGTACAAGCCAATCAAATAAACTAGATGAGAATCCCCTCTCAGCCTTCTAACGTATCGAAATGCTTTCAGAAAATATAATAAAGAATAGCAGAAAACATCATATGCTCTTGAGTTTGCTTCTTGCCAAGAACATTACAGAAATTTTTTTTCTTATTCTTTATTTCATTTCATACATGGAACGCTTTAAATAGATCAGTTTCAAGTTCTTCATTGCTCAGGCTAAGCCTCACTTGTAGGTAACAAAAGAATCGAGACAAAACCATTGGTATTTATATTATTGGGGATGTACCTTGTACAAAAGAATATATCACTTTCCATAGAGACTTAGGCGGAGCAATGAAGAACATGAAACTGAAATATTGACTATTAGAAAATGTCAATGAAATTTCAAAAATGAAATTTTAAAAGAGGGTACAAGGTATTTACAATAACTTGTACTCTACCATTTGATCCCCCCCCCCCCCTCCCCCACCCTCCTTACTTGCCTAGTTTAATCCTGTAGATTGTTGGATCAATGCTGTTGAAAATGCAATGCGCAGCGGTGACAATCCACTCAGGGTTTATGAGAGTACCACCGCATCGGTGAAGGAATGCTTTGTCTTTCTCACTATGCATCAAGATTTCAGCTTGCCACGGCCAGTCATTGTGTACAGCGGTATCACCACCGATGATACGGGACATGCGCTTTATGCCACATCTTGGAGGTTGCGGAGGAACTGAGGAGAAAATTTTGTGGACAAAAACCAACTTAAAATTTAATTTTCTAATTAGAAGCTATGAAAGATAAAAGGACAAAAGAATATGCGTCCGAAATGAATGTGTTAATCAGAAAGAATGCCATTCAATTATTTCTCAGGGTAAGTTTCTCTTGTATCCATGTATTACCGCCTACCAAGGTGTGGGTTTTCAAGAGAACAGTTTGTGATTTGGCCTTGTTTATTGATATGAATTGATAAAAACACATCACTTGTTGCGTAATTTGTCGTTCATTTTTTGTAACAACAATTCCCTGTACACATCCATCGATGTCAACCAATTATGATAAGTTAAGTCTAATTATTTTAATAAAAACAAGGTCAAAACATAAATGTGGTGTGAATTGTTTTGTAATTGCTCATTATTCGCTAATAAGCCATTATACGTTCCTCATGTTTGACATGACGGTTTTATTATGATCAATTTATTGCCTGGCTTAAAACGTAACTAGTATGAGAGTGTTTTTGATGTATAACTTCTATTTTCTAAGTTAACTATCAATTTTGTTAAATATAAATGTAAATATGTTACTACCCGTAAATTTAAGTTTGCATTCAAACTAATCAAAGCTCTTTATAGACTGATTGATAATAAAAATCAAAAGAATTTGTTACCTTTGTTAGTTATCTCATAAATATGAATAGCATTGGCTTTTCCAACTCCATGTGTGCAGCGTGATGACTCTCCATCTTTATCATGACCAACGCCATCTTTGCTTCCCCAACACTCGCCATAAAACTCCACGCCGAAGAACTTCATCTCTTCTTTCTCCACTAGACTCGCGCACACTTGAATCACTTGGTCAAGATTGCTCCATTGTTTGTTTATCATTGGTCTTAAGTTGGCTATAAGTTTGGGCAGTAGTCGAGGATTTCGTTGAGAGTCTCGATAGCAACCAATGGACTTGAAGCTTGCAGATTCTGTAAGGTACATGACATTGTTCTAGTAAAAGTTTCAGCATTCGGATACTGATCACTGCTTTACAATAGAACTGTTTTTAGTTCGCATGAGTGGCAAACGGTATGGTAACGATACCGCTACGGTACGGCAGAATGTCTTCTTGGAGACTACGATTACTATACGATGTGGTATGATTTCCCACTTATGTAAAATCGATTATAATCGTTCGGAAATTTTTTCAGAAAATATACAGAAAAACTGTTTTTGAAAGCTTTGTAGAAAACAGTAAAGAGAATTAATGGTCTCTTTTAAATCAACGTTAAAATACGCCTATCTAACAACAACAAAAAATACTATATTGAGCATGGGAGGGGAGGCAGTTTTGGTATAACCGAGGACACTCAATGTCAAAACTCCCGACGAAACTTTTGTCCGCGATTGTAAGAAACAAGTCTTATAAATTAAAGTCTTAGATAGTGCAGGGATTTGAAATTTTATAAAAAACATACATTTTCACCAAATCTTTTAGAATTTATTACCTACCAGCTACACCTGAGATCGTGATGATGATGATGCCAAGCATCAAGCATCGTTGGGAAAACTCTCTCGGTAACCTCATGGCCATCTTTGCTGGATGAACGCTTTCTCGATTTTAAACGGATTTAGCGGCTTACAACGCTTTTATGCCGATTGCTTAACGGCATTTGAATGTTTGATCTTGTCAACTTGTTCTTAAACAAACAACCAATCAAATTAATCATAAAAGAGGTGGGATTCGTTGTAAAGATTGTGACGTCATTTTATTGTTCTGCACGGTTTGTTCATTTCTCTTTTCTCCTCTTCTCTCCTCTGCTCCCTTCTTTTCAATATACAATGATGAAATGATGTATTCTTTCATTTCTTCAATATAGTGAGACTCTTCAACATGCTAGCTTAACTTCACATCAATTAGTTATTAAACAGTGATGAAACGCAAGAGTAAAACAACATTTCCGTTGTGTCTGAGTGTTTCAGCTCTGTTAGATGAAATCTATAACTAAAGCAAACGGTCTTTGATTTAATGTTCAAAAGTCAACAAAGTTTGAAAGGTTTATATGGAAGTTTAGGGCATCACACAAACAAAGTAAAACTCGGTGAAAGAGTTTTATTTGAATAGATGTGGTATATTACTACCTATTTGTCGATATATATGATATCAAATTTATCATTTTTTCAAGTTTTTGTATTTTTTTTTTGCTCGTGACATGTTTTAAGAGAGAAAGGACTTTTAAAAATATTTTCTACTTTATCAGGTAAAATCATAGCCTGACGCGTTGTGTCCCATCAATTCATGGTTGACAATCTTAGCTAGCGTTAACCTTACCGACGGTAATAGCTTCCGTTGACACTTGTACTCGAAAACTGTTTTTATTAGTTAACAACTTCAATAACTGGAAAGAAATTGTCTTTTCAGGGCGACCGAATACTCAAGATATAAGTTTGGATATCCTTAGCACTTGTAGATATTGTTTGAATTGAATCCATTATTTTGAAAGCTTTTAGCCTGGCGCCGTTACCATTATTATATTAAAAGAAAAATAATGACTTGCTTCTAGTAAAGTGTGCAATTTTGTTTCATAAAATTCAGAACTCGGGTTACTATTTCCATTTGAATTATCACAAAAATGGATAAGATTTCGAATTCGAATAACCCCCATGCACTTTCTATATAGCTAGTAGAATAACTTCAAAATCTTCTTCGGACACGGCATTGGTTGAAGATAGGAAATTTTTGACTTCGTTAATTCAATTTACATTTACTAAATATTTTTTAGAGATCATCCTTGTTATATTCTATTTACAACCAGTACTTCAAACAATGTCAAAAATATTTCAAAAGATCCATTATATGAAATCCTATTCTCAATACATTTTTGTAAAGATTAAATTTGAAAATGTACCTTCAAAAAATGGGCTAAAATTTGAAAAAGTTATGTGCCAACATTTTTCGAAGCGATCAATGTTTTCGTGCATTTCTTTTCAAGATACTGACGGGTTTTTTTGAGGAAATAAATCTTCATCTATATAAAACGTGACAAAAACTACAAACATACAAGAACAACACTATATAATTGAACCAGTAAAACGACAGTTAGATTTTCTCTTGTCACACTATATAAACAGAGCAGTCAAAGCAGAATATTCTGTTATATAGTAGTATATACAGCAAGCGAGTTGGACTTTATGCATTACAAATTGTTGATTTTAGTCATAGTATTGTTTGTAGTACTCTGCGTGCAGAGTATGTTTGTAGCTACTTGTAATAGAGTTTTTTTCAGTACAACATAGCGTTTTATTGTGTTGAGCATTTCAGTATCATGTATATGTCGTTGGAACTGATTTGAAAAACAAATAACTCCAAACAGAAAGAGTTTAAAAAAAGTATATTTCAGCTGCAATTGCCCTGTTTCATTATGACATCACGGATTGTTTATGTAGGGGATAGAATCACCAAATCCAATAGAAAGTTTGAGCAAAATTATTCCTAGCAAAACAAGTTAAACTAAAATAATCTTGTTTTTGGATAATGTCTGTTCATATGTTTTAAATAATATCCAGGGCATTTAGAAACTATTCTACTTCTCCTCTTGAATTTATATGGTTCTTTAGAACGATTTTCAGTGAATTTGCGTTGTTTTGTCCCCGCCAAACGACCATGATCCCTTGCGTTAAACAATAGAATTTTAATGAATGTTTTGATGGTGACGTCATAATGAGTTAGGGCAATTGAGTCACTAATACGTTTGTGCCGTGCGCTGCTCCCACATTGATCGTTTAGTCTTGCGTCTATAAAATTGTCAAAAACCTTACTGAAATTGTTGAAATATTAGAATACCAGTCTTCAGAAATTGCCTAAAAATATTCAGACGTACGATCGTTTCTGGGGTAAGGACAATATGAAGAAATAGGATTTTTTGTATGTTTGTTTGTCATGTTTGTTTTAGTTTTAGTTTTTTTTTTTTTTTTTTTTTGTTTCAGTTTTTTTTCTAAAAAAAAGTGGATTCCTAGAAAATTACTCTAAGAACGTTTCGGGCTCAGTCTCCAGCCGCTGTAGTGTTTGAGCGCCCGCAATACTCTCCTCCGTAACGTTACGGGGATGAATATCGCGGGCGCACGGCCCCCGAACGGTTGGAGATTAAGCCTAGTTATTCTCTTAATAGTAAAACAAATACATTGAATATTATTTACAACATTTAGACACATATTATAACAAATATCTAGTCCATTTTAAATGTAAACTACTTCTCTAGAAACTCTTCTCGTGTCGATTTGTTTTACTAAAATTGGCGATTCTTTCACTATATAAACAAGCTATAAACTCATAATGAGGCTGGATAATTCAAAGAAATTCATACCTAATAAATGAATAACAGTTTTTGTTAAAGACAGGTTGTCCATTCTTAATTAAAATGCATTTCAGTACTAGTGTCATGCATTCCTACCGTGATCAGCGTGACGTTAATTGATCAGTAAACTTGCCTGATGTTTTTTTAAAAATAGTTTATAAATCACGTTTTTAACATCGCTTGATCTGATTTATTCATAAATATACCAACATTTGGTATTTGGAGATGGTATTGATGCAAATTTAATAACAGATCAACGACAGTCCGCGTACAACAGTCACACAATAATTTCATCACGCAATCCTATCGTGACAACAAATTCATCGTATATGTTTGCCTTCGTAATCAATGGTGTTTAGTTATTAAGTCACGCAATCACATAATGATTGTTCCTCTAAGTCGATAAATCTTCTCAAGCCCTCGAAATACACAACTTCGGCAGGCAAAGTCACACAAGCATAAAGTGACTTGGACAGCCAACCGTTTCGTGACAAATTCAAATCATCAAAACACGCACTCAGTGCGTGACGCACTTATTCAATACACAACGTTGCTCGGTCCAGGTTGGTCCCAATCTCTCTCCACTCCTTTCTCATCAGTGAATGTAAAGATAGGAGCCACCTCTTCGATAGGAGCGGTTTTGGGAGGGTCAGGCTCTGACTCTGACACACTTGGCATCCTTTTCATATCTTTACCCTTGCGTGACGAGTCTGACGATCGACGTGACCCAGGTTTCGAGGACGACTTGTTGTTATTCTCGTTTTTCAGCAGATTGGAACTACTTTCTTTTCGTTTTAAACTTGCTCTTTTGATATGTGCCCATACAATATCATCTCCCGGCTTGGGCTCCTCGTCCACCACGACTTCGTTCTCTTTATTTTCGTCAGTCGTAATGCTCTCCTTCGGCTCGGGCTTCTTTGGATCACTCGTGCGCCTTTGCTCGGACGTTTTCTCGTCGCTTGTTTTTTGAGCCGAGTCATCCTTTTTGTCTTGGCTCTTTTTAGCTTTCTTCGACGCTTTTGCTTCTTTTGCCGCTCGTCGTTTTTCTATCTCTCGGAGTAGCCGCTGCCCTGCTTTGATCTTTTTGCCGTCTTGGTCAAGTTGGTAATACCTCTGCCACCGCTCGTAGACTATAGGTAGTAAAGGCGCAATGAGAAGAACACCAGATATGGCACACATGGATCCGACTAGTTTTCCAGCTGATGGCAAAAGAAAGGCGAACAGGATTAAATTAGAATGGGAAACTGCAATTAAACAACATTCGAAATAAAATTCGAAGTTGTTTTATCGGCGCTATTGATATGCGGCTTCGCCTTGTATGTATATCTGCCGATAAAACACTCATTCTCATTTTATAAATACTACTTAATTCACTCACTCACATGTACTTGCTTACTCACCAATTCATTCATTTAATTTTATATCATTTTTGTTATAGCTTTCGTATGATTTTAGGTCTTGTCGTGATATTGATAACATCTACACCAATTCAATTATAACTAACAAGTTATTTTTGGTCTCACACTTAACCTTTCATTAACTGAAGGAAAGCGAATACTTGGTTTAAAGAATCTGTCAAGAAATCTTCACTCCGGAAGAAATCTCATCCACATTTATAAAACACCAAAGTTGCAAATGCAAAAAAAAAATGCAAGCTTTAAAAGATAATACATATTTCTTGTACATATGTGTATACATATATACAAATAAAATAAATAATTTTAAAAAAAATAATCGAATAAAAACATGTTATTATGTTATTTGAATCTACACGATTGACATAAACATTATCGATACATATTGTACAAGACGGATATCCGAGTATTGCTTGCAATAGACCACAGACCTTATTTTGTCAAATATCAAACCAAAAACGCTAGTTTCCAACCGATTTGCTATAGCGCCTAGGCACGTTTAAGAAGCTCAACCTATTGTCCGACGCTGACCCCAAATTAGAGAGCTGGACATCAAAACTTCGTTCAAAATTTTGTATATAATATTCTGGATTTGTACTTTTTAATTTAACTGTACTTGCTTTTGCGTGGTTGTAAAATCAGTCAAATTAAGATCAAAATCTTGAGTAAATAATCCTACATATTTTCCGGCATCAACAGATTTGATTTGCTCGAGATCTTTGTATTAACTAGAGTGTAACCAGCAACTCACAACTGTGCTTTAAATGATGATTATCGCATTTTATACAAGAAATGAGCGGCAAAATTAGAAATGAATACTACTTCTTCAAAGATGCTGAAAAAATGCGCGCGTTTGAAATCGCCAAACAAATTTTTCAAAATGCACACGAAACGCATGACGAGAACACTTGCTAAAAATCATAGAAAAAAAAACTTGCTTATTTAAAGCAACTACTGTTGTCGTCTGTTACAAAAAGCTTACCTACGGTTTTTGGAGCCATATCGCCGTACCCAATCGTAGAAATTGTCACAATCGACCACCACAATGTTAACGGGATACTTTCGAAGGGAGTTCCCTGATCCCAAATGTTCTCAAAATAAAACACACAACTAGCGAACAGCAGTGTCCCAATCACCGTCAGGAATGCTATCATCCAAAGATCACTAAGGGCCTCCCGCAGTGTCTGTCCCAAGACCTTCATACCGGAGACATATCTAGATACTTTCAAAATACGAAAAGCTCGAAATAGTCTGAACATTCTAAGGGCTACAATAGCTGTGCCACTGTAACTCCCCTCCAGTGTCAGAATTATATAGTAGGGCAGAATCGCAATTAGGTCGATAATGTTTAAGGTTTTGAACCAGAAGCGCATTTTTGTCGGAGACACAATAAAGCGTAAAATCAGCTCAATTGTGAAATAAATGATGCAAAAGGACTCCATGGCGAAGAGTTCTTTTTGCATCGTTTTGGGGCTTTCATTTGTGGAATTCGTTGAAGAAGGCGCGGGTGAGCTCCCTATTGAAGGCAAGGTATCCAAACACATTATTATCATAGAAAAAGCGATAACTACCAAAGTCATGATACTAAATACTTTCGACATTAAGTTTTTATCCGGGTGTTCAAGCAAATGCCATAGAAACGTTTGCCATTCATATTTAGGAGTGATGGCCAATTTATGTGCTATATTACTTGGTTTTGCGAGTCCCTTCTTCTCCAAAGGGTCCAAATAATCGTACAGTCCAAAAAAGTAAAACTCATCCATTACCAATTGCTCTGGGTAATTTTCAGGAAATGTTAACGCTCCTCTATAGATATAAAAGTTGAAAATACTATCGAATGCAATTCTACTTCGATCAAAGAAGTAATCTTTTCGGTCAAAGTCATAGTATCTTCCAGCACGACTCTGCCTTGCCAATAGACTCTGTGGGTAGACCTCGAGGTCTTCACGTTGAAACTCGAATATTTTACCGCTAACATTCACAGTGATTATATTATTACTTGGTTTCGATTGTAAGTCAAGCGATCCGCCACGAATAGCTTGTACTTTACGATCCTTAGTGCTTGTGAAATTCCCAAAAATATCCAAGTTATGTCCGTGAGAAGCAGTTCGCCCGAGTTTCAAGAGTGGCGAATGGTGGTTGAGTCCACGGCCAAACGCGGTGTTCGCTTCTCCAAAACTGCTCCCATGTACTTGTTGAAGCATTTTAGCGGCGACAAAACCTACCAAAATAATTTGTTGTTTACGTTGTTATTAAATCAGAGAGAACCGCCATTACAGGGAATTCGAAGAGAGAGATTATTCACTTATACAGGGCTTTTGTCAGAGAGAAGTTTGACCTTCCACCTGTCAGCTTGTAAACATCGTCGAGGTACTTATGATATTCTGGAGCAGTATACCTCAAGACAACTTTGTGAAATTTATTTCAACACATTTATTTTTGTGTAAAAAATCTCGAGCAATTTCATAGTGTTGTTATAAAAGTCTTTTTCTCAACATGGCATTAAATTTAAACATACAGTTTTTTCGGGGATTTAATCTGTTTGCAGATCTGCGAAATATCGATGTGAGTCATATTGTTGTCTGTTGCCATCACCCATCGGTTTTGGCTTTGTTCTTAAATAAATAATTCTTATTAAGACATCATATCATATAGATGCTTTTTATAGAGACCTTCCATATGAACTTTGTTTATTGTTCTCGAAAATAACGTAGACGATAAGAGTTTTATAAATAACAAATAAATAAATTTAATTTATTGCAAAATAAAAAAAATAAAAAAAGCAAACTAAAAAAAAAGAACTTAAGCTTCAAGTGTTATTGTTTTGTATGTGAGTTTTGCGGTAACTCAAGCTCCGGCGATCATTTCGATTTTATTCCAATCCGTTAACCGGTTATTAACTTAAGCCTTGTTTTCACTTGTCTAGCGACGCAAGCAAAAGCGCAAGCACATACACAAGAAAAAAAAATATTAAGAACCTTCGCCAACGCAGCATAAACACAAGGATGGAAACATTGTGATTCTTACGCTTTAGTTGTCGAAGGTTTTTAATCTATTTTCCTTGTGCTTGTGCTTGCGTCGCTAGTGAAAAGCAGGCTTTAGTTGCAGCCTAGTTATAAACGCCAGTAGAACATTTATGGTTGCCGGCAGGAATACCAGGCTGTCCACCGGGAGATACCTTTCTTGTTACCATGCAGCTTGAGAATGCACGATTTAAGTGAATAAGCGAAAGACGATTCGATCGTTTACTTTGGACACGATAAAGATTCGAACATGCACGAAAAATATCGTATATATCATCAACAGCCAGTCCCAGTTTGCTCTCTGCAAAACTTTGAAAAGAACGATTTATGGAATCAGCCTATCATCGTTATTGCTATCAAGTTTTTAATTGGTCGCTAGAACAATACAAATATCAACTTAAATAAAAAACTTTTCGCCCACAGCCAAAAAGACATCATCTAGATCTCCCGGGCTATACGTCAACAGAAATTCATAAGGGAATTGAAACGTGTGGCGCGGTTACATGCTCCGAAATATTCAGAATAATTCACATAATTTTGACACCATATTGGTCAATATTTGATACTCAGAAATCGATTTAAAATGGCCGCTCGATGCTGCAAACCAAACATTTGCAAAATTTACAAGTTTTTACAGGAGATTTTCCTTTCTGCATGTTAATTTGTGTTGTTTACGTAGCTTGTAAGGTTTTGGAAGCAAAAAAGATATGATTTTATTTGAGAAAGGCTTTTCGGAGCATGGAACCAAAGCAATGCACTGTCGTTACACGTTTCACCTTATGAGTTTCTGACATTACGTACAAATTCCTGGAATTCAAAACTGCGAGTAACCGCGCTATCGAAATCGTGTTCCTCCGTCTACAAAAAATAACAGACACAACTGATATACATAGATTTATTTACACATTCCAAGCTGATAAAGGTGATTTACAACTGACCACTGTTTTAAAGAGGCTTTCAATGGCGAAAGAGGAGATGACAGCTATCACGTGATATCATTTACACCAATGTATCTACAATCTTCTGCAAATTTAAAATGAGGTAAAAAGGGGTATTATTATACTTTGAATAGCAGGAGTCGTTACCGACTTCTCCCGAGCCAGAGGCTCATGCACGAAGCTTTCAAAGGTGCTTACTTGTACCCCCTCTTACTCTGTCAATTCTCCTAATCATGGTTTTTTTTAAATACTGCAATCATGTGACTTAGGGGCTGTTTATATGGAGTGAGCCAGCCTCCAGCCCGGTTTTTTTGTGTTCAAGCTATCAGAGCGTGAAAACAAAAGGGCTGGCTCGCCTCGTATAAACAGACCCTAAGATGATGAAAAAATACATTAGAATGAGGTCAACGCTAATACGACTATCATGGTGTATTTACAACGAAGTTATTTAGTTCAATTAGCTTGGTAGAAAACAGTTTTTAACATTAACAAATTAACAGTTAAATTAATACTTTTTAACATTAACAAATTTGTAAAAACAATTTGAACATCTGGTCAGTGGTTTCACCGTCCAATAGTGTGTACAACGAGTTGTGGTCAGCGGTGTACGAGTATCGGTAACCTCTGCAAGTACCACATCGGTCACAATAGGTGTGAAATGAAACAAAAATTGTTTCACTAGTGAAACTGAATATGTTGCTTGTAGAGCGTGCCAGTGCGTTGTAAGAGATAACTTAAGGGTCCTGATTACTTAAGCAAAAAGTCATCACGATTTTTTCTTAGAAAGATATTTTAAAGAGAATTTATCGATTAATCAAAAAATAGATAGAAAACTATATGGTCCCGCGCCGGTTTATGAGAAAAATTTTGGAACGGAAACATGTTTTTGACATTTTTGAAGAACAAATGGCGAAAAATGCATTTTTCACAAAAAAACATTATTACAAAAACTAACAAAAAACTAACAAAGCTATTGACGTAGTTTATACAGGCAATCTCAACCAGACATTATTTTACAAAAATATGGGAAAATAAATTGTATATGTTTTAATATTTGTCAAAATTTACAGTTTTGTTTTCGTCTTTGACTTAAAATCGCTTTGAAAAGTGAAACCCCAAACCACTAACCATCGCTTGTTATGTTGAAAAGTCATCACGATTTTTTTAAATCTCGCCAAAAGAAAGATTTTTACGAAATCTTTCAGAAACAATGAAGAAAAATATTGAGTCCCGCGCAAAAAATGATGGTCATGGCTGGTTGAAGCATAATTTTCCAAGAATCATTGTGTTATTCTTATGTTGCCTTTTGGCGGGATTTGGTGCGCGCGCGGCGTTTTCAGCGGTAAATTGCTCGCGGGCACACGTTTTAAGCGTTGTTGTTTTTCTAAAGTGGTCAATGTGTGACAATTTCCCTTTTTGGAGTTCAAGAAGGGACTCGGCTGGGGCTGAGTTGAATCTCGCTCGTTAAACTTTAGAACTTTATTGCGATATGTCATATGATGGGGTTTGTTTTTGGGTTAGACAAAAAAATTTTAATCTGTCACATTTTTTTTGTGAACTCCAAGGAGAATCATACTTTCATTGTACAGTATTATGTAGCGGCAAAGATTTTTTCATGGTACACTTTGAGATTAGAAAACGAAGGGCTTGCCTCTACTAGCTACTGCATGGGCTTAATGTAAACTGTTTTGATATAAAGAATAGACCAGAATCATCATAAACATTTTGATAGATATAAAGATTGTGTTACGCGTTTAAAATTATTAATCAATAATAATTATTCTTAATTCTTAATTAATGCTTTCCATGATGAGTGTCATGTAGCCTGGCAACATAAACGGTTGCGTTGAATTTGAGAATTTTTATATTGATCAATAACTTTCCATTCTTTTTCCAAATAAACTTATATACATAACGGTACTTTTCTGTAATTATTATGATTAATTGTTCTTCTATATATGACAGAAGACATAAAAGTACGACTGAGGATGCAGGTGATGACAATCCTCATTGATACACTTAAATTACAAGATACAAACTGTGCATTAATTGCAAACAGCATTTAGATATATTCGCACAGAAAGCTCCGTTATTAAAATTAATGATCATTTATAGTGAGGGCTTCGATCTAACGGCTTTACCTTGTAGTCGAAAGCCACCAAGAATACTAAGAAATCAAAAGACTTGAAAATAACGCAATATATCTTGGAAAATAATACAGCTGAAATCCATCGACTATTTTAACATTACTTTTTCAACATCTCTTTCTGGCGAGCAGGGTAAGCAATTTGAGCATCTGCATTTTCACATTCCTCCACAGTTGGCTCAAACTCATCTCCGCCTTCAAGGACATCATAGCAACTTTGAAACTCTGGAAGATTAAGAAACTCGCCCCAAGTATAAACAGATGTTCTTCCATGATCTGCTACATTTGCAAACTCCGAGCTGGAATAACCTTCCATTTCCTTGCTAGAGCTAGTACTGGTGCTCGTCTGCCATTTCGACCAGGCAAATTTCCTTGGAGATCGTGCAGTTTGTGGCAGTGATTTCTGGTGACGCCCGGCGCATGCTCTGTTCCGTATCCAGGTCTCTGAACTAGTGACGTGATTATTGTCATGGTTACGGCTGTCATGGCTTGTGGTTGGGGTTGTGTGACCGTCAACGTAATATCGCGACCATGATGGTAAAGAACAGTTACCTTTTCGTTTCTGGCCGCCTTTGTCACCTGGAAATTTACGCTCAGGTTAGCGATGGACTATTTGGTTTTAAGGGGGACGGGGAGGAGCGATAGTCACTAAGAGGCCACGTGACCAGCAGTCTGTTAAAAAGTCCCCCTAACACACTTGTAAAATCTAGATCAATTCAGACCACAATCATTTCTTATATGCGCAGACGTTTGACCGCGGTGTTAGTCGTGAGCATGGAACAAATAGTACCAATTCTCGAGCAACATACCTCGATTCAGTTATACCTATCCGATCGTTTATAAATGCCAAACCATGTATGAAGCATTAATAATCTCCATCATTTAATGAAATTCCTTCCAAAACAAAACACACATTAAAATATAACGTCAAATTTGTCACATTATTTCATCCTGAAGTAGGCCTCGAGGTTATATGTAATGTCCGTCTCCGAAAGCGCGATTGAGTTAAAACCTACAATAAAAATCTATGAGACCATTATACTTGTGTGGGATCTAGATCGTACTTTGAAATGGTATAATATATCACAAGAAATAAGAAATTTGATATCTAAAAAATCGCTTTACACAATCCGTGAATGAAATGTGGGTACATTTACAAGTTGGCTTTTTGTTTTCGTAAAAACCTGAATTATAAGAGGACCTTTTTTTGGTATTTCTTTAGTTAACAATCTTACGGCAACCTGTATGTATAAATCATCGCCTGGGGCGTAGAATATATACACGGAATATATGTCTAAAGAATTTGAGCAATTACTAGTATCAAATTTATTTTAAATAATAATTACATACCTGAGCGGTGAGAATGATTGTTGAGAACAGGTAATTCCTTCATGTTGATGCGATACTGTTGACCGTTAAGTTCGTTTTGTTTTTCCTTTTGTTTTTCCTTCTTTTCTCTTGTTTTAATGAACTTGAACGACTGCATGTTTATTTTGCTTCTGGTTAACTCAACAAATATTTTTGAAACGGCTATAGAACTTACATTGTTGAGTTGATAAAAATAACATATTACGTTATACATGTTGCCAAGGTTAACCATGGTAACGAAACAACAATATGACAAAAATATTGTTGTAGCTATGGTTACTTAATAATAATGCGTCTAAAAATATCAGTTACCAAGGTGCATGAAAACAATAGAAATAAACATTTGTGTTTTAGTAGATAGAGCCGATGATGGCATATTGCAATCTCTTATTAAAAAAACTAGAAAATTTGCAATATTTTGATTTGTGGCATCAGCGGTCATTTTTACAAAATCTCTGAGAATCAAATATTGACCAAATATGGTGTCAAAATTATGCTAATTAGTTTTAATATTCCGGAGCATGTAACCGCGCCACAATTTCAATCCTCTTATTCGTTTCAGTTTTTTTAAAGTTTTTATAGCTTTCACTAGAAAATTATACAAAGCACTTTCACTGTTTTCCGAGGTAATTTCATGCTGAGTAAGGGACTGCGCAATAATTATCAGCAGGGGGCTCTAAAATCCTCCAAAATGGGCTTAAACTGAAACCGAACCCCCCCCCCTCCCCCACCCCCCACCACCCCGTGCTAAACTTAAAATAAATCCTTATCCCCCCTCCCAACTTGAATCTTAAATTTGGCTTTTTTAGAGATGCAGAGAAAAATTCGAGGAAATGTTCAAAAAAGTTTGAAAAATGTGATTTTTTAGGGCCCTTTTTTCTTAAAAATTAGTCAAATTCTGGCAAATTTTAAAGCAATTTTTACTAATAATTTATTAGATATTTTTACTATTTTACAATTACAATTTCTGCTAGAAGCGTTCAAATTAGAATCTCTCCTACCCAACCTTTCAATTTAACTTTGGACTCCCCTATGAATCCCCCCCCCCCCCTCCCGATAATTATTACGCAGTCTCTAAATGATTTCATAGCTGGTTCACAACAAGGTTTTAGGGCAAAATATCTCCTTTTACAGGTATAACTCGTATGCACATTGAGGCTTGCGAAATGCGCCCTAAGCACTGTTATTAGATTAAATTGAATTTAAAATGTCTTCACATTTCCCCTCGTGAGACTCCCGTATTTTTAGGTTTTTAGGGGTATACTTAGGAAAATTACGAGGAGCACAAAAAAATCCTTCACTTAACATGCTTAATTTGGATTTGATTACATGATTTCATTGACACTAACAGAAGACTCGCAGAGTAGATCCATTCGATTAGATGAAATGAAGCTCGCAAATTTCAGTTTCCTCATCCAATGTTATCAACTTTTTTTTTGTGGTTGGGCAGTTTTGCTCAGGTGTGCCAAGCTCAGTGTGTCCGCAAAGATGACAAAATTGGGGACTACAATAGACTATGCGAGGATGTTCCGATCGAAATTGGTACCATTTTACGTATATAGGCAAGGGGTCATTTTTTTCGACCAGAAAGTGAAAAAAAAGGGCTAGAAACTCGTGATGGGGAATTTTTTTTAGAAAGGTATGAAGGGGACCGATTTATATGAAAGGATGATCTCAAGTCAGGTCTTTTACAGGATCCATAAAACAAAACAAAACAAAAAACAAAAAAAATATGTACATACGACTTATTACGAGACCGAAAATAAACCAGAACGTTTTAAGAACTGTTTTATAAATATATTTTTTCTCCTTTTTTTTAGGGCGGAGGACGCTATTTAGTTCAATTTCTCATTTCTCTGAATATGTATAGATTGTATATTGTAACGTATATGTTTTTTTTATCGACGATTTTATGATAAAGACCAAAGACTGTTATATACTCCTTTTTATAATATTCTAAGTTTGAAACAGAGTTTAGGGGATCGATGAAGTTATATTATGATGAACTAAATCTTTTTGCAAGGTCAGGGGAACATTCGTGTATGAGCAAAATAGTATAATGTCAAAATAATGAGTTTTAAGTACAAGAAGGTTCATGAGACCCGGTTTGACATGGTTGAAAATCATTCATTTTTAAAGCACAAAGTAGAGATAACTAATATCAGGAATTGGTCACGTGACCTGTTTTGTCAACGGCAACAATAATATAACATCACGACTTGAATACTTTTACTTAAATACTTAGCGAGAGATTCGCTACAACAAGTACAAAATTACACGTTATTACAAAAAAAGGATAGTAAATACAAACTGAAATTGATTTCAACTATTTACAAGTTCTGTGGCATCTCATTCTAAGATAAGTAAGTAAGTAAGTAAGTGACTTTATATAAGTGTCGTAAATCTGATAGCAGTTAGTACAAACCCCTAATTGGGGACACTATGAAGTAATTAATCTAGTAATATATATATATAAAATATAAAATATTTAAAAAGAAAATAATAGTAATAAAAAATACTGATAGCATATATGCAAGGTGGCTAAACCTGAATAAAATATATATGATTGTAAAATAATATAAGTATATAAACTTGATAATAAATAGTAATTAAAGTATGATAATTCATATATAAATAACAATGATAACTAAGTTATGAATTACATAGCATGCATTTAGAGCAGTTATCATCAGATATTAATTGGGACAAATCTAATTTACTTATTTGTGTTTTGAATTGAGATAATACTGTTATGCTTCTGATTTCTTTAGACAGTTTGGACCATAACTTAGGCCCCAAATAACTAATTGAATGTTTACCATAGGTAATCGTATTAAATCTAGGTAGCTTAAAATCACTATTACGTAAATTATAGTTAGAACTAGATGGTATAAATAGTTCAGAAATGTATTTTGGACTAAGGCCATGTTTATAGCTTTGAATACTTAGATACTTTGCTGTCCTTTCTAAACTTTAACAAGCTTGTCAAACAAAACCGAATATTTATAACTTGTCATGTTTACGTGAACGAAAATAACACTTGACAATATAGATATGCGTTAATTCCTTTCTTATGCAAATTCCGTCAATACAAATAATATTTATTATAGTTACAGTTTTTATTTACAATATTGACACATCCGCCACTAGTAAATTAAACTAGTCTATCGCAGGTAGACTACACGCACTAAAAGTGCTTGTGCAACATAAATATTACTAAATAGTGCTATTTTAAGCTAATTCTATTGTTTTCTTTTGTCTAATTAGTGCTATTTACTACTAAATAGTGACAACTGTTGCACACATTTAGTGTTTGCACTCTATGCACAAAGCAATAATTTATGGATAATCGTCTGATCTCGACTTAGTTCTAGCTGCTTTTTATCCTGTCAAGGGAGGGGATAATTGCGTTTTTTCTTATATGTGGAGATCTTATCGGCGTTGATGGAGTTCCTACAGCTTCCGAATCTTTGGCTTCTAATATGCTTGACCCATAGCTTTGCAGCGCTCCTTCACACAATGGTATTGAGAGTGAAGATGTTTCACACGGTTTTGGTGGGAGTTTAACAAAGTCAAAGTCAAAGTTTGTTTCATGAGATGCTCTGTTGTTTTCTAGTTGTGAAGGCAGTACTTGCGCCGCTAACATACCATCATGAGTTGGTGACACGAAAGAATACCTTTCAGAAGAGAGACGAAGAAACTCGTTGATCGTATAAAGCGATGGTCGAGCACTTTCTGGAGGTATTTCTAGAGCGCTGTTTCTATTACCATGTAAAGCTGAAGACTGGCTCGTGAATGTCGCTGTACTATGTGATCTGGAAGGTCTCGAAGAGAGACGAAGAAACTCGTTGATCGTATAAAGGGATGGTCGAGCATTTTCTGAAGGCATTTCTAGATAGCTGTTTCCATTACCATTTAAAGCTGAAGACTGGCTCGTGAATGTCGCTGTACTATCTAATCTGGAAGGTCTCGAAGAGAGACGAAGAAACTCGTTGATCGTATAAAGGGATGGTCGAGCATTTTCTGAAGGCATTTCTAAATAGCTGTTTCCATTACCATTTAAAGCTGAAGACTGGCTCGTGAATGTCGCTGTACTATCTAATCTGGAAGGTCTCGAAGAGAGACGAAGAAACTCGTTGATCGTATAAAGGGATGGTCGAGCATTTTCTGAAGGCATTTCTAAATAGCTGTTTCCATTACCATTTAAAGCTGAAGACTGGCTCGTGAATGTCGCTGTACTATCTGATCTGGAAGGTCTCGAAGAGAGACGAAGAAACTCGTTGATCGTATAAAGGGATGATCGAGCATTTTCTGGAGGTATTTCTAGAGAGCTGTTTCCATTACCATGTAAAGCTGAAGACCGGCTCGTGAATGTCGCTGTACTATCTGATCTGGAAGGTCTCGAAGACAGACGAAGAAACTCGTTGATCGTATAAAGGGATGGTCTAGCATTTTCTGGAGCTTCACAGTCGATAGGAGCTGGTTGGTTTTCAGGTAGCGGTCGAACTGTTATCACTGAATATGATGGTCGATATCTGGATGAAGACAGTTTTGCCAAACTGTCAGTGCTTTCTCTGGTGTGATTTCTTAAGGGTATATCACGGGACGTGCACTCTGGAACACCATGTCTTCTCATTGGAGGTTTAAGGCCAGAGATAAAGAGTGCTGATTGGCTTGGCGATTCACCTTGAAGTTCCGTATCACAAGAAATTTGTGGTTGGCCTGTCGACAATAGCCGAGAATAGCGGAAATTGGGCTTTCTTACTTCTTTTTTAACTTTCTTGAAGATGGATATCTGTGATTTATTTAGTTGTTCTGGGGATTTTGGCTGTTTTGAAATGTTATGGTCGATCAGTGGAGAATCCGCATCCTTCACTTCTTCTCTCGTTTGAAGTCTTGCTATCCTGCCCTTTGCATTGTTTTCCTTGCGTTCAGGCTCGAGACTTAGTGTCTTGGTAGGCAGGCTTCTTGGTGAACGAAGTGGCTTTGAGAATTTAGTGTTAATTGATTCGACTGGTGAGTACGAAGTGTTAGAATCGTAGTCGTACCGAGACCATGAAGCGAGATGGAAGTTGTTGGATGCATCTCTTCGTTGTTTTCCTACAAAAAAAAATAAATAAATATGTTTATTAAACATAAAAAACAAGATAAGATGATTTCAAATAAACAAGCATGTAAGTAAGTATAACTAAGCAAGTCCGTAGGTAAGAAAATAAGTAAGTAAATAAGTAATGAAGTAAATCAATCGTGACAACATACTAGATGACGGACGGGAACGAAAATATAGTGGTTGAAATACTATTGCATTTTAATATTTAGGGCTCATATTTGAACATTTTTACTCGGGCTTCCAAAATAATTGAAATAAAAAGACAATATTTATTATCGAACAGAATATATGTTGTTCTTCGCCTCGGTATTGTCGTTTTTGTTCACTGTGGAGTGTAAATGACATGAAATGACATACTTTTCACGTCTCTCTAATTCAGAGAATGGTTGACTTTTTTTCATTCATGTCCGTGTTGATATGCACATGCATGCACTGCTCTTTCTGATAATATAATGAACGCTGAACATGAAAACATAACAGCATTTCAAATGACACAACTTTTTCATTCCGTCATCTAGTTCGTGGTCGCTTGAATGTTTCTCACTCCTATAAAACGCTGTAGTTTCAACCACTAAAAAACTTTCAACAACCAAAAACTTGTAATCAAGTAATCAAAATATGGCCTAGTGATCACAAAGGGAGGAAAAAAGGAAGAGGTGATATTTGTTTGAAAAACGGTGGATGTTCATCGAAATTGCAGTTTCGCTACCACATAATCAGTTACGAAATATCATGGAAATGTTTGAACACTTATCAATATTTACTCGGACAAAATTCTTTTGCGTGATTTTATGTTTATAACATTGGAACGCGAGAAGTTAACAAAATAATGTTTTTAGACTGTTTGATATGGAAAAGATACTGTACTCACTCATTTCAAAGTCTATTTTCGGGCAAGCGGAGATCTTTGGTTCTCGTCCTCCTTCAACAGTATTGTTTTTTACATGTCACTGGTGAATATCTTTACATCACATTTATATATGTCGAAGTTTTATGCCTTTTTTTGCCTTTTATGGATATGCTGGAAGCACAGACCAATCAAATTGTGAATTTTATAGCACCGGTAATACATGCCTTAGCAACCACATTGTGTGTGGTATCTAAGGGGATTGCGTCCAACTAAGTGAAATTGTGCGTGGTATCTAAGATGATTGCGTCCAAATAAGTCACCGTTGCGATGGGGTCGTCATAGCAACCAGTAAACAATGAAGAATATGCTGTGGTATCTAAGATGATTGCGTCCAAATAAGTCACCGTTGCGATGAGGTCGTCATAGCAACCAGTAAACAATGAATAATATGCTGTGGTATCTAAGATATCACCATGAAATGAAAATGTCATTACTGGACTTTGTGATTTCGCATTTTTCATATTCCAACAATTCTGACTTTATCATGCTACAGTTGTCGCTTAAATTGAAAGAATGCTTATTCATTCATCGAGAATAAAATACTCTCATTAACTTTACGTCGCGAATGATGTTTTGGCACGAATTTTTCATCACGTCAATGGAAACGCCTTAGAAACGTCAACGTCATTTTTTGTCAAGAAATCAGAGAAACGACGGGAAAAAACCCTAAAAAAATCAAATATTTCATAAATAAATTTGTAATCAGTTTAAAACTAAATATATAGCTATTTGAAATAACGTTATCATCCCCCCAAAAGGCAATAGGTCATTCCAATACTGCTGGGAATGATGTCAGTGTAAGTCAAGACGCTGACCGGTTAGCTCAGTTGGTGAAGGTTGGGACTACTGGGGCCGCTTTCTAGAAAGACTTTATCCCAGGATAAGTGCCATCCTAAGGATAAACTCCCTATCCGAGGAATAAAATTCGGTTCCTGACAGCAGTTTTTATGCTAGGGATAGTTATCGGTGGGAGAACTTTACTATTCCCTGGATGAACCGGGAAAAAAACCGGTTTTTAATGGCGGGAAAATGAGATGCGGCCGCGTTTGTTGACATTTTATCGGGCTACCTGTGGCCGCCCAACAGATACCAATAAGAAAATTATACTAGACGCCATGTAGGCGTTTACTCGGGGTACCTTATAGATTCTTCTGAAGCAGTTTTATGAAAAATCATGTAACCAGTTAGCTCTTGTACGATAATGTCTGCGATGGTTATATAGGAAATGTAGACATCCAGCCTGTAGGTGTTTACTTGGGCTAGTTACACATGAATCTTGGAGAACAGAAGTACTTTTCAAAGTAGATAAATAGTAAATGACTTGAATGCATAATGAACAATATGCAGCTTTGCTACAGCATATGAGAGTACACTGAGTGTAAATTTAACTCCAGTAACTGCTATATATTTGTGTCATACTATGTGGACTTTAGGACTTCATTTTCATTTTCTTTCGTCAATTTTATAACGTTATTATGTCAAAAACTTAAAACCTTCTGGTTGTTGAAATGGTGTTTTATTTCTTGTGTGCGATGCCTGCCTAAACCGCCGATTTATTCGACAGCGAAGACTACTCCATGTAGCCGGTAAATTTTCTCAAAATTGATAATACTGTCACGAGGACATTTTACGTGTTTTTATAAATCATTTTAATTTGAATAGGAGAAAGTGTTTTCGTTAATTTCTTATTATCAAGATAACATTACATTCATTTAGGTTCGTAACGGAATAGTCTTTACTGTCAATCGGTTTATTTTGCTGTCAAGTAATTTGATCATTTTATTTTAAACTAAATTAAATTCTTGATGGTAGTTTTTGATAAGCTTGGTTGACGACACTAAGTCTAGAGTTCGGACATGTAAATGACAATTGTTCAGAATCAACACGTAGCTTGCTTACACCTGCTATTCGTTTGTTTTGGTGTTGTTCTGCCTTGAGTTAATGAGGAATTGACGCGAACCTTTCTCATCGTGTTTTTTAGTTGTTTTGTATTTTCTAACTTTGGTATTGTAACTAAACAGTCGGTACAGATGAAGTTAAGTTGTGATTCAGTTTATAGCGTATTCTGTTAAGTTCTTCTTTGGGAACTTAGGCATTGAAAGACCGCGCCTATATTAATGTATGCTTACGCTATGAACATCTTAGCCAATCACAACTAAGCTTTATCTGTCATTTCGTGGGATAATATTGCATTTGTAAAAACGGGTATAAATGTAGGTAGTGTTAGTCATAGAGATAGACATAGAGCGATAGAGCAGGAGAGAGCAGAGTAGCTGAACCTTTGTACGAGAATAGAAGAAATAAAGACTAGTTCCCTTGAACAACAAAAGACGTAAATTCTGTTGTTACAATACAGCGGTAAAAAAAACAGACATTAAATGAACAAAATATTTACCCCGAGTAAAAACAAATATAACAGTAAAACATGAACCGTTTTTGTCATATTGTTTTATATAGGAACTCAAATTAGACCGAAAAAATGATGTTAGATACACAAAATCAATCTTCCGTCAAAATAAAGCGAAAGCGAATTAAATACACTAGTGGAACACGTCGAAAGAAAACGAGCGATTTGGTCGATAGTATTTGGCTGTAAATCGAGTTCTATCGTTGCTATATTAAATCTAAAGTTGGAATTGAGTTTTTCGAATCGTTTTATTAGTTGCTTGAATGTCTTTATATCACAAAAATGTCGAGGTTTAGTTCACTTATCCCTAGGATAGCAATTTATCCTAGGTTCGGGAGTTGGGATGAACTTTATCGGAGATTTATCCCTAGGATGACGCTATCCGTACTTTCTGGAACACAATTGATCCCTATAATAACTTTATCCTAAGAATAGCTCTTATTTATCCCTAGGATAGAGTTATCCGTCTTTCTAGGAACTGGCCCCAGGGGCATAACCACTAACAATTATTCTGTATACTCATATCTTTGTAAACTGCATATAAAAGTAAAATTGTAAACAGTAATTGAAAAGCCCCGAGGGGAATTACTGTATAAAGCCACATTCTTAAATGTAGAATGGCATCTTGGACAGTCAAAAAAAAAAAAAAAAAAAAAATGAACATTGACCTTTTAATATATGGAGCGAACAGAAAGCAAATCTGAGTCTTAACTAAATAGCGTGGATTTCTTGTCAACTATTGCAATAATTATGAGACAGGTATTTAAGTTGGTTTCGATACAGATATCTGGCCGTTTGGATGCGGAATGTTATGAGCTAAAACAAATTTGTAATCAGTCTAAAAAGATACACAATTAATTGTATCGAAATGGCAGGTCGCTTCGATACACGGTACTTTTAGAGACAAGTATTTTAGGTCGTTCCGATACAGTAGACTGACTCCATAAGTCTTAGTTTTCGCTCTTTGTATTTGGTAGCGACTAAAAGACTGACGGAGAGCGACTGGGACCTACTTATGGAATTAGTCTACCGATGACAGATGTCTGTGCGTTTCGATGAATGTTAAAAACAAGTTTTCAGTCTAGTTATATATATTATATTGTATCGGAATGACAGGTCGTTTCGATACACGGTATATTTCGATAGAGATGTCTGATCGTTTCCGGATAAAGTTTTACAGCGAGGACACTCAAAACATGAACACTTGTCTTTATTTGGTTTTTCATTTTCTGAGCTTTCTACTGCTTCAAATCTTCTAAATAAGTAGGTTTTAACTCAAATGCACTGGGTTATCAAAATGGAAACGTTTTCAGATAGATTCACTAGAAGGAAGCATAAAAAAAAAGTATCAAAAAAGCTCAAAGTGTTCACGGTTCGAGTGTCCTCACTGTAATGGGCTCAAACAAGTTTGTAATGATCAGTCTAAGACAACAATATTTTTGTGTTATCGAAAAGGGCCCCCCCTCCTATTATTATTGCGCAATCCCACCTTGGTAAGTGAAAACGATACACCTAAAACTGCGGAATATTTTTTATATATTGTATTTACGGGATAATGCCTTTTCTCAAATAAAGAAAAATGTCTGTCAACAGCCAAAAGTTTGACTATTCGTCAGTTGAGCTAAAAAGGCAGATCGATGTTTAATAGGCTCGATCCTGAAGTGAAAAAACATTTTTTTTTCGAAAATCATTCAAATGATGTATTAGAGTCAATTCAATGGTACTCTTAAAGACAAATATCTTCCTTGGGTGGTGTTTAAACAAAATTGGCGGTCTCACATAGGTGATCTACAAGAAAGTATCAGATAAGAAAGCTTATCCCCCGTATTGGGCTTTACACTCACCAGTGGATCTTTTCATTCTATTCTTAAACTAAAGTTAATTCGGGAACGCAACGTGATTGGCCAGATGGCAGGGTCACATCGTCAAACCATCTCGAAACAAAAGTGCGAAGATTGGTTACAAGTTTCTAAAAATAACACGATAAGCTCTCTTATCTCATACTCTCTTGGTGATCTATCAATGAATAACCATGATAATTTTTTCGGTGTTTTACTTTGTACGTGATAAACTGCATTAATAGCATGCCTTTTGCACTATTTATAGCTTTTTATATAGTTAAATGGGCAAAGGACGTAAGATGTTACGCACAAATATTTGCAACTAATTGTACAAAAGGTTTATTTGACGGATATTGCTTACCCTATTTCACTGTGACGTCGTATCAAAATAATCTTTTTTTAAACGCAAATGATCATGGTCGTCGTAATGGGTCAATTCCCAGAACAAAACTCGAAGTTCGCAAATTGAAATAGCTAGCCTTTAAAGACACCAAAAATACTTACTTTACATGTATATTGACACATAATATCTGAAAAACAGCCCATATTGAGATTAAACTGTTTCTCTAAAAGCATATGTTGCCTTATTTTCTATTATTATTACTATTATTTTCTATTTTCACATAAACCAGATGTGACGTCATAATGAAATAGGGCTAACGTAAGTATTTTATAAATATTTCTTTCAATAATAGATAGAGTTTGCGCCTTCTTGAATCACTGTTTACAAACAAATACTCCATAAACTAATTGCTATGTCAATGTGCGTCCCAAAGCACAATAGATTATTGACTCCCAATCGCTGTCTGGTGGGTACATGAATGAAAAAGGCTTACGTCGCTTGTGAACACCAATATATGGATGTTGCATCATATCAGATTCTTCACGTTCACCCTCTTGTCAGAGGTTTGTTGTTCCCCTTCTCTAACGAGAAGCAAATCTCTGCCAGAACATGTTTGTTAAGCCTGGTTTTCACTACACGACGGGAAAACAATACTAAGAACCTTCGTCAGCGCAAGCGAAAGCACAAGGATGAAAATGTTTCCATCCTTGTGCTTGCGTTGGCAAAGGTTCTTAATAATTCCCCTGGTGTTTGTGCGTCGCTAGTGAAAGCCATGCTTTATTCTGTCTGAATGCGCAGTTGAACATATTTGAAAATCAACGAATTTGACAACATCAGCCATTCAAACAGTTCAAATAGGCTTTAACCGCCATATGCTAGAAGGCAAACGAAGCACTAGTCACGCTGCGTCGGTGTTTCTAAAGAAATAGTTGATCATACATGTATGTGTACGTTAGTTCTTCGTCGGAGTAAGTGGGATTATAACCAGTATATAACCAGTATGTTCATTTGTCCTATGTTTTGGACAGTCACACTCAAAACTGGACACCATGATCGCCTATCATCTCAAATAGATTCTCATTAACGGGGTTTCCAAACAATAACGCGCGCATCACTTTTATAACAGAAGAACATAACTAGAATTAAACATCAAAGTATCGACATTAACTAATCCCTCAACGAGCGTTCCACCTGCGAAGCAAAAAATGAGATCACCATGGTAACCATGTTATGACGTCAGAGGTCTGTTGGAGTGTAGACTGGCACATTGGCGAGGTTCTCTTTGTCTTCTGCTGTTTCGTCACGTGCTATGAATAGGGTATGCGATAATCCACAAGCAACGGAATAAACATATATACCCTCTAAGGGTTCGACGATCTGTGGACGAGTGGAGGACTTGGATCCACCTTTCTTAAGCCCGTAGCCCTGTAAACACATGGTATTCGTGATTAAGGGATGGACAGTCAGTGTTCTGACAAGGGTGGGGTAGGGCAATTTTTCACATCCCTTGATTTTTTAGTGGTAATTATTGCCACTGAAATCATTTGTATTTGAATTACAAATGATTGTTTTTGCATTACAAAACCTACACCCCCCCCCCCCCCCCCCCCCCCCCCTCCACGTCAGTCCTTTGTCGGAGTGACATGAACACCAGAAAGTGTTCAGTCTCCCAGAGGATAGCCTGTGTTGCCTGCGGTCTGCAGTCATCGAAGAAGCCAAATTCAATAAGCGTAGACCGCTGGTAACGCAGGTAACCCAGAGGAAACTATTACAAATTAGACACATAGGCAGGTAGGCCTCTGGAAGCTAAAAGCTTATAAAGCTATCTACCTATCCATTATTCCTGCTTCCTGCCATGAATATCATCATGTGATGGTGCAAAGTCTCTCAGAGGGGCACACGTCTAGGTCTCCCTTTTAATAAATAAGTATTCGAGCTGCAATACTTTGTGCAGATTGGATAAAAGGCTGACATACAATTTGCGAATACATCAAAATAAACCTTCCCCACATTCGCTTGACTGCCCACAAAACAACAGATTCACACAGAGGCTGGAGAGTAAAAATCCATACATTCTCACACTCCAGCCTCGACGTAAATCTTTTGATTTATGGCCAGTCAAGTGAATACAGGGAAGGTCTATTGGGCAAACTTTTGATCATCACGCTGTAACTTAAAGGTTTGATGACTTACCAATTCACCGCTGGTAGGGCTTGGACCCCAACTGACCACACTTTCATCTGCTGCTACTACTATACTTGATTTACTGAAAAACACAACGAAAACAAATAAACACATGACAACATACTCTAATCGCCTCAGTTATTCGTAAATATACATATTCTGAAGACTATACTTGAGCGTAGTCAGTTTAAAGTCGATCGTTTTTGATCATAAGGACTAAATCAAATTAATATATTAAACTACAAAGTCACATAATCTAAGTAATCTATATGAGGAATTATAAAATATTTGAGATACAACGCGCGCTCTGATTGGCTGAGACGCGTTCTCTATAACCCAACAGAGCACGGACCGTTGCCTTGGAAACATTGGGCAAGTTCATCGATGGCTTTGGCAAAAATTTCCTCGTTCAGTGAAAGTTGAGAAAAATGTACTTGTTTCGATGGAAAATTTGTCAATATTTGCATAAAATTTTCAAGACTAAAGCTAGATAAGTAAATAAGGGAGTTTAGAAACAGATGAAAGTGGATTTTAACGTTTGACTTCGTCAAAAAGCCGAGAATTTGAAAGGACATTTTGTCAGACAAAAACATGTGCTTCCAGGTTCGCTCAAATCGATTGTAATGATTTTCAACCTTATCAAACCTGCAAGTAGAGGACTCAATGGTGATTTTTGATATCGGCTATTTTTACAAGCAGCCAGGACAGTATTGAATTGATTTGAAGCTGCCTTTCTGCTAAAAACAATCGGAGTACTTCGCTAGCTGAATTACACAAGACTGTTTGAGCTGTTCTGATCAAACTCATCCGTCGATTGATTATGGACGCTAAAACTACCTTTTCAAATTTATTTGCCTTTCTATACTTCTCTGGTTTAAAGAATTATGGAATTTACATTTCTAAGAATGCTTAATAAAGTATTAAAAGGTAAGAAAGTGGTTCATAGTTTCGTTTCAAAAACTTGTTGTTTTGTTTTCCAGTGACTTGTTTGTGACGGCTTTGTAGTTTGAATTGCCTTTTAATTTATTTCAACAACTATAGTCAGTTTTATTGCTTCCTGCTTAACCAAAGAACTTATAAATCTTTTGAAAATTTTAATGCTTCAATGATAGAGAAATTCTCAACAGCGTACTCGATTTATAACTTACATCGTTTTTGTCGAAATTTCATTTAGTTTTATGATAGGACTTACGTTAATGCTTCATTTCTTTCATTTTTCGTCTCTGAATATCTTATAAAAGGAATAGAAAACTCGGCAGCAGTGCTCTATCGAGTTATAGAGCACTTGGGAATTTGAAGAGAACTCGAGAAGCGGGAGAAGCACTCCGCTACGCGTCGTGCTTCTCCTAACGCTTCTCTCGTTCTCTTAAAATTCCCGCGTGCTCTATAACTCGATAGAGCACGCTGCCTCGTTTTCTATTCCTTCAAAAGTGTTAGGTGTAACGTTTCGACTTAGTTTAATCCTGATGATGAGCTGATATGGTCCAAAAACGTTCAAACAACAAATAGACAGACAGACAAACAAACAAACAACACAAAAACAGCACACAAACAAACAAATAAATTAACAAACAATAAACAAAGTAAGGAAGGAATGAAGGATGGAACGGTGAACAGAAGGATTGGAACGACAATAGTCGCCTATTCGTGAAAATCCTGAATGAAAGAATTAGTGATACTCACGAGCATCCCACGCTTCTAATCTCCCATCCACCAAGGTCTTGAACTTGTTTAGGATACATGGCAGCTTCACCTGATGTCTTTGTTTGTCCCCAGAAATACAACTGACCTTGACAGACACACATCGAGTATGAAGCACCAGCGTATATTGATGTAGGAACCCCTGGAAGATAAAGACGAGACCATAAAGATAGCCTGCGTAGCGGCGGTTTTTGGAAGGGGGATGCAGCTACGCAAGCTACCATGACGTTAATTGAACTTATATATAATAAATGAGTGATTTTCAAAGCAAATTGATACCCGTGAAAAGTTCTATAACCACTGATACAAATTTATCCTGATTTCGGCATAAACTTTAAACTCTATTTTCTTCAGATAAAATTCAAAAAAATCTTGATTTTTGACGGAAAACTTTGTACGAACTTACTTAGAAGCCTGCATTGTATCTGGAATTTTCTTTGGAAAAACAAATCCGGATGTCACACAGGCTAGGTTTTAGAAGCCCTTTACACAATCCAAGTTTGTGCAGTATTTATCAGACCTGCAGAAATACAATACTCTGATCTATCTCACTCTCTAAAAACTTAACAAATAGAAAAATGGAAGATTTCCAAAAAAAAAACAAAAAAAAACAACATAAAATCAAACAACTATTGTAAAGTGCCTCGAGTTAATAAGGGCGTGCTATATAAGAACGTTCATATTATTATCATTATTATTGTTATAGTACATTACCTCTATTATTGAAGAAAGACAGCAGACGTGGGACATGCTCATCTTTTGGTTGTTGATGACCAAGACGACCATACCCACCAAAACCCCATGTGAACAGACGACCCTCGCTATCACGTGCCATCTAACAAAATTAAACAATTTATCAGAATGGCACCTTTCTTTTAGTTCAACCAGCAAGTTGGCAGCCCAGCAAACACACAAAGAAGCAAACACACAAAGAAGCAAACACACAAAGAAGCAAACAAACAAACAAACAAACAAACAAACAAACAAACAAACAAACAAACAAACAAACAAACAAACAAACAAACAAACAAACAAACAAACAAAAACAAAAAAAACAAAAAACAAACAAACAAAAAACAAAAAAAAAAAAAACAAACAAACAAACAAACAAACATTTCTCTACATTGTCCTAACTTACCGAGTGTTGGTTCCCACAAGCTAAATCAACAACTTTAACATCTTCAATAACATTGACAAAACCATCTCGATTACGTTCAACAAAAACATTTAGCTTTCTTGGAAGTAGTTCACATTGATAACCAAGCTTGTTTGATGCCACAATGTATTGACCATCGGTATTATGACCTAAGCATCCATGCTCTGGGCTGCCAAAGGAGTAAATATGGTTTTCTTCATCTAAGAACATACTATACTCTGAACCACATGCTACTTTAGTGATTAACTTGTTATTTGGATGCATGACCTGTGAAAAAATAGAACAAACAAACAATTTATAACTTGATTCATATTCAAGAACAGGAACATATCCAGAAAATTTTGAGGGGGAATGGAGGCAAAACCCCAGCCATTTTTCTCAAAAGGGGGGAGCACCGGCACTCCTGGCTTTCCCTGGATCCGCCCCTTTTCATGAGGTGATCATTTGTGTCAATCAACCAAGACAACTTTATATTGCACATGGGGCTTAATTGCAGATTTGTTTGGGTTAACTGAGGGGCTGTTTATATGGAGTGAGCCAGCCCAGTTAAACGGGCTGGTTTCTTTTGTGTTCAAGCTATGAGAGTATATAAAAACAAAAGAAACCAGCCTGCTAAACCCGGGCTGGCTCACCTCATATAACCAGGCCCTGAGACGCAATGAATTTCTCATATAAACTGTAGATGGTGTTCCTCATTGAAATGTATAAAGAATTGACTTGTCTAGGGTACTAACTCATTTGAATATGATATATTAGCAGATTAGCATATATATAAGTTGTAAAAAGATTTGTGTAATTTAGACACATCTTTTTACAACTGTTTCCATAGAAACACAGACACAGTCCACATCAGTTTTTTACTAGTTTTCATCTCTTCATTGACATACACACTTTGAACTGTCTCATTTCAATCTTAGGGATGGACCATTCGAAAAGTGAAGGGGGAGGGGTAGGGAAGTTTCAGTCTTGCATACAATTTTTTTCCGGCTTGCCTATTATGCAAGTGTTTTTTCTTTTTTACCTGTAGTCAAGGCCTTTCTTTTGCTTTGGAAGGTTGGGCTTGTATGTTTGTTTTTTTCTGACAAGTTTTGGTTGTATTTTTTTAATTTTCAAACTGTGTTAGGATTATCCCCCACCCCCTTCACTTTTCTAATGGTCTATCCCATAGGTTGTCAAATACCTGTAGGGGATTGGGTAATACTGCCTTTTGGTGTCCTTGTCCCAATTGACCCAGTCTGTTTTCACCAAACCCAAATACTTTCCCATCCTCTATAGAATAATACACATTCAACTTATTAAAAAAATGCTGAGAGAACAGCCTACTTGCTATGGCATCTTTTGAGTGCAAATAATATACACCTGGAATAGATAGCTACAATCTTGGACATAAATATAGTTGAGACTCTTCAAAATTTGCACAGTTTTATGACTGTACACACCCTCGATCAATGTTGTTATTTATGGGAGAGAAACACCTTCAGGGAACACAACATTGCTTTTTAGGGGGAGGGCTCATTGAAGGACCGTCAAAGTGATGTATTGCATCAACCATACCCAAGAGTTTCAACATTTATGTTCAAGATTGTAGTAACTAACTAATTCCTTATTACGTCCTATACATGTGTAAAAAGTAAGTAAGTAAGTGACTTTATTTAAGTGTCGTAAATGTGTTGCCTAGGTATAATTAGTTTAGAAATAGGTGAGCCGTGATGAGTATGTGCACTTTTGCAACTCCAAGACACGTGGACTCTAGACTGTTGAAGACACATAACAATACTCACAAAAACTGTAAAAAATTTTTACAGTGGATGATTTTTTAATTTGACATGTTATAAAACATGTTCATTTGGGTACCGAGTCTTTGATCTAGTCGTTGATTCCTTGCAACTGTCATGCCTCACTGACTTCCTCTGTCTTGTCTAATTTATTAACCACTAACTATTGCCTCTTCAATGCTATCTGTTTCACTGGTATATTATTCGCACTCTACCTTTAATCTTTAATCAAAATAATTGCCTATGTAGTTAAAAAATTTAGAGTGCTAGCACTAAAAGTGTGCAACAGTTGTCACTTTTTAGTAGTAAATAGCACTAATTAATTAAACAAAAGAAAACAATAGAATTAGCATAAAATAGCACTATTTAGTGGTATTTAATATGTTGCACACTTTTTGTGCGTGCAGTCTATCGTGGCAATGATTAGTCATAGATGTTAATTAGTTACAGTAGTAACGTGTTTAGATAAACATTCTTTGAATATTGACAATGATGATGATGTGACAACCTCTGCTGGAAGAGAGTTCCAGATCGAAATAGGTTGGCTGACTGCTTAAGCAAAAAGTTGACTTTGTTTCCTTGCTGCCATGGATACAGGGCTGCAATACTCACCAGTAAGGACCAGGGAATGTGATTTTCCACAGCTAGCCTGAACTATTTTATAATACTTTAATGTTTCAATGACTGTTGGTTTGTCGCAGCGATCAGTTGTACCATTACCAAGCTGGCCCTTATCATTACGGCCTGTGAACAAAAGAAAAAACATTGCAATGGTGACTAACAAAATAATGGACAGTCACATAGTATTCTCAGGGAATTTCTTGTCCTAGCTGTCTAGAGACATTACTGAAGCTACACATTACAGACAGACAGACAGAGAGAATTGCTCATGGCAGTCTCAACAATAATATCATAACACACTGACAGACAGTTTTATATAGACAAACAGCCAGCCAGAGAGACAGACAGTGTTACTAAGAATGCAGACAGACAGTCATACAGAGAGAGAGAGAGAGAGAGTTGCTTACCAAAGCTCATGGCAGTGCCAGTCTCAGTAATGATAACACTATGGCATGCTGAAGGCCCTGATGCAATGTGTTTGATTCTAATACCAGATAACGTAGAGATTACATGCGGCTCCCACAGGTTAGGACCACCAAGGTTTTCTACAATAAATCAAATAATTTTTTTCTTTAATGGACTTTTTCAAGCATGTACTAAATCATTAATATTTTATAGCTTGATGGTAGGATTGACAAATTTCCATGATATTTACTACCATCATTATCAGTGCCGTAATCAATACTATTATCATTCTCAGCATCATCACCACTGCCATCATCATCATTATCATCACCACTGTCATCATCATCATTACCATCACCACTGTCATCATCATCATTACCATCACCACTGTCATCATCATCATTACCATCACCACTGTCATCATCATCATTATCATCACCACTGTCATCATCATCATTATCATCACCACTGTCATTATCATCATTATCATCACCACTATCACCATCATCATTATCATCACCACTGTCATTATCATCATCATCACTGCAGCCATCATCAACATTGTCACCACTATCACCATCATCATTATCATCACCAAAACTGTCAATATCTGATCAACACCATCATCAAGATCACAATCATCATTTCTATCATCATCAAAACATTTTAATTATTGACTACTCTATCTAACTGATCCCATGATCATTACAGTCGGCACAACCACCATCAATCATCAGCTTATGATGATGATGAGGATGACTTTATTTCTGTGTCAAGTTATCTTTAGGTATTTTCAAGGTAATTGGGGACACAACAAAATTGGAAAATCAAAAGAAAGAAGATTGATATTGCATAACTGCACCAGTTGATATCATGTATGCTATCGTCTCTGCTCAGACTGGAGCACAGTATTACTATCTTATTTACACTTACTGGTTGATTTAGGGAGTTCTTTTCTTCCAGCAAGATCCCAATTAGTTGCTCCACACAGCAACAAAGCACCAACATGCACTTCTTCATCCTTCAAAGAAATACAGACATTTATTTAATATATTCTAAAAGTCATGACAGGGGTATTCATTATCTTTTTGAATCAGCGTCTGAGTAATTGAAGTAGCCATCTGTGTCCAAAATGTTTTCTAGGGGGGGTGGGGGGGCATATTTATTAAGACACAAAATAACTGGTGGTAAGAGGTAAAATAGGCAGTGCTACATTCCGCCAGTAGCCACATATATTATTGAAACCCCTGCACAAACAATTATTGAGCAATCTTCAATGCAAATCAATACTCTTGACAAGTTCTGTAACTGCTATTTTATCCGAACTTATACATAAACTTAGACCAAAATATTCTCCCAAATAACAATATAATTAAACATTCCTTGGTATTTGAATAAAACATATTAAATTTATGTTGGGGTTTAGAAGCCCGCATTTACAGAATTTGACTTTGTTGCCATTTTTCATTGTTCTGAGTGCAATGAGCAACACAGAACAATCTGGCCTGTGAAGTCTTGGTTTTAACTTTGCCTAGTACAATATTGCTGTATGTCTTACAAAGTCATCCTTTTCTTTCTGACATGCCATCACATTTATTTGTTTATTAAATAATAATAAAAAATATATCACTTTTTAATTTTAATTTATTTTAAAAATATGTCATAATTTATGATCACATCAACGTTTGTAAATTCAGGGGAGTTTTGATTGACAGGAGATTTGATTGACAGGAGCAATAAACACCAAATCGCGGTGAGCGTTTATTCGTCTGAGTTTGAGTAACGCAACTGCTGATAGTCACAGCACAAGAACATTATTAAGTAACTTAAATATGGTTTTAAAAATGTTTACAAACAGACAATATAACAGTCTCAATAGAAATATATATGTACACAAACCCAATGATATTTGATAATTCAAAATTTATTTCTTTTTGTTAATTTGCTAGGTTCATTAATATACAATGGCAATGTCCATTGAATGTGTGATTAAGTCAGTTTTAGTGCAACAGCACTCAAGTACTTGAACTTTATGGAAAAATCTTGAATTGACCAAGGGATTTTAAATAAATGGTTAAAAAAAAACCAGGCCGGTTTTTTAACAATTTCATCTGTTCATTCAGCTTTTTGGTTAGATTGAATTTAAAATTAGAAAAAAAAACAACAATTCTTTCAAAGTTTTAATTGTTTGAGTTTTTTTTCAATTTTGTCTTTTTTCATTCTGGAGTTTTTCCCCTATTTTATGTACTTAAAATTCAGAGCTGAAAACTTGAAAGTTTTTTCAGTGTATTTTTTGTGAAATATTTCGCCTTTCTGGAAAATAATAAAAATGTCCGTGAAAATGGAAAAGTTCTCTCAAGAGGAAGTTGCTCTTTTGTCAAGAAAACAATGAACTTAGCCAAAAAAAGAAAGAAAATTTATTCCCAAGAAGAATTAGTGAAATAATCTTCTGTTGCATGGAAAGGAAATGAAATTCATTAATTTGTACAATATCAATATCATAATATTACTATTGTTATTTTAAATAACTGGCTATGTGTTTGTAAAAAACATTTTTGACAGAACTTATTCAATATTGACTTCTTGTTTGCATAAATTTGTACTGCCTTTTCAGCTCAATAAATTTATGCAAAATTCTCTTTATTATAAAATTCC